>JBCNJP010000010.1:58151360-58177360 GCA_039602395.1 Deinandra increscens subsp. villosa
AACTTTATTGATTGTGGTCTGAAGATAACGATAGGGTCCTGCGTTCCTGAAGTTCAGTCTAGGGGGAGTTTGTTAAAGATCAAGTTTTCAAGATGTAGCAGACTGAGTGATGACAATTGCTGGAAGCACTACCAAAAAATAAGGCTAATGCAACACTTTTATTGATAAAAAGGTTGCATTAGCTGAAGTTACATTAGATCTAATGCAACCTTTTTGTTACATAATGCAACCTTTTTAGGATGCAACTCTTTGGGGAAAAAGTTGCATTAGGTAATAAAAAGGTTGCATTAGGTCTAATGCAACTTTGAGCTAATGCAACATTTTTGTCAATAAAAGTGTTGCATTAGGCTCATTTTTTGGTAGTGAAGAAGAAGACCTACATTCGACAGTAACGTCCAAGGGGGAATTTCTTAGAGCATGTTCCAGGTATGGTCGTTACTGTGTGAATTATGAAATTGTCTAGATTGTGGATTAAGCTAGGTTGCCAACGTACCATGCAGCGTACCAATTGGTATGCTAGCAGCGTACCAATTGGTACGCTGGGTATGCTGGTACGTTGGGCAGTGCCACCTATAAATAGGTGCAGTCTAGCTTAGCAATGTAGATTTTTGGTCATTTGTCTTTGTGTTAAGAGGAGAGGTGTGTCCTACCTCTCCCAGAGCTTCATTTATGTATATTTCTTCGGTTTGTAACCATTCGACATAATAAATGACTAGATTCTCCATCTCTATCTTTGTTATGATCTGGAAACGATCCATCACGTGTTTTAACAACAAACATATGTTGCCAAATGTATACTTACAAGTTGGTCGACTCGTTCTTCGCGTCGGAGTCGGACCGTTTTAAAATGCCGGTTAGAACATCTTAACTCGTGTCGTGTGAAAATCGTATCGTGAATATAGTCGATTCACATATGTGAGATCCCTTATTAGGACGAAATCTAGAACATCCTAAATGTGTTAATGGATTTGATATCTGTAGACTAATGACAAATATAGATCAAATTCAGGGTATTTCATATGAAAACCGAAAAAAGAAACGACAATGGAACTATAAATTTAGATACCAATACAACTTTCAAGGAGTTTTGTTGCAATTGAAGATGTATATTCCAATATGAAGACTACGTTTACCTAAACTCTAAATCAAGTGTAGGGAAAAAAGATGATGTCTAAGTTGTTGGGTTTAGTTTTTTTCATTATTATACAGTAAAACATAAGTAAAAACCATTACCAACACAAACTTTTAATCCTTAATGGTCCCTATTTAATGCCCAGGTCAAGATCGTGTTTCTTTAACATAACAGAATTCTCTAATAGAAAGATGCAGGCCTACATTTGATACGTACCAATCCAATGATAGTTTAGTCAAATTAATTTCAATAGCATACACGTAGACTGTTTCCTATCATGTTAATAAATATAGTTTAGCCATATAGGTATTTTAAATTAGCTTAGACACATAGTAGACAAAAAAATACTTTAGTGGCTTCTTATTTCCTTAATTTTTTTTTCTTTTTTTTTTTGCCAAAATATTTAGGTATATTCTAATTTATATATATTACAATTGTAATTGAGAGGGTTACTCAGATTAGCTACTATTCATATGGTGGACGAATAAGTTGGTGACATGTGTTCCACTTCTTTTGGTTTATATCACTCTTTTTTTTACATGTCTCTTATTTCGATATGTATTTAGTTTTTTTTTTCAGGTTTAAGCATTATGTACAACATTTCTAGAGTTTTCGACTTTGGTCATGACTTTTTTACATTTTATACTTTGACCACGAAACTTTTAGACTTTTACATTTCATACCCTTTAACTTTACTACTTTCGTCTTTTAGTATAAATGTTATAATTTTATATTTTGACCACGAAACTTAAAGAGTTTTAAGTTTTATACCCCTTAACTCCAGTCTTTTGTTTCTTTTTTTAGGCTTAAGCATTATATACAACACTTTTAAAGTTTTCGACTTTGGCGACAATTTTTTATAGTTTTATACTTTGATCATGAAACTTTTAGACTTTTACATTTAATACCCTTTAACTTTTCTACTTTCATCTTTGGTCATGGCGTTTGAAAAATGGGTGTTAGGCCACGTGTCATGTACATGTGGTATTTTTTTCAGGCTTAACCGTAGGTGATCGACTTTGACCACGGCGTTTCGAAAATGGGTGGCCCGCCGCGATGCGCGGGCGGGTCACCATCTTGTTTCTAACAAAGTAATCCTGCTGACTTTTAAACCCAAAAAGTCAACCTTCATAAAGATTTGTCAGTCAATCAAAACATGCACTTTGGTCATCCCCAGTTGCAAATCAAAGCACACTTTTGCCCTAATCCCACCCACACATAAAGGATCCAAGGCCAGTTGGCTAAAACATTGTTGCACTTTGAAATTCATAGAAGCAAACATCGTGTAAGTTAAATAAGAGCTTATTTGAAATTAAGATAAGCAGGTATTACTCAAAATGTTCATATGTTTCTAGTCATTTAGCGGCTATAAATACAATATTAATCGAGAACCTATGACCCGCTGCAAGATTACATATACTTAGAAAGTACATCGGCAAATAGCATAGCTAAAACAACACGATGATAATAGACTATATCTGAGTTGGTGTGCCTTAAGTTTCTCAATTGCAGTACCAGCAAACCAGTAAACACCAAGAAACGAATTAAGATGTCATAATCTGTTTGTCTGTAATAATTGGTATCATAGCATTCTTTCATCTTGACCAAGGGTAAAACTTAGGGCATCAAAAAAATTTCATCCAATCGACATTGAGTAATCATCGGTGGAACTGGAATTGTACTACAACAATCGAACGACAACAACATGGCAACATTGACGATTCAAAGGCAGAAATAATTAGAATTCAGGGTAATTTGACTAGAGCCAGCAATAAATTAGGGGTGATTCAAAATTAGGCAATCAAGGGTTCTTGACAGCAGATCTCAAAGGCAGTGATCAAATGTTAGTGAAGAATTTTAACAAGTTTTACACTAACAATAATCATGGTGTTCGTATGCTTGTGTGGTGGTTTAATTTGGGAAAATAGGGTTCACACTTGTGGAATGAATAGGTGTTCTTGTGGTGGGATAATATTTGACGGCAGGGGTCATTGTTGTGGATATACCCCTGACTATTCAAACCCACCAACTGATTACGAAGTTTAGAGGGGTTTTAGAAGTTCTGATGAATGGATTGGATCACCGAATTGGGGAAAACGAAGTCTGAGCTTCTTCAACACCAGGCGTCATGAAACAAGAGTTCTAAATACAGCAACATCTATGGAAGAAATCAAGAATTTGCAACAGACAGGTTTATTTCAAGACTATTGTATTTCATTTGATTTTCACCTTACTAAAGTGATTTTGAGTGAGGATTTGGCTACAATTTTATTCATGGAGGGTCTTAAACCTGAAATTGAGATATGGGTTAAATTGTTTGGACCAAAGACACTCAAGGATGCTTATGAAAGAGCAGAGAAGCATGTTAACTTCCTTGCTATTTTTTATAACAATAAACAATTCAAAAGGAAAGAAGGGTAATTTTTGTGACACCTCGTCCGAAACCTAGGTCAAACCGTTAACTTTGACTTTTTAATTAAGTATTAATGTGCTTTAACTGACCTGATTACTGTTTAAACTGTTAATAATTGTGCCTGACCGTTAAATGATGACGTAAGCCTAATCCCACGTTTGTACTTGAAGCGTATACCCATAAATTTCATAAAGATTCCATGGATTAATTATGGAATTTCAATAACAAGAAAAATAAATATAAAATGTATTTTTATATTTTATCTGGAACTGGTTTGGTGCGTTTATATAACCGACACGGGAAACTGATAAGCGATCATATGTTTAAAACTATTCGGTTTTAAACAATCTAGACGGTCGAGCTTAAAACTGTTACAAACTGACAAAACTGAAAACGTTAATCGAAACCCGTGTACAAGACTGAAAGCTATATCCGATTTCAGAAAAACTGTTATAACCAACTCGAACAATTGTTTTTACGAAATAAAAACATCACAAACTGAAATCGTTGTCAAGACATAAGCCAAACCCCAACTGATCACCCAATTGGGCCCGACTTGGCCCAATAGGCCCAATAAGCCTAAAACAATTAAACCGAGCCCAAAACTTCGATCCGTTACTCAAACTTAAGATTCCGAAGCATCGTGACAATCCGAAAACCTATCCGACACACAACGGGCCCGGGCCTCGAACCGGCGCCTCGTTTGGGTCCGAACGGCCCATAACCGGCGGAACGGCCCAATATCATTTTTCTTTAAATGATTTGGCCCAATATAAAGCCCAGAGCCCAATGGGTTATTTTTATAGATTTAACCCATCAAACTTGTATTAATTTTTATAAAATGGTCATCACCTCTTATATTTTTTTTTATAAAAATTAGTCATGGACTTGTATTAATTTTATCCATTAGTTAAATATAAAAGTAAGGGGTTATTTTATTTCCCAAGCCCTTTATATACTTTATAAAACTTTTACAATACAAAACCATTTTTATAAAACATGACATTTTTTTTTTAAAACCAAGTGACCTACACATCCATTCTCTTTTAAACTTGGTTAGGAGAATTTGGTTAATAAATTGTGATAACAAGCTTGGCCACACCACCCTCACCTAGTATCCTACATCTAGCCCCTTTGGACACCACAAGCTTCACCAACCCTCACCTCACCTTTCTCCTCCTTTTCCCTTTTTCACGGTTCCTCATCACCACCACCTTTTCTTTTCTTTTTCTTTTCAACCAAGACACTCACATATATGTATATGTATATGTATATATATATATGTGGGTTAGGATCCTGCGAAAACACATCTTTTTGTGAAAACTGCGAAAACACATATTAAAACTCACGTAACTTTTTCATACGTTAACGATTTTTCATAAAATTTGCGCCAAAAGTCTTAAAATTACGTTATCTTTAAATCTGGAGCACATGTGCATCATATAATTAAAAAAGTTATAAAATGCTATTTTTTTCTTTAAATCTAAAGATAACACAACTATAACATTTAGGGTGCAATTTCTTTTTAAACTATTAATGTATATCACATGTATGAGCGTTTTTTTTTTTTGTATGATGCACATGTGCATCATTCAATAAAAACGCAAAAAAGTGATGAAAATATATGACATATGGTGCGACTAAGAAAAATAAATATTAATTCATACTAAAAGTATGAGTTTTTTTTGTGATGCACATGTGCACCACACAAAAAAATATTTTAAAAAAATAAAAAAAGCGTTAAGTTTTTTAAAACTTTTATAGGATTAAAGATAATATAATTTTAAGACTTTTGGTGCAAATTTTTAAAAAAAATATTAACGTATGAAAAAGTTATGTAGGTTTTAAGATTTGTTTACGCAGTTCTCACAAAAAAAGGGTTTTTTCGCAGGATATGGATATATATATATATATATATATATATATATATATATATATATATATAGGGGAAGGATCAAATAAAAACAAGATGTTATTGCGAAAATAGGAAAACAAATATTAAAACCTCTATAACTTCCTTATACGATAATATTTTTTAAAAAAATTTGCACCAAAAGTCTTAAAATTATGTCACCTTTAATTCTGGGAAAAAAATTAAAAATATAAAATTTTGTGATTTTTTTTATTATTGCACATGTGCACTAATACGTATTAATTATATTACACATGTGCAATATTAACAAAAAAAACGTTAATTTTTTTTAATTTTTTCCAGAATTAAAGATAACAGAATTATAAGATCTATGGTACAACTTTTTATCAAGAATATTAACGTATGAAAAAGTTATAGAGGTTTTAATATTATTGCACATGTGCAATAATAAATTTTTATTGCACATGTGCAATAATAAAAAATAAAAAAACGTTGAATTTTTTTTAATTTTCTCCAGAATTAAAGATAACAGAATTATAAGATTTATGGTGCAATTTTTTATAAAAAATTTTAACATATGAAAAAAGTTATAAAGGTTTTAATATTATTGCATATGTGCAATAATAATAATAATAAAAATTAATGCACCTGTCCAATAATAATTTTTAAAAAAATTTGATTATTTTTTAAATTTTTTCCCATAACTAAAGATAACATAATTTTAAGGATTTTGGTGCAAAATTTTTATAAAAATATTAACGTATGAAAAAGTTATAGAGGTTTTAATATTTGTTTTCGTGTTTTCGCAATAAAAGTTGTTTTCACATGATCCTTACCCTATATATATATATACTAGTCGTGTGCCCGCGCGTTGCGGCGGCAACAGTGTATAGCGTGTTATTCGTCTTCGGTTCGCTTGTTATGGCGACAAACATAAAAGAAATAATAATCTAACATATTCAAACATAACAAAATACTTTAACATATTTTACCAAGCAATGTTAGTATTTTAACATAATAAAGTATTTAGGGATACACACATATTCAAACAAAACATCCAATGTCCACTAAATACCTGGGGATAGAAGCGTCTCGGTGTATGCTGCTCCTTGAATTGCATCAAAGTACTTAGAAGGATATGACTAAATGACTTTGTTCATACTAAAGTCCAACACATAAACATCATCATAATTCGTCATAAGAAGCCATTTGTCATCATATATTCTTTTCTATTAGCGCGATGCGGCACGACAACAATTTAAAATGCAGTTGACGCACGTTTGACAACAACGAAAATTTACAAGACTCATAACATACGGTGCAACCTGGGCGATGCCGTAGCCACGACTATCAACCAACAGATACCTGTTTATTAATAACGCTTCTTCAATAGAACCTATGTTTTTTCAATGTTAAGTATAATAAATCATATTTTTGTACACCGTAACTTAACTACAGTAAAGGATTTTATAATTTATTTCACTGCACTGACCTTTGTAAACATTATGGTTTCCAATTTTCATATTCTGCTTCAGAAAACTTGTATAGTATTTAGAACTTAGGAGTATGGTGCTACTACTTTCTCAATTAAAAAATAAAAATAAAAACATGTACCGATCAAGGATGGAAAAGATAAATAAATAAATAAATAAATAAATAAACTTAGGGGAGACGGTATGGTAGCCATGTGGCTTGGGGGAGCCATATCCACAAACCAATAAAATTGTGACAACTCAAAATAGTTGTTTTAAGCATGGCTTGGAGCCACACCACATGATATGGTTGTGGTGTGGCTTAGGGGAGCCATGTCCACCGAGGGCAAAAAACAAAGGTCACAAGAGGGCGGCTTGGGGCGGTTTCTTGAAACCGTAAAATCGAAAAAATTGGAGCCGTGTAAGGGAGCCATGCACACACGGTATGGTTGCCAAGGAGAGCCACGCGGTTCCCTTGGAGCCGGCCTCCGGAACCGGGCACCATACCGCCTCCCCTTACAAAACTAACAAGACCATACCCTGTAGTTACACCACTAAAAAGCTTACACACTAAACTTGTTACATTAAAGGATAATGTGAATGACAACAGAAATGTAGGAATTTTGGAGAACAGCTTCCTGATTTGAATGCCTCCATTATTACATTTGATTTCAGCTTCCTAATTTGAATTCCTCAATTACAGGTATGCTTTTATATGTTGTTCAAGTTTTTGTTACCATGGTTTTATCTGAATAGAAATTTGTAGCAACTATAAATTTTAACAAAAACTAAATATCCTATATCATCCTAAATACTCCCATCAAAAGATTAATTGCATCAAATTTCTTTCACTACTGAAACCAATCCTTTTTAGATCCATTCATTCTTTGTTCCACTATTCGGTTAAACAAACATAATGTACGATAGAATAATGAAGTCTTTACCTGTCGAAAATATGGTCACGCAATGGTATGTCCAAACATTTAGACGTAGAAAAAATCACCCATAAGAACATAAACTAATGGATTCAATACTAACTTACAAAAATCGTTATAATATACATAAAATGATGTTTTGTTGGTGTCAAATTTTTTAGCCAACCTTAAGATGTTTATTTTTGTGTGCAACTATCAACAAGAATAATATAATGTTATCATAAAAACAGTAAACACATATTATATTTAACATACCTTAAATCCATAAATGTGAAGTTGCAGTAGAGGTTTTCCAACCTTTGATTCGGAAGATTTAATAACACAGCTTAATAAAACTGCATCATATATGTAAAAGTAAGCGCACGTGAAACTGCATCATATATGTCTATAAGCTATAAAGATAATGTGGACTTCTAAATTAATTCGATTCAAACGGAGTTAAACAGGAAAAGTTAGCTCATGTGAAACTGCATCATATATGTTAGTATGTTACTGGCAACTTATGCATGTCTTCACTATAATAAATCTGGAATCCAACTAAAGTTTATTATCAATAATACATTTGGAGAACTGGCAGAGAACATATGGTTTTTCCTTTTTGAAGTCAAGTATCACATGCTAGTGATGCAAAAGATAAACAAATTATTGAAATTATTAATAACTAAAACATCACAAAAATATCAAGATAGTTGGATATATCAACAAGTAGTGTAATTTATAGAACCATTACCTGACCATGAACGATCAACTGTGATATCAAAATAGCTCATCAAAAGAAGCTTGCTCGATTTGGTTTTAAAAAAGAGCATACACCAAATGTTCATTTTTGTTTCGAAATCATAATTTTTACTACTACATATCAACAGCACCATCACATCAACAAAAATGGCTCATAGTTTCTTCCAAATTTCAGATCTCTGTTTGATGTATGCTCTTTTTTGTTGGGGTCAATATTGCATCACTTTCCAATCCTTACACAATAAGAAGCCTACAAAATGGGTCAGGCCATGTCAGATTTATTTGTCTTGGACTCTGCGAACCCGGTAACAATAACAAGTTCAAAACATTAGAATTAAAAAAAACATGGTATTCAAAGATATTTTATTAAAGAAAGATGACAAACATACCATGAAATGAGAACATATTGTATCTCGGATCTTCAAGCCCATTTTATGACCCGCTTATGTATGGTTCATTTGAATTAATGTTTTTGGTTTCAAAGGAGTCAAACCAAGGCTCCCTTCACATCGTTAGTTGAGTCTACAACCAAATATGGCTGATGAGCAGCTGCAGGTGGTGATTTATCATCCTTGGGAGGAATTACAGCCAAGGAGTATGGTCTAGTGGTTGGGGTTATTGGAAATGTTGAGCTCCACAAAGTTAACAATCATGAGCAACTGTTGGCAAAGGTGAACCAGTAGGGGAATAAGGACCATATGGTGCATAACCAAAGCCATGATACATATCCCCATAAACTCCCTGTAAAAAATCACAGCCAATTATTATCACAAAAGACCACCAGCTAGTTATAACTTATAAGATAAAAACAAATTGTTCAACCAGATTATTTTTAAAGATAGTGAGTAATCGTTTCCAAGACGCTAATCCCTTGTTATATTACAATAATGCACAAAATAACTTTAATAAAATGAAGAAAAAAATAGTACATAATGTATTAAATCGACTAACGTTCAAACCTGTTGAAGCTCATCATCAACCCGTGATGTATCCACTTGAGGTTCTTGTGTGACTGTTGCTGCTACATTATTCTTTGTAATAATGCACTTCATAAATCATAAGTAATCAAGACAAGAATCTTATTGTTACCAAATAAGAAAACAATGACTGTTTACATTTATTTCAGAGAGAGGAAGAACTCTACGATCTACCAAAAATTTACTTAAGTCATTCAAGTGTCAAACCACAACTTGCAGAACTTTGATAGCTTCACCCTGCATATCCACAATCCTGCAATTTAAGAGTTCAGTTAAGTGATTTTTTTTCCAAAGAAACTGACAACAACAATTCATGTCAACTACAATCATGATTTCAAAACAGGAAAACTACTATGTTGAAGCACTTGGTTAGTAGATTACTTCAGATTAGTTTACTTCATTAGAAAATTATGGTAACCGTTGTGTTCATACTTCATATAAAACTATAACTGTCAAATGCATATTAAATGCATATAACAATCCACAATATTGTTTCTGATCAAGAAGTGAGTTCTCAGTCAACCCAAAAATCTACACGACTTTTAGCTATACCAAAATGATTACCTAACTTAGTTAGCACCCAATTAAAGAGAAATCTAAGGTATGTAAACTTACAAAAACACAACCAAACAACACAATAAAATTTAGATCTGCATATAAAGAGCATCCAACAGGAAAAGACCTATAAAAAGAAAAGTCCAAAGAGGACACTATAGTGAAAAAAGAAAAAGCCTTTTGTTCAAAGGGATTAAATTCTCTCATAGTAGGTTCAAAAAAACCTGTGAAATATCAAAAATATCAGCGGGATAGCTTAAGAAGCCCTAATAGCTGATTGAGGTAAAACTAACCTCTAAAGCAATATGGTAGAACATGCCGAGTAAGGAAACAACCTAAAATCAACATAAAAGTAATACTAACCTCCATAATCACAATCGAAAAGTAGAAGAAACCCTAATTTTTGATGGAGGTGAGGGAAATCTGACCAAATCGCCCATGTCGAGTAAGCTTCTGATGAATAAACAAATGGGGTAGTCAAATCTCAGTGAAGACGAACAAATCCTAAACCGAAAGAGGAGAAGAAAAAAGCAAATCAAACTTGCGGTCACTCTCTGGCTTCACAAACCGATCTGAGCATCTTCCGGGCGAGAGGAAACGACGGTCACTCCGGCGGTCATTCTTCGGGCTTCACAGATCGATAGAGGTTTGAGTGAGAGAGAGAGAGATTGCAACATCTAAAGGACGAATTTAAATTTAGAGTTCTCTTTAAGATATATTTTATCCTGCAAGTCTGTGCTTTAAGATGGATGAACATTGGATGAGAGGGACGGTGATGAAGCATTCGAGAACTCATGGGGAGAGAAACGATGATGGGTGGCAAGTAGAGGGGGAGAGAGGCGGTGATGGCTTATTCGAGACTGCAAAAGGGATATGGTTCATTAATTAGGAGATGACCAAATTACCCTGACATAATTTGTTTGTAAATGTTGTAGGTGGGTTTAAAAGGTAGGCTTTTAAAATTGTACATTATGCATTAACCCTTGTACGCGTCTTAAGGATTAAGCATTTTTCATGACGAAAATGTCCTTCAGGGCAATATGTATTATATATAGTAATAGATATATATAAAAGAATGAAGGAGTAAAACAGCACACCACCGTGAACCACCATCTCCAATATTCTTCCTCTCGGTGAAACAACCACAACCCAAAACCACCACCGACACCTTTATCCTCCACCCTCCTTTCCCTTATTTTCTGCCGTGAACCACAACCCAACCACCATCACCTTCAGCCATCGCAACCACCATCTACCAGAACCCTTCCTCCTCCCTTGTTTCTCCTCTCGACACAACACAGCCACCACCTCCACGACTACTGCTACTGCTGCCGAGCGCTGCTGTTGTTGTTGGCGAGAGCTCCTGATGCTGCTGCCGAGAGCCATTGCTGTTGCCGCCGAGAGCTGCTGCTGCTGCCGCCGAGAGCTGCTGCTGCTACTACCGAGAGCTGCTACTGTTTCCGCTGAGAGCTGTTGCTGCTACTGCCGAGAGCTGCTGCTGCTGCCGCCGCCGAGAGCTCCTACTGCTGCTGCGGTACCCATGCTGTCGATGCTGTTCACTGTAGCGAACCGCCACCAGCCTTCTCCTTTTTCTCTCGGTTTCACCCTCTCACTCATTGTGAGTCTATTAAACCATTCTCGATTACGTTTTTATACGTTAATAACGTCGCCAAACGATTCCCCGAGTCTTGACAACTAACCGTTAAAACCCGAGCTTTTAAACGATCACAAATGTGTAGTGTTTTATTAAACATAAAAACCCATGGTTAAATTACAATATTAATTGTTTAAATTAATCATTTGGTTATTCCGTGATGTTCAACATATTTTACATGGTTAGATATTATTATTATCATGTTTTTGTATGTTATAGATTGCTAGAATTGTTAAGTATGATTTTAGTAGTTAATCATCATATTTACGGATTAATATGTGTCAACGACAACTAACATGAACAAATGACGTTTAGTGACATACATGGGACTAATATGGAATTTAGATATGTTCACTAAATCTTTGGACATAAAATCATGGCTTAAAACACTTTAAATGGATTTTTATGATTTTAATAACAAAGTTGGTAATTTTATAAAAATTACTTGGATAAAATAAACCATGAAATCTCATCATGAAATTTATCATATAAAATGGTCACATTTTATAAAATGTAATTTCTAAAAACAAAAGACTTGAAAGTACTTGTTTCGGATTTTATAAAAATAAAATGGAATAAAATATATACATATATATTTTATATCAAAAATGGTAAATAAACATCCTTATAACACTTGACTTGAAAAGTATAAAATCTTGAATTTTATACAAAAAGTGGAAAATGTTTTATGTTGGAATTTTCTATAAAAAAGTCTTCAATTTAAAACCTTAGCTTTATTTAATAAATAAAGTTATTTGAAAATGATTTTATAAGAATAAAATCAAAAGACTTATAGAAATTATGAAAAACATATTTTTAAACATTTTTGATTATTTTAAATAAACCAAAATAATCAAGACGTTTTAACCGGACCAAATGTTTATTTTTATAAAACGTTTGAAATTGTAACGAAATCTTTATACGTTCCAAAAACGTTTTACAACGAACGAATCGTAAATAATTATTTTCAACAAATAATTATCCTTGTGAATTTTAGAAACCCTAATTTGAGTTAAAATTATTTTGGGTTGTTAATATAATTATTTCAATAACAATTATATTTATATTAACTCAAAACCCTAATTTTTCTAAACATAAGTTAAATATTAAAATGACCTTTAATATTTACCTACTTGTGTTAAATCATTTAACTTGCAATAATTTAATTAAATTATTTCGACAAGTTAAAATAATTATTCGGCAATAATTATCAACTCTAGTTATATATATTATAACTTAACGCGATTAATTATTCAATCGATCGAACGAACTTAAAAATAATAATAAATATTATTATTTAAAACAATATTCAAGACTTGATTGAACTGGCCTTCATGATACGAGATCACATGCTCATTTCTTGTATTCAATTTACATAAATGCTTTCATACGTGAACATTAGCATTTACTGATTTTAAACTGATTAACCAACAAGTTTTCAAACGCTACAAACGGGATTATACGTCAAGACTTGACCGGTATCATTTGGGTAACGTTCGTTACTCAAATGATTATGTGGACCCTTATGCATATTGTCTTATGTTTTATTAGGACTTTACTTGCTAGTTGCCACTCGGTAATCCATCATCATCACTGAATCAAGTGAGTTTCACGGCCCCTTTTCTTTACAACTATTTTACACTTATGGGGGAGAAATCATGAACTGATAAAATGCTTTTTACTTAATGTTATGGTTTACCTGTTAGCCGTATGACTACATGTTACATTCCGTATCCCAAACTATGGTACAGAGACGTTATAAACGTTTGTACAACTGAATCCCACTATTAATTGAATTCGATTAGTTCTGCTCGAAACGATAACTAGTGAATAGATCTATTTGGGTTGACAACCCTGCCCAGATTGGTAGCTCCAATCCTGACTTCGTACATTGTCAAGGGGTACACGTCAGTTATTCTCGCCTGTTCGGTATTCTTGGGATAGAATGCTATGAGTGGGTAATCCGTTAGTATTCGAAAATGTGAGGTTCATGGTAGGATATTGCAACCACGACAATAAACCAACGTAACATTTAAGTATACCGTAAACTGTTATTCCAACATACCGTAAACTGTTATTCCAACATACTGTAAATTGTTTTTACAAACTTACCATAGAATCATAAACCTGTGAACCTCACCAACTTTATGTTGACCTTTTAAACTCATGATTTCTCAGGTATCTAAGCTTATCAGGGAAGACGTGCAAATGGGGCTTCACTGTAACTTTCGACCCTGCTTCACTAGAGTTGTAGTCCCGACCTATCTTAAATAAACTGATTTATGATTTCAATATCAATCCAAGACTTTTATTCAAATGTAAGACATTATCATTTCACCACAACTTTCCGCTGTAACATAAATGGTGTTATGTTTTATATGACGTTTGAATTTAGTAAAAGTTGTTCTGTATATCTGCGACTATGATTTCCGTCTCGCTCACACCCAAATCCGTTGACCAGGGTGTGACAGATTGGTATCAGAGCCGTGGTTATAGCGAACTATGTTAAACAAATAAACAAAAACCAAACCTGGACTATAACCCGCTCCGAAGCTACCGTTTGCACGCAAGACCAATTCCTTATCATATTGGTTACGTTAACTTATGCTTTACATATACGAGTTATTATTACTGCAACTGGTACATTTATATCTTTATTCTAGATACTGTTATCATGTTACCAACTATGTTCTCTCCTGGAATATTATCGCAGAGATGACTCTCAAAAAGGTCATCTGCATATCTGATTCCTTTGGAAAAGACACAGTCGTGCCAGAGTACACACTTTCCCCTGAGGACCATGAACTGTCCAGCCCAGAGCAGGACATTCTCACCGTCGGTATTGTACGACAGTCCTCATTACCATCGAGATTTCTGAGACCATTGTGACCCTGTCTCTCAAACGGCTCCTCGAACCACCCGATTCCCACTGTTGCCGCTGGCAGTGCGGCCACTACCACTAGTGACAAGCCTGAGATGTCACGAACAAGCCTTTGGAGTGATCGAAGATGAGATCACTAGACTCCCCACCTGGACCGATCTAGCGACACTAGAGACCCGTCCAACCGCCATGGAGCATCACCAGGCTGTCACACTGAGTGCTATAGAGTCACTGCATGCTCACATGAATGGAGTCAAGATGGCCTACACCGATCTGTGGTTGGCCAACGAATCCCTCCGGACGAGAGTCGCTTACCTAGAGGAATTCCCTGGGCGAGTGTTCTGTTACATGAACCTCATTGCTCATATCACCACCACCTTAACTATGCCCTCTGGACCACCACTCTAGATAGCTTGACTAAGAATCCAGACTTTTGATCCCTCCTTTTGGCAATGAAAAATATTTACATATTTTGTTACGACGAGACTGCAAGCCCAAGACGAAGACTTATCCTCCTTTGACTATCGTGTACTCTATCAGTTAATATGGTGGTAATGGAAACTAGTATTATGAATATGATTATGATTTCCATGTTTAGGATTGATGACATTACTGTTGTTGTCGTTATATCGTTTTATTCATTCACATAAGTTGTTCCCCTCCGCTTCTTATTTCTTGGTCGTGCTTGCGCGCGTCATGTTTTGGGTATCATGGATGTATGTCGTGGCAGTTATTCTCGCGCATTTATAACCCCATTCACATATAATCTAGACTTTCCTTTATGTTGACATTAATAACTTAAAGCGAATGTACGCCGCCTAGACGCCGAGCCACCAGAAACGTTTAACCTCCTCCGCCCTTGAGCGCTGCTGAAATCGAGAAATTGATTGCCAAACGCGTTACAGAAACCGTCGCTGCTACTGCAAGCCAACGTCACGCGGACGATGGGGCGCGCAGTATGAACGAATTAACCAAGGTTAGAAAACACCAGACTACAATTCCACCAGATTGTGTTCAATGTTTTAACCTAACACTGTAAGCCCTCGTGAATGTTCATAAAAGGACTTTATGAATTAAAGCCTACACCTTTTAGAGGTTCCGTGAGCTGTTCACCCTGTCCGAAGAACCGTTACACCGATACAACACCCCTATGCTCGTGATGCAACCTACACCACACTCTCAATTGTGGTAATGTCTATTGTAACATCTACAAGGTTAAAAGACATGTAGCACGCAATTGCCCAAATCGCACCTGCTACGGTTGCTGCGATATTGGCCATTTCAAAGGAATGCCTGAAGGCGAAGAATCAAAATGCTAACCATGCTAGAGGAAGAGCTTTCGTGATCAATACCAGAGACGCCCGCCGTGACCCCAACACGGAGACGGGTACGTTCCTACTAAATAGCCATTATACCTCTGTTTTATTCGGTACAGGTGCCGATAGAAGCTTGGTGTCTACAAATTTTAGTTAAATAATAAAATCACCCATGTTGCCTTAGACACTAAGTTCATAATAGCATTAGCAAATGGATTTTTGATAGAAACTAGAATAATCTACCCAAGCTACCTACTGACCACTCTTTCAGCATCGACTTAATGCCCATTGATGGAGGAAGTTTCAATGTAGTCATTGGAATGGATTGGTCAGCAAAGAACCATGCAGAATTTATGTGTCATGAGAAAATGGTTGGAGTGCCGTTAGCATATGGCAACACTCTGAACGTAAAGGCGAAAGGAGTGGAGCCGAAATAGATATCCTGTCTTATAAGAAGGCATAAAAGTCCCTCCGCAAGGGATGCCATGCCATTCTAGCTCTTGTCACTGAAAAGAAACCGGAAGAGAAGCGTATCGAAGACGTTCCTGTTGTCTGCAAATACTCGGAAGTCTTTCCAGAAGACTTGCCAGGCTTACCCCCAGCATGACAGGTAGAATTTCGCATCGACCTAACACCCGGAGCCGCCTCGTTGCCAGGTCCCCTTACCGACTGGCACCATCTGAAATGTGATAGTTATCTAGCCAACTGTAAGAGTTGCTAGATAAGGGCCTTATTCGTCCAAGCCACTCCCCATGGGATGCTCCTGTGTTATTCGTGAAAAAGAAAGATGGAACGTTCAGGATGTGTATCGACTACCAAGAGTTGAACAAACTGACAGTGAAGAACCGTTACCCGCTTCCAAGGATCGATGACGTATTTGATCAACTTTAAGGATCATGCTTCTATCCAAAGATCGATCTAAGGTCGGGGTACCACCACCTCCGAGTTAGAGATGAAGATGTCTCAAAGACAGCGTTTAGAAAACGCTATGGTCATTACGAGTTCCTCGTTATGCCATATGGTTTAACTAACACACCGATCGTATTCATGGACTTAATGAATCATGTGTGCAAGCCATACTTGGTTAAAGTTGCCATCGTGTTCATCGACGATATTCTTATCTACTCACGTAGTAAGAACAAACTCAAAGAACACTTGAGACTCATCTTAGAACTGTTAAAGAAGGAAGAGTTGTACGCGAAACTCTTCAAATGTGACTTTTGGATTCGCGAACTACACTTTCTAGATCATGTGATCAACGACCAAGACATTCACGTTGATCCGTCTAAGATTGAATCAATCAAAGATTGGGGTACTCTAACGACCCCAATCGAGATTCGACAATTCTTAGGTCTCGCTGGCTACTACCGCCGATTCATAGAAATTTTTTTGATAGCCCAGCCATTCACCACCCTGACCCAGAAAGATAAGAAATACATCTAGGATGATAAAACTGAAAATGCTTTCCAGTTGTTGAAACAAAAGCTTTGCGACGCCCCAATCCTATCCTTACCAGACAGAGTCAACAATTTCGATGTATACTGTGATGCTTCGCATCAAGGCTTGGGCTGCTTACTGATGCAGCGTGAGAAAATCATCGCTTACGCCTCTCGACAACTGAAGATCCATGAGAAAAATTACACGACTCATGACATAGAACTTGGAGCTGTTGTCTTTGCCCTCAAAATATGGAGGCACTACCTCTATGGGACTTGGTGCGTTATATTCACCGATCACAAGAGGCTCCAGCACATCTTTAACCAGAAAGAACTAAACATGAGACAACGACGATGGTTAAACTGCTTAACGATTACGAATGTGAGATTCGTTATCACCTCGGCAAGGCTAACGCTGTAGCCGATGCTTTAAGCAGGAAAGAACATGCCGGAACCGCGTTGCGTTCGAGCATTAAGAATGACCATACACTCGAACCTCACGTCACAAGTCCGTGATGCTCAAATCGAAGCTCTTAAGCCGAAGAATCTGAAAAATGAATGCCTGCATGACATGGAGAAACAACTGATTGAAAAGCCTGATGGAACCATGAACTTTTTGGATAGACTATGGGTACCTAGCTTTAGAAACTTGAGAAGGCTAGTGTTTGATGAAGCCCACAAATCAAGATATTCCATCCACCCAGGGATCCCACAAAATGTATGTATGAAGGAGTTAAACTGATACCAAATCAAAAGGAAAAATCCAGACCTTAAAAAGGTACGTTACGTAGTTATGTGACAGATTGTCATCACGCAAGACAAACCTAGGCAATGGTTGAGACAACCATTTTCCAATCGCCGAGTTTCCTTATAACAATAGAAATCGCTCGAATATTCAATCCGCCCATTTTCGAAGGCTTGTATGGAAGAAAGTTTCATTTGCCCCTTCCAATGATGGTTCATGAAACTACTAAGGATACCTTTCAATTTCTTAAAGCCATAGGTAATCTCCAGGAGAACTACGTTAACACTCGATGCGAACCCTTAGAATCTATAAAGGGGTTCAAAACCTTATAGAGGATTATGTCTCTGACGGAGGTAACTAGGCCTGGAAAGCTAGGCATGCTTAAACCTCATCGGTCCCTTGAGATCCTGGAACGGATTGGACCAATGGCCTACACACCCATCTTGGCTAGAACCTATTAAGATCTTAGACTGCAAGATCAATAGACTGGAGCCAAACCGCATTTCCATTATTGTTATCATTAGAAATCCCGGGAATCAAGGAAGATCCCGTCCAGTAGCGAATCAATCTAAACTTTTCCATAAGCCATCTTTTCCCCGATACATTGCATATTCCAACGAAAACTGAAAACTCAAGTATGAGCAAAGCTTAGGCTGATCATGTAAGGCAAATCACAATTGTGGGTGCACACATAATTGTAATTTGAACTGCATGAAAATCCTGGTAGAGCCCATTCATGAGAAATCCTGACTTGTCCAGAAACCTTCATACTCAAAACCTCGTTCATCCGTGTGTCAATCCTCATTCTTTTATCAGACTATTAAGATTTATCTACCGACAATCGTCGCAAACCCTTATCCTTTAAAAAGGGTGATCGTGTCATGTTAAAAGTGTCACCTTGGAAATGTGTCACCAGTTTCGGCAAACGAGGAAAGCTTAACCCTCGTTACATTGGTCCATTTGAAGTCACCGAGACAATTGGACTAGTAGCTTACCATCTATGCCTTCCCGTAGAGCTTAGCACTGTGCATGATGTCTTTCACGTTAGTAATCTTAAGAAATGCTTGCCTGATGAAACGCTTGTTGTCCCACTGGGCGAAATTCAAGTTAACTAAACACTTCACTTTATCGATGAACCTGTCGAGTACTTGACCGAGACCTTAAGAGAGCGAAACAGAGCCGCATTCCCATTACCAAGGTGTGTTGGAACTCACGTCGAGGTCCAGAGTATACTTAGGAACCCGAGGACCAGATGCGTCTGAAATATCCTCGTCTTTTTGGAAAAGTCACAAACAACCAGTGATCAAGAACTGAATTTCGGGACGAAATTCTTCTAACTGGGGGAGAATGTGACACCTCGTCCGAAAACCTAGGTCAAACCGTTAACGTTGACTTTTTAATTAAGTAATAATGTGCTTTAACTGACCTAATTACTGTTTAAACTGTTAATAACTGTGCCTGACCGTTAACTGATGACGTAAGCCTAATCCCGCGTTTGTACTTGAAGCGTATACCCATAAATTTCATAAAGATTCCATGGATTAATTATGGAATTTCAATAACAAGAAAAATAAATATAAAATGTATTTTTATATTTTATCTGGAACTGGTTTCGTGCGTTTATATAACCGACACGGGAAACTAATAAGCGATCATATGTTTAAAACTATTCGGTTTTAAACAATCTGGACGGTCGAGCTTAAAACTGTTACAAACTGACAAAACCGAAAACGTTAACCGTAACCCGTCTACAAGACTGAAAACTACTGAAAAACTGTTATAACCGACTCGAACAATTGTTTTTACGAAATAAAAACATCACAAACTGAAACCGTTGTCAAGACATAAGCCAAACCCCAACTGATCACCCAATTGGGCCCGACTTGGCCCAATAGGCCCAATAAGCCTAAAACAATTAAACCGAGCCCAAAACTTCGATCCGTTACTCAAACTTAAGATTCCGAAGCATCGTGACAATCCAAAAACCTATCCGACACACAACGGGCCCGGGCCTCGAACCGGCTCCTCGTTTGGGTCCGAACGGCCCATAACCGGCGGAACGGCCCAATATCATTTTTCTTTAAATGATTTGGCCCAATATAAAGCCCAGAGCCCAATGGGTTATTTTTATAGATTTAACCCATCAAACTTGTATTAATTTTTATAAAATGGTCATCACCTCTTATATTTTTTTTTATAAAAATTAGTCATGGACTTGTATTAATTTTATCCATTAGTTAAATATAAAAGTAAGGGGTTATTTTATTTCCCAAGCCCTTTATATACTTTATAAAACTTTTACAATACAAAACCATTTTTATAAAACATGACATTTTTTTTTAAAAAGAATGAAGGAGTAAAACAGCACACCACCGTGAACCACCATCTTCAATCCTCTTCCTCTCGGTGAAACAACCACAACCCAAAACCACCACCGCCACCTTTATCCTCCACCCTCCTTTCCCTTCTTTTCTGCCGTGAACCACAACCCAACCACCATCACCTTCAGCCATCGCAACCATCATCTACCACAACCCTTCCTCCTCCCTTGTTTCTCCTCTCGACACAACACAGCCACCACCTCCACGACTGCTGCTACTGCTGCCGAGCGCTGTTGTTGTTGTTGCCGAGAGCTCCTGATGCTGCTGCTGAGAGCCATTGCTGCTGCCGCTGAGAGCTGCTGCTGCTATTGCCGAGAGTTGCTGCTGCTGCCGCCGAGAGCTGCTGCTGCTACTACCGAGAGCTGCTGTTGTTGCCACCGAGAGCTGTTGCTGCTACTGCCGAGAGCTGCTGCTGCCGCCGCCGAGAGCTCCTGTTGCTGTTGCGGTACCCCTGCTATCGCAGCTGTTCACTGTAGCGAACCGCCACCAGCCTTTTCCTCTTTCTCTCGGTTTCACCCTCTCACTCATTGTGAGTCTATTAAACCATTCTCGATTACGTTTTTATATGTTAATAACGTCCCCAAACGATTCCCCGAGTCTTGACAACTAACCGTTAAAACCCGAACTTTTAAACGATCACAAATGTATAGTGTTTTATTAAACATAAAAACCCATGGTTAAATTACAATATTAATTGTTTAAATTAATCATTTGGTTATTCCGTGATGTTCAACATATTTTACATGGTTAGATATTATTATTATCATGTTTTTGTATGTTATAGATTTCTAGAATTGTTAAGTATGATTTTAGTAGTTAATCATCATATTTACGGATTAATATGTGCCAACGACAACTAACATGAACAAATGACGTTTAGTGACATACATGGGACTAATATGGAATTTAGATATGTTCACTAAATCTTTGGACATAAAATCATGGCTTAAAACACTCTAAATGGATTTTTATGATTTTAATAACAAAGTTGGTAATTTTATAAAAATTACTTGGATAAAATAAACCATGAAATCTCATCATGAAATTTATCATATAAAATGGTCACATTTTATAAAATATAATTTCTAAGAACAAAAGACTTGAAAGTACTTGTTTCGGATTTTATAAAAATAAAATGGAATAAAATATATACATATATATTTTATATCAAAAATGGTAAGTAAACATCCTTATAACACTTGACTTGAAAAGTATAAAATCTTGAATTTTATACAAAAAGTGGAAAATGTTTTATGTTGGAATTTTCTATAAAAAGTCTTCAATTTAAAACCTTAGCTTTATTTAATAAATAAAGTTATTTGAAAATGATTTTATAAGAATAAAATCAAAAGACTTATAGAAATTATGAAAAACATATTTTTAAACATTTTTGATTATTTTAAATAAACCAAAATAATCAAGACGTTTTAACCGGACCAAATGTTTATTTTTTTAAAACGTTTGAAATTGTAACGAAATCTTTATACGTTCCAAAAACGTTTTACGACGAACGAATCGTAAATAATTATTTTCAACAAATAATTATCCTTGTGAATTTTAGAAACCCTAATTTGAGTTATAATTATTTTGGGTTGTTAATATAATTATTTCAATAACAATTATATTTATATTAACTCAAAACCCTAATTTTTCTAAACATAAGTTAAATATTAAAATGACCTTTAATATTTACCTACTTGTGTTAAATCATTTAACTTGCAATAATTTAATAAAATTATTTCGACAAGTTAAAATAATTATTCGGCAATAATTATCAACTCTAGTTATATATATTATAACTTAACGCGATTAATTATTCAATCGATCGAACGAACTTAAAAATAATAATAAATATTATTATTTAAAACAATATTCAAGACTTGATTGAACTGGCCTTCATGATACGAGATCACATGCTCATTTCTTGTATTCAATTTACATAAATGCTTTCATACGTGAACATTAGCATTTACTGATTTTAAACTGATTAACCAACGGGTTTTCAAACGCTACAAACGGGATTAAACGTCAAGACTTGACCGGTATCATTTGGGTAACGTTCGTTACTCAAATGATTATGTGGACCCTTATGCATATTGTCTTATGTTTTATTAGGACTTTACTTGCTAGTTGCCACTCGGTAATCCATCATCATCACTGAATCAAGTGAGTTTCACGGCCCCTTTTCTTTACAACTGTTTTACACTTATGGGGGAGAAATCATGAACTGATAAATGCTTTTTACTTAATGTTATGGTTTACCTGTTAGCCGTATGACTACATGTTACATTCCGTATCCCAAACTATGGTATAGAGACGTTATAAACGTTTGTACAACTGAATCCCACTATTAATTGAATTCGATTAGTTCTGCTCGAAACGATAACTAGTGAATAGATCTATTTGGGTTGACAACCCTGCCCAGATTGGTAGCTCCAATCCTGACTTCGTACATTGTCAAGGGGTACACGTCAGTTATTCTCGCCTGTTCGGTATTCTTGGGATAGAATGCTATGAGTGGGTAATCCGTTAGTATTCGAATTTCAGGTTCATGGTAGGATCTTACAACCACGACAATAAACCAACGTAACATTTAAGTATACCGTAAACTGTTATTCCAACATACCGTAAACTGTTATTCCAATATACTGTAAACTGTTTTTACAAACTTACCATAGAATCATAAACCTGTGAACCTCACCAACTTTATGTTGACCTTTTAAACTCATGATTTCTCAGGTCTCTAAGCTTATCAGGGAAGACGTGCAAATGGGGCTTCACTGTAACTTTCGACCCTGCTTCACTGGATTCGTAGTCCCGACCTATCTTAAATAAACTGATTTATGATTTCAATATCAATCCAAGACTTTTATTCAAATGTAAGACATTATCATTTCACCACAACTTTTCGCTGCAACATAAATGGTGTTATGTTTTAAATGACGTTTGAATTTAGTAAAAGTTGTTCTGTATATCTGCGACTATGATTCCGTCTCGCTCACACCCAAATCCGTTGACCGGGGTGTGACAATTTTTTAGTGAAAAATTTAATGGTGAGGTCTGTGTAAGTGGGAATCACACCACTGATAAGTTGAAAAATGGAATAGAAAGCCAAGAAACCATTGGTCAAGAGTATGTCGATATTATTGGTTCAAAAGGAAAAAAAACCATTGAGTCATTTGATGGAAGGGTATTTGCTAATGATGTTTTAAGAGGAAAAGGAAATTATAATAATAAGAATGTTTAGGTTCATAATGAAATAAATAAGGAAGTGGAAAATGAATTAAAAAGTCAAAATGAACAAGAAAGTAGTGTTGTGAACGTATTAAATGGGATTACGGGTTGTTAGTACGTAGTTCTTGATCGTCATGTGAAGTATCAAGTACAAGACAAGATGTGCAAGATTGGTTCTGGCCGAACTCTAGGCGAACTCTAGGTTTGGACTGGGCGAACCTTGTCCGAACCTGAGGTTCGGACGGTCGTGGTTTAGCTAGTATAAATAGACGTCTTGTGTTGTATTCAGATAACTTCTTGGTCAAATCTTCTATGGGTCTTTCTGTGTAAACTCTCTGTAGTCTAATACAAGCTTCAATGTATTAACTCTTGTGTTCACTCTCGTTTTACATTGATTTCAATACGATTGAGTAGACGATCATACGCTCACGTATTTTCAAGTGGTATCAGAGCTTTTGGTTCATTCTACTGATCGGAAATCATTGTTTTTCAGAATTTTGAGTCAAAAAGTGAGGCTTTTTAAAAATTCTTCAAGTTTTTGAGCTCATTTGATCATCTCGAGCGTATTTTTCTAAATCATTTCTATGGAGTTTATCTGAGTTCCTGTTCAAAAACACTGAAAATCGCGGAAATGGAGTCGAGAGTGTTCGCGTTCGTCTAAGGTTCGGCGTAACTAATTTGTAACCGCTCCGAACTCCAGGTTCGAATAGGGTTTTGACAGCTTTCGTACGAAGTTGAAGTTCGGATAAGGTTAGGTCAACGTTCGTTGGTTCCAAAGTTAGGGTTCGTTCATAGTTCGGTGAAAGTTCGGCGAAAGTTTGTTTATTACCGAAGTTCAAGTTCGGCAAGGGTTCGGCGTTTTAATTTCAGTTCGTTCAGGGTTCGGACGAATTTGGCGAAATAGTTTCAGTTCGGACAGGGTTTGGTGTGAATAGTAACCAGAATTTTCAAAATGTTCGATTTTCAAGCGTTTGCGGCTATTCAAAATTCGGTTCAAGCAACGATGAAACTATGATGAACTATGATAATGAAATTGGAACAAGTCAGAAAGTTCCTAAATTGCTCAAATTAGAAGATTATCATAGTTGGGTTAAACGGTTTGAAGCATATGTGGACACAAATGACATTGATATGTGGTTGTCACTTACTGATCAATATGTTTATCCTAGGGATGAAACCGAGGAACCTGTACTTCAAAGAAAAATGTCATCTGAACAAAAGAAAGCATATCAAGCTGAAAAGAAAGCATATGGTACTTGACAATGACTTTGCCTAAAGAATTGTTGCATCAATTCTTGGGTAATTACACATCAAAGAGTTTGTGGGATGCTTTGGAAAAAACGATGTGAAGGCAATGAACAATATAGGAAAAGTCATCAGAAGATATTGAAGAAGTAATTTGATAGTCTCAAGCATTATCAAAACGAATCAATTCCAAATCTAATTGCAAGATTTGCTCACTTAAAAAGTGAAATGCGTTTGGTAAGTCTTACAAAGGAAGAAGCTGATATGAAAGAAAAGATTTTCGAAGCATTACCTGAGAAATAGGAGAATTATGTGATGATGGTCACTCATGATAAAAAATATCCGGGATTATCGTTTAATGATCTAATTCAAAGAATTCAAGCGAGGGATATGGAGTTAATGGTTAACAAATCAATTCCTGCACAAATTCAAAATCCTGTTGTGTATTTTGGTGATAATGATTTTACCATGAATGCTGGAAAATCTAATATTTTTAGTTCCGCACCTCCTACAGCATTTATTGCAGGTACATCTGAAACTTCTAGTTTTTCTGCTGGTTGTAATGATTGTGTTCCTAGTTCTTCGACTCAGAATGCTTTGTCTGCTCAAACTACCGATGATTATAATGCTTTAATGTCTGCATTGGTATCTTCATATTTCGGAGTTACCACTGGTTCTGTGAGTAATGCTGAATTGACAAATGAAGATTATGATCAAATCGATTATGATCATTTGGAAGAAATGGATTTGAACTGCAATATGCTATGTTGGTTCGAAGAACGAAGAAATTTTTCAATAGAACTGGCTAGAAGAGATTGAATCAGGATGGGAAAATCGGATTGGACAAATCAAAGGTTAAGTGTTATAAGTGTTCTGTTTATGGACATTTTGCACGAGAGTGTCCAAGTTCTACTGATCATATTTTGAAGACTGGTCAACATGCTCATTTGGTTGTTCATTCACCAAATGCAGCTCCCAAGGTTGAAAATAAATCTATTTCTGTTGACGACAAA
>JBCNJP010000010.1:58177860-58244083 GCA_039602395.1 Deinandra increscens subsp. villosa
AGAGTGTTTGATGAAATTAGCAAGAAAAATGCAAGTTTGAGTGTTGACACGAGGATGTAACGAGGGAAAATCCAGGAATCCTTGAGTATCCTCAAGGAGCCTAGCAAAAAACCTCGGGGGCCGGTTCAAAGTACCTGCCTCCTAAAACTTTTATATGATGGAAGTTTTCAGTACAAGTGAAATGAGCTCGTGTTCTAAGTGTTACAGAGAATGCTAATCGTAAATCAGGTGTGTGTGTGTGTGTGTGTTCCCTCTCTGAATGAATGACCTAGAGCTCGTTTAAATAGTCAAAAATACATTAATTAACTAGGCTAAAAACTACGGATTGAGTCTTCAAGTCTTTGTGAACGTTGGAGTCAGTTACAACACGTCCCATAAAGCCTTGACCGAGTCTTTAGCCATCATTTACACGTCCCTTAATACCTGCAATCAGTTAAGACACGTGGACAATTGTAACGCTTAATCGATAACTGTAGTTCAGGATCCTTTGAGCTTCTGGCGAGCATCCTGAAATAATATAACTAACTGTCCTATATTTTAGGGATTCTCCCAACTAAGCCAATATGAACGTTGTGGACCACTTAGTACACGTTCTATATCATTTGTCCGAGTCTTTAGGCTTGTCTACACGTTTCTTTGACCCTGCAATTAATAAGACACATGGGAAAAACAAATGGGTTAGTTGATAACTGTAATTCAGGATGCTCGAACCTGCCAGGATCCTGAACTTGCGTAAGGATATTGAACCATTTGAGCTTCCGGCCAGGATCCCGGATTATCAGCCCTAACAGTGTGTATGATGTGGTGGCCTCCTCTGAATCTGACAAAGATTATCATCCAGATGCTGATGTGGTTTCTGGAAAGGTAAAAAGAGTGTTACTGGTTCGTCGTCAGTTCTTTCAGGCAAAAAGAGGCAGAAATCAGTGGATGGAGGAAGGATGAAGAAGAAGAAGAAAGGTGTACAACAGTTCATATTACAGCCTCGTTCTGTTGTTTCTACATCAGCTTCTCCTGCTGTGTCTGTATCTGAAGCAACAACAACTGTTCGGACTTCAGTGTCTGACGTTCAAGCTGATTTCTTGCAAAACCTGATGAATGCCAATCGTTCGACAACTGTTAGCACATCACCTTCAGCAAGTGCTGGTGCGCAGTTTGTTAATCAGCCAATGGGATCTACAACTCCGGTGTTCTCAACTGCTACTACAACTGCTTCTACTCATTCTACACCGGATGTGAATTTCAACTTTAAAGAAGGCTCAGTTTCTTTTTCTCAGGCCAGTATCTTGCAAAGCGCTTTATCTGATCAACAATCGCAGATTGATGCCTTGAAGGCTAAGTCTGAAGCACAAGAGAAGATGATTACAGTGCTGCGGTTAGATAATGAAGATTTGAATCGGCGAGTTGTAACTCTCCAAAGTCGAGATGAAGTTAAAGATCAGGAGATTTTAAGATTAAAACGGGTTAGTCAGAACCAATCCAAGATGCTTCTGGAGATGAATGAGCAGTTAAAATTCTTGATGGAGAAGTTTAATGCTCAGGGGGAGATTGGAGATTGCTCGGGCTGTAATGAAGATCCATTGCGATTTCTGAACGATGATCCCGATCAGGATGATCCTGAAGGGAATGTTGGTGGTTGTCACACCCTGTAATTTTTTATGTCGGGTGCGAGCGAGATGGATCGTAGTCAAGATTACATAGAACGACCTCTGGATGATTAAACAACTAGAGTCGTTTAATAAGTTAAGTTAATTCAAAAGGTGGAGTTTCATTCAAAGTTGCAGCGGAAATAGTAGTGAAAACACGTTTGTCTTAATTGTTAATAAAACAATTACATTTCAAAGAGATTTGAGAACATGACACCGTTAGGTGTTATGCAATGAAATCTCCAAAAGTGCAGCTCGGCTTGACCGTGACTCCAGAAATAGAAAATGCAGGTCCTAAATGATATGATGTCTTGAATGCAGCAGAGTTCAATCACCTGAGAATTCATATACTAAAACGAGTCAACATAAAGTTGGTGAGTTCACATGTTTACATAGCATGCATGTAAAGTTTGATAAACAAGTTTGATTGAATCATTCCATCGTTTGACAATATGTTTAGATACTGTTTTATAAATTACCATGAACCTTGAATACCGAAACTAACTGATTACCCACTCATGATACTATGTCCAACAGTACCGCATGGTCAAATACAACTGTATGTACTCTTCTGACTATTAAAACGGAGCCAGGATTGGAGCTACCAATCAGAGTAGGGGTGTTAACCCAATAGATCTATCCACGAGTCATCGTTTCTGTTTGTAAATTAATCGGATTCAACTAATAGTGGGGTTTCATCATAACATGAACAAGCATGATACAGTATGATTTGGACTAGAAAAGCTCCTGTAATCAATATGGTAACAAGTAATCTATCTGTCAGGAAATGATTTATGTTTATAATGAATTCTCCCCCAAGTATTAAAACTGTAAAAGAAAGGGGCCGTGAAAACTCACCTGAATGCAAGTGATTCAGTACGATAGGCAAGTAAGCAGTCCTATACAATGTTATAAGACACTTAAAAAATAGAAATTGGGTTGACATCTAAGTCACTCCAATTTGGTTGGTCAAGTCTTGGCGTTATGGTAACCCGTTAATATACTACGGTATCGTTGACCTAATTAAAATATTTATTTCAAATAAATATTTATTGCGCGATAATAAAATATTATTTATTTTCATGATAGAAATTAGTCTAGAAATAGTTTATATTTCCCAAATAAATATCATGTGAGTTCAAAGGACTTTTATAGGAAGAAATGACGGTTTAAGGTCAAAACAGGCGGTTCTAGCCGCATTTCACGTTATTTGTAAATATGACTAAGGCAATGATCAAACAAATAAATACACATTTATTTTCATCATAGAATCATATCAATTCAGAAAATTTAAGTTCAAAAGTCTAAGTTCCTAGTTTTGTCGGTTTTGCCGGTATGTGTCCGTTTTAGCCGGTTTTGATCCTGTGACTCGTTCTAGGGTTTTGTAAACTACCAAAACACTTTGTAAACTTATTATAAGTCGTCTCAAGTCCCTAGAAGTGTCTAAGATCAGTTCTACATTCATTTGCATATCTTTTCAAAAACGAGGTTTCCAGGCCCGTAAAGTGTCCGTTTTTGGTCCCGTTTTTCCCCAAATTTAGCTATTTTCGAAAGAGATCTTATACTAGGGTTTTTATGACTAAAAGCATCTTTTAAAATCAATATAGGAGGGGTCAAAGTTTCTGACCTAATTTGGCCCTAATTAATCCATAGTTTCCAGGACTTTTTAGTGGGTTATTTTTATAGATTTAGCCGTCCAAACATATCAATAAGTTGTATGGTGCTATCCACAACCTTCTAACATGTTAAAAATTTCGGACCTAGGGTTCCAAGGGTCACAAATTTCGGATCTAGTGGTTTGTTCATAAAACCAAGGCATAATGTAGATCTATATATATAATGTAGCATACGAGGGGTTCAAAATACATGAAATCACTAGTAGAAACACATGGTATACTAGATCTAACATGAACTTAAACAAAGTTTTAGGTTACTAGAAACATAGAAGAAAATGCATGTCAAAAGTTACCATTTTTAAACCAAGACTTGTGGTTGGAGTTCTAGATGGAGAATAAGACTAGTTAACATGAATAACTAGAGAAAAACTAAGAAAATGATGTCTACTAACTTGAGAAAACGTGGAGATGGATGAAGGATAGTAGATCTTGCTTACTTGTTGCTCCTAGTATCTTTGATCTTCAAGTAATATTGTGTTTTGATGAAAGAAAACTAGAGAGAAAGTAGAGAGAGAGAGGTGCGACGGTTGGGAGAGGGAGAGAGTAAAAGACTGTGTGTTTTGTGTGGTGGGAGCAAATGACGGAGTTCTAGGGTTTCTACTTTAAGGTAGAATATATATGATTGCATGAAAGGGAGAAAGGAGGGGTTTGGTTCAAGTGTGAGGGTGGGGTGGCGGTTTGGTGTTCAAACCGTGAGGGAGGAGAGGCCAAGGGGGGGGGGGGGTTTCTAGGGAGCAAGGAGAGGAGGAGAGATGGTCAAAGGTGAGAATCTCTTGGTACATGTAGGTGTAAGTGTAGGGTGGCTAAGGTGGTGATGTTGTCTAGTAAAGTACACGTGTGTAAACGCAAGGAGCGATGGATCGTTTGCTAATCACGTGATAATGAGATGAAGACGAGATCAAACAAGTAAATACAAATGAGAATTTGTATTGATATAAGCTTGAGAGCATACACACAGAAACACACACACAGAAATATAGAATATGACTAGAAGTTTTTTTAAACTGTCTACACATGCTACCTATTTATAGGTAACTTAAACTGGCCGGCGTACCACCCAGCGTACCAACTGGTACGCTGCACCAACTGGTCCGGCGGACCATGTGGTGCGCCCAACAGCCTAACTAGACTCACACAAGCTCTAAACAGATACAATACACGAGACACAATGTAGCATAAGAATATGCTTCTACAAACTCCCCCTTAACGTGTAGTGTATCTTTTCTAACTAAATCTCCATTCTTCAATCTTCAACAATGTTGCATCCGATCTTCAACTTGAAATCTTGTAAGAAACAGAGCTTGCATGGCTGGATCTCTACTTGAAACAACCTTGACCATCAAGATCCACTTGAGAATGATATAATAAACTCCCCTTTACACCATGATCGAGTCTTAACACACAGAACCTGCCACTTTAGAAGACAAAAGCGCAGTTTTTGTTTTTTGTTCAAATTACCAAACTTAATTTAATCTTGGTGCAAAACTTCTCTTTGAGAATCCAAGATATTGATTTTGAAATGTTGATTTTGTATCAAGTGTTGATCAATCGAAAAACAACTAAGAAATAAAAATCTTTTTGACTTTTAGAAATTTTAGATCATAACACACCTAAAATCTTTTTGATTTTTCAAAGCTAGACTAAAACACACCAAAAATCTTTTTGCATTTTACTAAAATGGAAATATAAATGCAATACAAAGTGTCAGTGTTGGTCGATCAATTTTCTTTCTTGTTCATATGTTTACATTTTGTAGTTGTACATATTTTTAGGGGGAGAAAATTGAAAATTCAAAAAATAGTGTTTGTTTGAATTTTAGGGGGAGGAATTGGAAAAATATAAAAAAAATGGAAAATTGAGAAATTGATCCGACAAAAGCGAGAAATGATGGTACATCAGCATATATGTTATCTGCCATGGATAGATTAAGTCTAAAGGCTGTAGGTGCTTGCATAATCTGTGAATGTGCATGACTAATCTGATATCTGCAAGTAAGATATAAACATAAGGCTAGCCTGATGATCTTTGGTTATTTGCTTCTTGATGAATGCTGTGTGATGATTCCAAAAATAGAATAAAGAGATATCTTCATGAATGCATGTTTTCATTTTGCAAAAATTTCAACTTGTTTGATTTTCTTTATTTTGTCAAACGATCGGCCTTTCTCTACGTATCGAAAGATCGGCCTGATTGGTGTTCTTTTGACGTTCTGCTTTATTTTCTTTGGTGTTTCGTATAATCCATTGGACTTTCTCTGCGTGTACGGGAGTACCGACCTGATTGTTGTTGGATTATACAATTTCTGCTTTATTTTTATATTTCTTATTTTCCTAAACAATCGGACTTTCTCTGCGTGCTCACAAGGCCGACCTGATTGTTGTTTGTTTAGGGTTCTGCTTTATTTTTGCATGACTCATCAAGGATGATTAAATCTCTAAGAAAGTTGGATTTATATGAAAAATATCATGATTTGCCAGTATTTCTGATAGAGTGGAGGTCGAGTTATCAGTGCATGATAAAATTACCTTAAGCATATCTGAAAACGATAAAAAATGATTGGTGCATGCTGAAATAAACATAAATGTTGTATTTGCGATTATCTTGGCTTGCATGCTGATTAAGACCGAAATTGAAATGTGCTAGATGCATTATGTCTGATATGATCTCGTGTCGTGATCTTTCTTGCAAAACCATGTGGTACGCCCAGCAGCCTAACTAGACTCACACAAGCTCTAAACAGATACAATACACGAGACACAATGTAGCATAAGAATATGCTTCTACAAACTCCCCCTTAACGTGTAGTGTATCTTTTCTAACTAAATCTCCATTCTTCAATCTTCAACAATGTTGCATCCGATCTTCAACTTGAAATCTTGTAAGAAACAGAGCTTGCATGGCTAGACTCTACTTGAAACAACCTTGACCATCAAGATCCACTTGAGAATGATATAATAATCTCCCCTTTACACCATGCTCGAGTCTTAACACACAGAACCTGCCACTTTAGAAGACAAAAGCGCAGTTTTTGTTTTCTGTTCAAATTACCAAACTTAATTTAATCTTGGTGCAAAACTTCTCTTTCAGAATCCAAGATATTGATTTTAAAATTTTGATTTTGTATCAAGTGTTGATCAATCGAAAAACAACTAAGAAATAAAATCTTTTTGACTTTTAGAAATTTTAGATCAAAACACACCTAAAATCTTTTTGATTTTTCAAAGCTAGACTAAAACACACCAAAAATCTTTTTGCATTTTACTAAAATGGAAATATAAATGCAATACAAAATTACACTCTATTTTTGGTATTTTTGCAAGAAAGATCACGACACGAGATCATATCAGACATAATGCATCTAGCACATTTCAATTTCGGTCTTAATCAGCATGCAAGCCAAGATAATCGCAAATACAACATTTATGTTTATTTCAGCATGCACCAATCATTTTTTATCGTTTTCAGATATGCTTAAGGTAAATTTATCATGCACTGATAACTCGACCTCCACTCTATCAGAAATACTGGCAAATCATCATATTTTTCATATAAATCCAACTTTCTTAGAGATTTAATCATCCTTGATGAGTCATGCAAAAATAAAGCAGAACCCTAAACAAACAACAATCAGGTCGGCCTTGTGAGCACGCAAAGAAAGTCCGATTGTTTAGGAAAATAAGAAATATAAAAATAAAGCAGAAATTGTATGATCCAACAACAATCAGGTCGGTACTCCCGTACACGCAGAGAAAGTCCGATGGATTATACGAAACACCAAAGAAAATAAAGCAGAACGTCAAATGAACACCAATCAGGTCGATCTTTCGATACGCAGAGAAAGGCCGATCGTTTGACAAAATAAAGAAAATCAAACAAGTTGAAATTTTTGCAAAATGAAAACATGCATTCATCAAGATATCTCTTTATTCTATTTTTGGAATCATCACACAGCATTCATCAAGAAGCAAATAACCAAAGATTATCAGGCTAGCTTTATGTTTATATCTTACTTGCAGATATCAGATTAGTCAGGCACATTCACAGATTATGCAAGCACCTACAACCTTTAGACTTAATCTATCCATGGCAGATAACATATATGCTGATGTACCATCATTTCTCGCTTTTGTCGGATCAATTTCTCAATTTTCCATTTTTTTATATTTTTCCAATTTCTCCCCCTAAAATTCAAACAAACACTATTTTTTGAATTTTCAATTTTCTCCCCCTAAAAATATGTATAACTACAAAATGTAAACATATGAACAAGAAAGAAAATTGATCGACCAACACTGACACTTTGCAGTTTTAGTTTTGAAAAAATCGGTTGAAAAACATTTGAAAATGATATGTCGTTGAAACACCAAATTAGGCAAGTTCTTCACTATCAGCAACACACGCATGACAGGTCTTCTTGAAGAAACCTGCAGACACCAGAGAAAACATTAGTGGTTTTGGGATCGACCCGAGTCAACAGCCTCGGGTCGCCCGGTGTCTTCAACATGGTCTGTGTTAGCCATGGAAACAACTCGTGGTTTCCATATCAGAGGCGATTGAAAACTTTTCAATGACCCCACAGAATTAGCAACTTGCGTCTTTGCCCAAGACGACTTACTAGTTGATTTGTACATCGATGGTTGTGGTTCATCAAAGATATGACCATTTAAATCCACATACTTAGCAGTTTTGTTCACATAAGCGTCAGTGCTCGCATTCGTAGGACATTATGCAGCAAGATGCCCTGGTTTACGACATGCATAACACTTCCTTTGAAAAACATTAAGGGAACTGCTACTCAGATTTGATTCAAAAATTTGTTTTTTATCAACAAAATTCTTTAGATTTCTCTTGTCTTGTTTGAACACATCATGATAACCAAAAATATTTTCTGAACCAAAGGAATCAAAGAAATCGGCAGAAGTATCGATGGACTTCGTTGAGAAGAACCAGAACTATAAGAAGACCCTCCAGAATAGTAATCAACATCCGTTGATTTGAACACTGTTTGTTTCTTCTGCTGTTTGAATTTGTTCTTTTGATTTGAACCAGCAACATTCTTTGTTTGTTGTGTTCAAGTAACTGATTCTTCTCTAGCGTCATAACCAAGACCTTTATGCTTGTACCCCTGAACTTTTGAAGAATGTAAAGAAAACTCTGGAGCTTTTCTTCCTTTAGCTTCGCTAGTAAATTTAGATTTAATAGCCTTCAATTTGTTATTCTTAATCAAAGCTTTTTCTTCTTCATGGGCTGAAAAAGAAACAGAATCAGCTTTCTCACAAATCTTTTGCTCTTCCAAAACTTTGGAAGTTGAAACAAACTTTGGAGCTTCACCCAATTTCTCCTCCTTTTTCTTAGATTTGTTTTTCTTTTTCGTTGTTGGAGTTGCAAATTTGGAATAATCTTGTAGTTCAGCTCTTGGATCAAATGACACAGATGGAGGATTTAATATAACCACTGGAGCTGGAACCAAATGTAATTCCTCTTCTTGCACACTTTCGTCAATCTTTTCCTGATTGTAAATGTAATTCAGTAATGTAGGAGACATAGCTGAATTCTTTACTTGCTTTTGAAGAGCGAGAATCTCAACTTTTAACTCAGATATTTTGACTTGAGCAGCCAACAAATCTTTCTGAGTACCAATAAAGTCATCTGATAAGTCATTGTATTCAGCCTTCAGTTGCCTTTTGGTATCACATAACTCCATTAGCTCAGCATGAACCTTCTCCCACTTCTTAGTAAAATAAGCAACATCTTTTGTTAAAATGTCATTCTTTTCACGTATCTGAACATTTTCATCTCGAAGCTTTGAAAGTTCTTCTTGAAGCTCTAAAACTTTATCTGCAGCTTCAACAGCAATCACATTTGCTTTTTCATACCTTTGTTGAACAGGATAACTCTTTTCAAATAGATTCTCAAAATCTTGAACTGCATCAAGATGAGCAGCCTTTTCTTTCCCAAAGTCAGCAATCCATTTATCCTTTTCTGTTAACAACTCTGAATTGACTTTTTCTAAATCAGCACATCTTTGTTTTGAACATTCCAACGCAGCTATCACAACTTTGAGTTCTTCAGTTAGCAAACTGTTATCTTTTTGCAAAGATTCAAATTTATCATTGGCAACACCACAAGCTTCATATTTCTCTTGTAAATCTTGTGTAAGTTCAGCACCTCCATCTTCCAGTACTGTTTCACATGAACTTGTTTCTGAATTAGAATCACTTACCTCCTTCCTTACAACTTCGGCAAGAAATGCAGATTCATCAGGATACCACTCGACATACTTATTTAGAGAACTATCATAAACCAAAAAAGGTTTGGAAAGAGATGCTGAATTAGAATCAGACTTAAAAGTGCAACTTTCTAGATTGTGGAGAGCATTTAATGCCAACTGTTTCTGTCTCTCGTCCATTATTTCAATATCCTTATTCCAATCATAATCTTTATCCATTTGTGAATCAAGGCTTGCGAGTTTGAATTGTTTGTTGAGGACGAAGATACGGATGTTTTTGGATTTTTACATTCACGAGCATAATGTCCAACCTGTGAACATTTGAAACACCTCACTTTGGATTTATCCAATCCAAGTTTTACTCCTGGAAGAAAAGATTGTTTACCATGCTTCTTCATGTATCTCTTACCTCTTTCAACAGTCATAGAAAATTGCCAATGTAAATCTAACTCATTCAAATGATCATCATCCAACTCACTTAAGTCATTTGCAACCAAATCAACTTCTCCCAGTTTCCCAAAAATTGAACCACTAGATGATGAGAAAAAGAAGACAGCAATGAAGCTAAATCCTCAGATGCCTTGTCAGGAATTTTAGGCTTTAGTGATTGATTTGAACATGTAGGAGTACAACCTGGAGAATAACTATAAGTTTCAGATTTTCCAGCAATAAATGCAATAGGAGGACCTTCACTGAAAATATTTGACTTTTTAGCATTTATTGTAGAATCATTTTCACCACGATATGCAACTGGATTCTGTACTTGTGCAGGCATGGACTTGTTGAAACTCAACTCCATATCTCTTGCTTGTATCTGCCCAATCAAATTGATGAATGTCACTCCTGAATACTCTTTATCATGAGTAATCATCATCACATACTTTTCCCATTTTTCAGGTAATGCCTCTAATAACTTCTCTTTCAAATCAGCTTCTTCCTTTTTGATGCCAACTAAAGCCATTTCACTTAATAAATGTGAAAATCTAGTGATAAGCTTTGAAATATTTTCATTTGGATAATGTTTAAAATTGTCGAACTCTTTCTTTAGAACCTTCTGTTTGCTTTTCTTGAATTGATCATTTCCTTCACAACGTTTTTGAATTGCATCCCACAATTCTTTTGCAGAAGTATACGCAGAAAATTGACGTAATAAATTTGAAGGTAATGCCATTGTTAAAGCACCATAAGCTTTTGTTCTGCTTGATATGCCTTCTTTTGCTCACCAGTAAGACTTTGTTGCAAAACTGGCCTTCCATTTGTTCCTGTTGGATACTCGTATAGATTATTGTAAGATATCCAAAAATCAACATCATTAGCACCAACATATGCATTGAATCGTTTCACCCAACTATGATAATCTTCCAATCTGAGCAATTTCAGAACTTTCTGACTTGTTCCTATTTCATTATCATAGTTAATGATTGCTTGCATCGTGTTTTGAATCGCAGAAAACGCTTGAAAATCTGACATATTATCCGAAATATGACACTGCAAAAACTTCAAACTCAAAAACAAAGGCTTTCCAAGTGGATTTAGGGGCTCAAAATTGGACGTACTGGCCGTAGGCGGGTACAAGTCCTAGATCTCGTCGATACGAACGTTTGGCTGGTATTAGCTCCCGTAACTCTTTACGGTTCTCAAGTTATGTCAGTTTTAGTGATGACCACTTTTCTGCCAGCGGACCAAACCAAAATCAGCGGACCAGATTTGTATTTGCGGACCAAAAGCGGACCAGATCAATCTCAGCGGACCAGATTATACCTGCGGATCAGATTTATAACCAGCGGGCCAAATTGTACTAGCGGACAAGATTGATCCGGCGGACCAAAACTGGTACGGCGGGCCAAATTTTTTTCCAGCGGATCACACTGATACGCTATAACCGCCACGGACCAGCTGATGAAGATTGCCTAGCGGACCAGTCGGCGGACCAGCGGTGGACCAGCAGTTCTTCGAGCGAACCACATAGAATTCGACTGATTTTTCGAAATTTCAACAATTAGGACTAAAAATTACTTCACGAAGATGCGAAAACTTACTAGAAATGCTCGAAAATCATTTTTAGCTCCAGAGACAAACGGAATTGGAAGAATTTGATGAAAAATACCTCAAAACCCACATTTTCTCTCTAAAAATCTTCAAAATCACAGCATATGATCAGCAAATGGAACCAGATAGCTCTGATACCACTTGTAAACGCAAGGAGCGATGGATCATTTGCTAATCACGTGATAATGAGATGAAGACGAGATCAAACAAGTAAATACAAATGAGAAGACTTTGTTGCAAAACTGGCCTTCCATTTGTTCCTGTTGGATACTCGTATAGATTATTGTAAGATATCCAAAAATCAACATCATTAGCACCAACATATGCATTGAATCGTTTCACCCAACTATGATAATCTTCCAATCTGAGCAATTTCAGAACTTTCTGACTTGTTCCTATTTCATTATCATAGTTAATGATTGCTTGCATCGTGTTTTGAATCGCAGAAAACGCTTGAAAATCTGACATATTATCCGAAATATGACACTGCAAAAACTTCAAACTCAAAAACAAAGGCTTTCCAAGTGGATTTAGGGGCTCAAAATTGGACGTACTGGCCGTAGGCGGGTACAAGTCCTAGATCTCGTCGATACGAACGTTTGGCTGGTATTAGCTCCCGTAACTCTTTACGGTTCTCAAGTTATGTCAGTTTTAGTGATGACCACTTTTCTGCCAGCGGACCAAACCAAAATCAGCGGACCAGATTTGTATTTGCGGACCAAAAGCGGACCAGATCAATCTCAGCGGACCAGATTATACCTGCGGATCAGATTTATAACCAGCGGGCCAAATTGTACTAGCGGACAAGATTGATCCGGCGGACCAAAACTGGTACGGCGGGCCAAATTTTTTTCCAGCGGATCACACTGATACGCTATAACCGCCACGGACCAGCTGATGAAGATTGCCTAGCGGACCAGTCGGCGGACCAGCGGTGGACCAGCAGTTCTTCGAGCGAACCACATAGAATTCGACTGATTTTTCGAAATTTCAACAATTAGGACTAAAAATTACTTCACGAAGATGCGAAAACTTACTAGAAATGCTCGAAAATCATTTTTAGCTCCAGAGACAAACGGAATTGGAAGAATTTGATGAAAAATACCTCAAAACCCACATTTTCTCTCTAAAAATCTTCAAAATCACAGCATATGATCAGCAAATGGAACCAGATAGCTCTGATACCACTTGTAAACGCAAGGAGCGATGGATCATTTGCTAATCACGTGATAATGAGATGAAGACGAGATCAAACAAGTAAATACAAATGAGAAGACGATGTTGCAAAACTGGCCTTCCATTTGTTCCTGTTGGATACTCGTATAGATTATTGTAAGATATCCAAAAATCAACATCATTAGCACCAACATATGCATTGAATCGTTTCACCCAACTATGATAATCTTCCAATCTGAGCAATTTCAGAACTTTCTGACTTGTTCCTATTTCATTATCATAGTTAATGATTGCTTGCATCGTGTTTTGAATCGCAGAAAACGCTTGAAAATCTGACATATTATCCGAAATATGACACTGCAAAAACTTCGAACTCAAAAACAAAGGCTTTCCAAGTGGATTTAGGGGCTCAAAATTGGACGTACTGGCCGTAGGCGGGTACAAGTCCTAGATCTCGTCGATATGAACGTTTGGCTGGTATTAGCTCCCGTAACTCTTTACGGTTCTCAAGTTATGTCAGTTTTAGTGATGACCACTTTTCTGCCAGCGGACCAAACCAAAATCAGCGGACCAGATTTGTATTTGCGGACCAAAAGCGGACCAGATCAATCTCAGCGGACCAGATTATACCTGCGGATCAGATTTATAACCAGCGGACCAAATTGTACTAGCGGACAAGATTGATCCGGCGGACCAAAACTGGTACGGCGGGCCAAATTTTTTTCCAGCGGATCACACTGATACGCTATAACCGCCACGGACCAGCTGATGAAGATTGCCTAGCGGACCAGTCGGCGGACCAGCGGCGGACCAGCAGTTCTTCGAGCGAACCACATAGAATTCGATTGATTTTTCGAAATTTCAACAATTAGGACTAAAAATTATTTCACGAAGATGCGAAAACTTACCAGAACTGCTCGAAAATCATTTTTAACTCCAGAGACAAACGGAATTGGAAGAATTTGATGAAAAATACCTCAAAACCCACTTTTTCTCTCTAAAAATCTTCAAAATCACAGCATATGATCAGCAAATGGAACCAGATAGCTCTGATACCACTTGTAAACGCAAGGAGCGATGGATCATTTGCTAATCACGTGATAATGAGATGAAGACGAGATCAAACAAGTAAATACAAATGAGAATTTGTATTGATATAAGCTTGAGAGCATACACACAGAAATGTAGAATATGACTAGAAGTTTTTTTAAACTGTCTACACTTGCTACCTATTTATAGGTAACTTAAACTGGCCGGCGTACCACCCAGCGTACCAACTGGTACGCTGCACCAACTCGTCCGGCGGACCATGTTGTGTGCCCAGCAGCCTAACTAGACTCACACAAGCTCTAAACAGATACAATACACGAGACACAATGTAGCATAAGAATATGCTTCTACAACGTGAATAGTGCATGGCTTAATTAGTAGGAGATTAGTAGTGGATTAGTGTAATGGTGATAGGTTAGTACTAATGTTGGTTACTAATTGTCGATGTCGGGTTTTGATCACGAAAGACAATATGATCAAAGGTGACAATTGAATTTGATCATGCATGGAAATGAATATGCATGGAGGATAATAAATCATAGTTGGGAAAAATAAGGGATACAAGTCTTGTTTAAATATAGTTGGTGTTAATTGGTGAAAAACGTTGACGTTAAATGTTTATATAAAAACCTAATGGTTTTTCGTTATAAAGATACTAAACATTTAAAGAGTTTACTACTTGACGTAGTTGATAAATAAATAAATAAACTCAAGCGTTCATTTGATATTTTTACGTCGAAGTAACGTTACGAACTTTGCATGAAATTGAAATACTACAAAAGTGACAAGTTAATATAAAAATTCTTTTTATATTAAACCACCTACGTTGTGGTGAATATTTCTTATTGTTGAAATTCCATCGGATAAGTATATATAATATCCTTGTTTTTAAGGTCGATCGTTGAAATATTAATTTAGGGTTACGCCAAGACTAACGGGTAGTTGCATAATACGTTATCTACGTTAACTAAAACACAGATTTACGCACACAGAAACAGGTAATTACACGTATTATTATATGTTTTGGCTTAGGAAACTTTCGGGTTGTCACATTCTCCCCTAGTTGAAGGAATTTCGTCCCGAAATTCAGGCATCGGCGTCTACCGGAGCTGGGTTGGGAAAAAGATGCGGGTACTTGGCTTTGAACTTGTCTTCGCGTTCCCAAGTATACTCAGATCCGCGCCGGGAGTTCCATCGAACCTTAACGATAGGAATTCGACTTCGTGTCAACTTCTTGACCTCGCGGTCGACGATCTCAGCAGGTTCTTCCACGAAGTGAAGGGTTTCGTCAACTTGAATTTCATCGAGAGGAATGACGAGTGATTCGTCGGCAAGGCACTTCTTCAAGTTACAGACGTGGAACACGTCGTGTACGCTACTAAGTTCGGCTGGCAGTTGTAGTTTGTAGGCTACTAGTCCGATCTTTTCAAGGATCTGGAATGTACCAATGTATCGAGGGTTTAGCTTACCACGTTTGCCAAAACGGATGACTCCTTTCCACGGAGCAACTTTCAGAAGTACTTTATCTCTGACTTCGAATGATAGGGGTTTCCGTCGGGTGTTAGCATAGCTCTTTTGACGATCGCGTGCGGCTTTCAGACGGTTTCGAATTTGCGAGACCCTTTCGGTGGTCTCGATCACTAGTTCCGGACCGGTAATTTGGCTGTCTCCAACTTCAAACCAACAAATGGGTGATCGGCACTTTCGACCATAAAGTGCCTCGAATGGGGCGGCTTGAATGCTGGTGTGATAACTGTTGTTGTATGAAAACTCGCATAGGGGCAAGTGTTCATCCCAGTTTTTACCAAAATCGATTGCGCAAGCACGCAACATGTCTTGTAGGGTTTGGATTGTGCGTTCACTCTGGCCATCGGTCTGGGGATGGTAAGCAGTACTCATGTCAAGTTGCGTACCCAGGGCTTCATGCAACGATTGCCAGAAGTTAGACGTGAAGCGACTATCTCTGTCAGAGATGATTGAGACGGGAGTCCCATGGCGGGAAAATATCTCTTTCATGTAGAGGGCGGTTAGTCGTTCCATGGAATCCTTTTCCTTCATGGGTAGGAAGTGAGCTGATTTCGTCAGACGGTCGATCATAACCCAAATAGTGTCGTTACCATTTCGGCTCTTCGGTAGCTTGGTGATGAAATCCATGGCGATACGTTCCCATTTCCACTCGGGGATTATCGGTTGGACAAGCAAACCGGAGGGTTTCTGATATCCGGCCTTAACTTTGGCGCACGTTAAACACTTACCGACGTAAGTGGCAACTTCCATCTTCATGTTGGGCCACCAGTAAAGTTCTTTCAATCCGTGGTACATCTTGTCAGCACCAGGGTGGATTGAGTACTTGGACTTGTGAGCCTCGTTCAGAACTAGGTTTCTGAGGTCTCCGTACGCAGGTACCCAAATACGATTCATGAAGTATCTGGCACCGTCGGGTTTGATCTCGAATTGACGGTCCATACCTCGTAGGTCTTCTAGTTGGGCGTCACGAATCTTGGAGGGTAGGCCGGGGTGAATGGTCAATGCGAGAGATCTGACACGGAGTGACTTCACACGATCCTTACGACTCAAGGCATCTGCTACTACGTTTGCCTTTCCAGGATGATACAAGATTTCGCATTCGTAATCGCTGAGCAACTCGACCCATCTTCGTTGCCTCATATTCAACTCTTTCTGGTTTAGGATATGCTGGAGGCTCTTGTGGTCCGTGAAGACCTTACATTCTGTGCCGTAGAGGTAGTGTCTCCAGATCTTGAGGGCGAATACGACGGCTCCGAGTTCTAGGTCGTGAGTGGTGTAGTTCTTTTCGTGAACTTTCAATTGTCGTGAGGCATAGGCTATGACTCTGTCACGTTGCATAAGTACGCATCCAAGACCTTGATGAGACGCATCACAGTAAACGCAGAAATCGCGGTTGCCTTCAGGTAAGGCAAGAATGGGAGCGTCACATAGCTTCTGCTTCAACGTTTGAAAGGCTTCTTCCGGTTTATCATCCCAGATAAATTTCTTCTCCTTCTGAGTCAGAGTGTTCAGGGGTTTGGCTATTTTGGAGAAGTTCTCGATGAACCTACGGTAATAGCGACAAGACCAAGAAATTATCGTATTTCAGACGGGGTAGTTGGAGGGCTCCAACTTTTGATTGCTTTGATTTTCGCGGGGTCGACATGAATTCCACGATCATTGATCACGTGACCTAGGAAATGCACTTCTCTGATCCAAAATTCACACTTCGAGAACTTGGCGTACAGTTTCTCCTTTCTAAGCAATTCCAGGATGAGCTTGAGATGTTGCTCGTGTTCTTTCTTACTACGGGAGTAGATCAGAATGTCGTCGATGAACACGATAACGAATTTGTCGAGATAGGGTTTACACACACGATTCATGAGGTCCATGAATATGGCAGGCGCGTTGGTTAACCCGAAAGGCATAACTAGGAATTCATAGTGGCCGTAACGAGTCCTAAAAGCAGTTTTAGCGACATCTTCATCCCGAACCTTCAGTTGATGGTAGCCGGAGCGTAAATCGATCTTAGAATAGAAGCTAGATCCTTGGAGTTGGTCGAACAATTCGTCAATCCTTGGAAGGGGATACCGGTTTTTCACCGTTAACTTGTTTAATTCTCGGTAGTCGATACACATACGGAACGATCCGTCCTTCTTCTTGACGAATAGAACTGGGGCTCCCCAAGGTGAGAAGCTCGATCTGATGAGTCCTTTATCAAGAAGTTCTTGTAGCTGATTTGACAATTCTTTCATTTCGGATGGAGCTAAACGATACGGTGATCGGGCAATTGGTGCGGCTCCAGGTATTAAATCGATATGAAATTCTACCTGTCGAGGCGGAGGTAGACCAGGTAGATCGGAAGGAAACACATCTGCGAAATCCCGAACGATTTGAATGGTCAAGGTTTCGTTGTTAGCTAGGGGAATTTTGACTTGCTTCTCGTGACAAACTATTTCTGCACGATTAGCGGACAACCAATCCATTCCAACTACTACGTCAAAGCTTCCGAGCTGGACGGGCAGGAGGTCTATGTTGAACTTGTGTCCTAATAGATCCAGTGAACAATCTGGGAGCATTTCACGCGCTTCGATTTGTTTACCATTGGCCAATTCGATTTTATACTTAGTGTCTAATTTCGTAGGGGTGATATCAAAGATAGTGCTAAAATCACTAGACACGAAGCTTTTATCGGCACCGGTGTCAAATAAAACGGATGCATAATGTTTGTTTAACAGAAACTTACCCGTAACGGTGTGCGGGTCTTGTCGTGCTTCAGTCGCATTCAGCACGAACGCTCTTCCACGTGCAGCATCAGTTCCTGGTTTCTTCAGTTTAGGACAGTCGCTTTTGAAGTGACCAGGGTTCCCACATTCGTAACAGGTGTTAGTGGTCTGAACCTTGTTCGCGCGACTCGGACAGTCCCGATAGATGTGACCTTTTGCTTTGCAATTCTTGCAGTAGATGTTACTACAGTTTAGAGTGTGGTGTAGGTTACACTTGTTACATAGGGGCAGGTTGCCGGTGTAACCATTTCTCTTTGCATCAGCAGCAGGTGTAACAGCTGCATAAGCCTTGATGGCTTTTGGAACTTCAGCAGCAGGGGTTTCTGCAGGCTTCTTCTTCTTCCAGTCGTGACCACGTTTGCGCTTGTGGTTAGGTTTGATGTTACCAGAGGAGAGGGGTGGAATAACAGCAGTCTTAACTTTAGAGGTTTTCTTGGCGAATGACGCACCTTGGCGGGCGGCTTGGTAGGTTAAGCTGTGGGACAAACGTACGGCGCTCTGGAGGGTAGTAGGGTTAGATGACATGACATTTCCCTGGATGAGAGGGGAAAGTCCCCAGATGTATCTCTCAATCTTCTTGTACAGAGGGGTAACCATAGTGGAGCACAGGTGTGCTAGTTCATGGAAACATCGAGTGTACCCGGCTATGTCGGCACCAACCATGGTGAGATTCCAGAATTCCACTTCCAGACGTTGCAGTTCCTCTTGAGGACAGTACTCATCTCTCATGAGCACCTTTAGGTCTTCCCAAGACATAGTATAGGCAAGATCCTGTCCCAAGGTTTCAGCATAGGAATTCCACCAGGTGAGTACACCTTCGCTGAAGACGCAAGTGGCATACTTGACTTTGTATTCATCTGGGCAGTTGCACATACGATAGACAGATTCAGTTTTCTCGAACCATCGGATCAGACCGACAGCACCTTCAGTGCCTTTGAAATGGATGGGTTTGCAGTTCATGAAGTCCTTATAACTGCAATCTCGAGTACCTGTAACGAGAGATCAAAAGCTCCTTGAAAACAATACCTCGTAATTGTCAATCTTTGATCTTCAATCCTACGTCGTTACTTACCGGCAGGAGAACCACTTTGGAGTCCACCGGAGGCAGTGGAGCGTTCAGTATTGGCGGCGGCGAGTGCTTCGGTTACACGTTGCAGGATCAACTCTTCAATCTCAGCAGCGCTCATGGGCGGCGGCGGAGGCGGAGCAGGAGGAGGAGGGTTAGCTCTCGTGGCACGTCTAGGCATGATTCTAATTTCACATGGGCAAAACAAGAGTAAGGCAATCATAACAACAACCAAACATATCATGACATACGTCAATCATACATACAAGAGGAAATATAACATCACAACACAATCAAAATATCGAATTCATAACATACATCATAATGTCCATAACCGTGACTGAAAACAATTCATACAAGACAACATTGTTGTTGGTGGATAACATGATTCCACAATAGTACAAGTTACATCACATTACAAAAGTAGGGGTAAAACAGATCCCCAATATGTCAATACTGCTAATATCATGGGTGCTGGAGAAATGTCAAGATCTCTCCAACCTGCACGATGACTGATGTGTTCGGAAGCACACTAAAAATACTAATTAAAACCTAGACCTAATCATAGACCTAGACACACCTAATTTTACCGAAACTACCTAAACTAGACCGAACCTAAGGCAAGTGTACCTATCGGTGTTAGTATAGCTTATGTAAGACCGGATATCGAACCCTAAGGACACTATGAACAAGACTCAAACCTAGGACTCTATGAATAGGAAATTTGCAAGAACTGATTTTTGTGAATAGAGAATTAAATTAACTAAATTAACTAACTAACAATCGGCAATGAGAAAACTTAGGACGAATTCGAAGATGAGAGAGGTACCACCTAGACCTAGAATCCTAATTAATATTAACGACCTCACTCGCCTATGACAATTCTGATGGAACCGGGATCTTAACACACAACCTATAGAAACCCTACGAGCCCCCGAAACACTCTCCGAGCGTTACTGATAGAATACATATAGGCTGGAATACGCTTACCGACTTGATTAGTTCACCTTTTGAGTCCTTCCTAATTGACAACTCTAACGCTCGAACAAGTGGTTCACCTTTTGAGTACTTCCCACTTCAACTACCCTTGAACACCCTTGAAACAATCTAAGGCACCCTAGACTAGCCGGAGCTACCTCTAATAACTACAACTGACACGGATAACAGACTAGCTTAATTCCTAGGGCACTTCCTTTTGAGACAATGTTATCCTAGTTCATTAACCAGTCCGACTACCCGACAATCTATTACCTTTTGAGTCTCTAGATAGGCAGAATATTAAACCCACAATAATGAAAATTAATCAATTCTATGATCACTAAACCTAGCAACCACAATCAATAGCAAACACACAGTCACACTATCAAACTACCTAACTCAAACCGAAAGACATTCGCAAGCCAGATAAGAATTAACCAACAATCAAAATCATAATTGTAATACGCACATGCATACAATTGTACAAAATTAGTGGAATTGAATAGAGTGTCAATCCATCAAGAATAATGTCATAAACCGAATAAAGTCGCTAACATCAAAAAATCATCATAAAATCTAGGTAGTACTTGAAGGTTTAGCCTATAACCATGTCAAGAACAAAAATCATAATAAAAACCATAACTTCGTTTACGAGCATAATTTAAGACAAACAATTATTCAAGAAAACAAATAAAGAAAAGAACCCGGGTTGCTTAATGATATCAAATGGTTGATCCTGAATGCTTCCTCTTTGTTTCTTGAACTCTTTCTTCTCTGAAATTCTCCCTCCGTGATAATTTTTTTTTCTTCGAAATCTCCTTCCCAGGAAAATAAATCTGCCGTCCGAAAGTCCTTGTGTCCGCTGATTTCAATTTGATGTGCGGAATCCCCCCTCTCAAGTATTCTGCCGTAGGGTTCCCTTTTATATTTTTTTGTTGCCTTTCTACCCAAGTCTCCCAATAATGATTTGTTTGGACCTTGTTTTATTCAATCACGACCACAAGTTCACGGTATTAACTAAATTTGGTCCACATGCTTTTCTTTATTTTTTTTTCTTTCCTTAGCCCAAATTCACGATTTCACATTCCAGCATGAAGTTTTCACATAATTTACACTAAGCTCCCTTGACTTAGTATAAACTCGAGGCCAGTCTTCGACTTACAAATATTTACCATGCAACCCTCGACTTAGATGAATTGTCATACCATCCCCTTGACCATTTATACAACCTACAAATAAATATATTTAAAGATTTTGAGCACAATTGACCAAATAAATACAATTAAAAGTAAAAGACTCAAACTCACACTAAATTGTACAAAAACGATCCAACAGCACATTAAGACTCAAATAACTATAAAATAACTAAAAAGCACATAAAATGACTCAAAACTGACTCAATTATTATACAATATACAAAGGAAAATTAGATGTGTTTAGCACACATCAAACATCCCCACACTTACTCTTTTTTCGTCCTCGAAAAATACCGCGATGGAATCATAACCAGGGACTCAACTTCTAACTCTTACAATTTATCAAATTTAATCTCACATTTCAATTTACTTATAGCCTAGTTCGATTATCGATATTTCGATCCGATTAAACCCAACCTCCGACCGTTCAGCCCCAAATGCATCAAATTAATTTTAATTAGCATATCAATCGACTAATGGGTCCCACACTCAAGCTTTTTAATTCATCCTAATCCTATTTTTTTCTTTTATATTTTTAGGCATCATAATATTTATGTACACATATATCTTTTTAATAGTGGAATTGCATGAATGAATGGATGAATTTTTATTTGAGCTATTTTTTTTCTTATTTATTTTTTTTTTCATTTTTCATTCATTTTTTTTCTTTTTTTTTTCAATAGAATTGGACTTCACCTAGAGGAGCATCCACTGAGTAGCGAGCCCGATGGGTAGCACATAGGGTATTTAGCCCATACCTAGAGGCGTATCCTTCAAGTCGCTATCCCAAAGGGAAACACATAGGCTTCGGTATTTTATTCTATTTCTTTTTTCAGCAAGCTCAAATGGAATGGATTTTACGGAGATGCCACCACTATCGAATTTACTTTCGTAAAAAGATAAAAGTGTGCCAAAATTACTAAAAAGATATACACATATGAAAATATTAAAGATGTAATTTTTTATTATTTACAGTTTCGGAATCCTCAATCAACCTAAGGCGGGAACCCACTAAGTTTCATGATCTAGATATCAATTAAGCTCATTTTATTAATTTATTATTATTATGATGCACAAGGATTTTTAAGCCTAATTAGTCAGCTTGGCCTACCAATACATCGAAACTAGCTAAAATACAACTTATTATTATATTTTTCAATTAAGCACATTCAATTAGAACATTGACCCCTAGTTGTACTATCATTTCCCATTATGTTGCAGCAAAAATCAAGGACATTTTCTGAATTTTAATTTTTTTTTTGGAACTTTTTTTTCTTCAAAAACACACAAAAAAAAAAAAAAAAAAAACAGACTCAAGACGCAAGTCTTCCCATCCCCACACTTAAACTGAAACACCCGATAATTAGTTATGGATTAATAAAAAAAAATAATCATAATAAATAAAATAGTAACTTGAGAAGATAAAAAGAAATTAATCCACATGTTTCGAAATGCCTAAATTCCTAACCGTGACTCACGCATATCAAAATTTTTAGATTTCCAATTTTGACTTTCAGGGTCAAAATTAGATTCAACAACCCCTATTGTAGCTCCTTTAACTAACTCACCGAGAAGCCGGTATTCGACTAAGAGATACACACGGAAACTGTTCAAGATATATGCTCACTTAACCCTAAATCGAACGCACAAAAACTCCTTGTTCTGCCTCGCTACTTCCTTCTTTGAAACTGCTGCTGCCGTCGTCAAACAAACGCCACCACCGCACCGCCGCTCGCCACCCTATTGGTCGTCGTACAAGGCCTGAACAGCCACGGGATTGAGGCTACACCGACACGGGACGAAGACGATTGACGACACTGACTCGGACTCAAGCGACTGGCTCCGTTCGTTTGACTCCATAGAACCGCCATGAGCGTGCCACCGATCGTAGACGCACCACCAACGCAACTGACTTAACACCGGCGAGTTTTGATCTAGTAAATCCGTTCCGCCTCACTGCTATTCTGTCAACATCCGCGAGGTCTCACCGTTACCGTATAAACGTCCGTCTATCACATCTGATCGCGTTGTGATTAGCAACTCCGGCGACACCGTTCCTGGCCGACCGATTGTATACTACAACTCAAGGTATATACTAAACCATCGTTCCATGCTTACACTTTAGTTAGAAACAACGTATCACATCAAAATGGTTTTAAGTGCGTGACCTGCAACTTCTGTTGTGAAACGGGTCTTGGGTTTATATGTAGAAGATGGGATGCAACAGATGGGTGTACGTACAACACTTACTGAACATGATTTTTTTTTGGATTCTTTTAGTCCTTTAACTTCATCTGCTTTCAAATTATTTTGACATGAAGAAGTGTTGCGAATTCTAGAAATTAAATAATTGATGAAGTGTTACAAAATTTTAGAAATTAGAGAATTAATATCATTCTGTTGTTTTCTTTTTCCGTCTGATATGTCACAATAACTATATGTTTTTGTTATGTTAACTTATATTTGGGCATAGCAGACAAATAGCAAACATTTGGTTAATAATTTTTTTATAACAAATAGCTATAATCGTTTCTGTTGCGTTGTATAACCGTCATCATAACCCAAGGTTTCGGCAAAGCTCTATCTAGCATGGTTGAAAGAATGTATAAGGAAAAATTAATGAGCAACAAACTACTAACGAGTCAAATTGGAATAAAGCCAACTGTAGGTCCTCGTGATTCTTGACACCGACATAGCATCACCTTTGATTGTTTTTGCTTATAAGCTAAGGTGCGGTTTTTCGACCTTTTCCTCGTAGCTTAATTATTTTCCGTTTGAGTTCATACTTTATTGCTTCAAAGTGTCATTATCGTATTTGTCTTATCGAACCGTTCCATTGATTAGTGTCATACCACTTTATTGATTATTATTAAATTGCACCGTACTGTTTTATGGAAATTGTTTACATGCGATAGGATAGTTTCCTTTGTACTCATTATCGCATGTTCCCGTTACATTTGGACATAGTTACAAACCTTAGAGTTAAGGTTATTGAGACTTTTTGTGTGTTGACTTGTATATGTTACCGTTTACTTGGCCTCAATACCCGAGCACATCCACCTATGGGGACCATAGGGCGTCAATCGTGGCACCTTTTGACGTGCTCTATCTGTGGCGGAGCGATTAGCCACGGCGTCTCAAAGTAGTTAATGATGTGCTAAGTTGCTGCACTAGTTAGTTAATTAGAGGCGTATGGATCGATCCTAGGAAAATTACTATTATTGGTGAATTGGGTAGGTGTGTGTGCCCACACTCCCATATCACATTACTGGTACATTGGGGCTGCAGCCAATGTACATACTGTTACTGTTACTGTTACTGTTACTGGCTCAAATGGGTATTTCCTTATCGATACGTCTCAATTATTGCTTCTGAGTCGTATATTTATTTTCTTGTCATTGTTATGTATACTGCTATCGTTCTACCGTTACTGAGCAATGTTTGGCTCAGCCGTTTTCTTTTCTTGTGTTTTTTTTTATTTGTTACCACAGGTACTTATAGGGATCGTGGGAAAAAGATTAAGAGAGAGCAGAATTGACTAGGACGAGAAACTTGAGAGATTTTAAAACATTATTTTGTTTTAATTAGTTTCCTAAACTGATTGCTTTTTCTTTTATACCTTGTTGGATTTTCAGTATTTAATTAAGTGTTTTGGATTGTTGCTATCTCTGTTTACTGTATGAGTGATACGTCAACCCTATTCGGGTTGGGGTGTTACAATGAATTGACTAGGACGAGAAACTTGAGAGATTTTAAAACATTATTTTGTTTTAATTAGTTTCCTAAACTGATTGCTTTTTCTTTTAAACCTTGTTGGATTTTCAGTATTTAATTAAGTGTTTTGGATTGTTGCTATCTCTGTTTACTGTATGAGTGATACGTCAACCCTATTCGGGTTGGGGTGTTACAATTATGGTATCAGAGCCACGGCTCTTTCCTGTAGAAAAAAAAACAACTAAAATTTTGAAACAAAAAAAAAAAACAAAAATGCCAGAGGCTAATACATTTTTTAAATAAAATAAAACAACGAAGATTACTCAAGTTCGAAACAAAAAAAAAAAAAAAGGTCACAGTTTTTCTCTAGAAAACACAGACTAATAAATATGTCACGTGAGGTTTGGGTAGACACTGGGTTAGGTTTCTTTTTAATATTTGATTACTTTCTTTTATGATCCGTTTTGCTCTGATTAATTCAGATAAGTTTTGTCTTCTTGTTCTGATTTATTTTGATTAGTTTTATCTGATTAATTCTGATAAGTTTGAGCTACTTTGCTATGATAAATTCTCATAAGTTCATCCATTTTGCTCCGATTACTTCTAATAAGTTTTATTTCGAGATGTCTCCCCGTCGCTCTACGCGTAATTCAGGTTAAGATATTGGTGACGGATCAGGTGAACTTGATCCTTGTAACACCCCACCCGTAACTTCAACCAGATTGTCGTTTCAAAAATACGGGTTTTAAAATTTCATTACTTAACTTGGCATACGAGCTATAATCACAACAATTATCCAAAAGATTTATACGTTACTTCATAAAATATCAGAGTATGCGTTTACATTCATAAACATCGATAGGTTAACCACACGTTGACAAATTTCCCCAAAAGTTCGATGTTCGAGTCCAAAAGCTCCATGCTCGATCCCGACCCGTCATTTCGACTTACTACCTGTCACCAATACTAGTAACACGTTAGTACTGATAACAGGACACCCCAACAATTGAAACCATACAACAAATAATAGAAAAACAGCCAAAAACCCGTATTTAAAAAAAACTGGCCTGCGTATGATACGCGCTGCTGCGTATCATTTGAAAACTGGGCTTGCGTATGATACGCGCTGCTGCGTATCATACGCCCCTCTGCCTTCAAATCAGGCGTACGACCCTGCGTAGACAGTACCTGGTGCGTAGGAGTATTCCAGGGCTGCGTATGATACGCCCACCTGCGTATCATACGCACCTCGCTGTTCCATTTTGATTTTTGGGCATTCTTTATAGCTCAAAATTCTAAGATAAACTATACATACCTGCTCACGAATCCCATTTACCAATTTACAGCCCATAAGTCATCAATGTTCACGAAACGGGTCAAATTGTCAAGTCTATCAACCCAACCCGTTTGACCCGTTAAGACCCAACCCATGCTAATTCTTACTCCCAACCAATTAGTAATTCAAATTAGACATCTTTACACACAAATAATACTCATGTGTGGCTACTCTACTCAAATACACATATAAGCACACCTTACAATTTAACCAACTAAACATGAAGTTAGTTAGTTTCACCCTTCTCTTGACACAAGTTCCCTTGTATCAAGTTAACACACTCACCCGAAGGTGCAATCACTGCTTTTGGTTATTGCTAACCCCTCCTGGTCCAAGATCCCGCGGACCTTCCAACAATCACACTTAACCCATTCGGGCTCATTCTCCTCTATCACACTTGGGACCATTACTCTAATGGCACTCTTATTTCATCAAGAACATAACCACAACATGACACTTTCATGCCATTTAATCAATTAAGCTATTATTACTACTCAAACATGATACACATACATTCTACGCATTCAATTATCTACCCGTGTTACCTTTAAGCTTTATTCTTGCCTTCACGTTGGTGACTTGTAGTTCCACCCGCTTCACCTACATTCATTACATTGTTTAGTTTACCATTGTATACTCATGGATCACACAATTATCATACCAATCACCTAAACAACTCATGAAATCAGCATACACACAAATTCATTCTCATTCAAGCATTTCATCAAACACCTTATGTGCATAAATGGTGTTCTAAATGTTTAGAAGCTTACATGTTGCCATTCCACCCATAGATTACTACATATCAAAAAATTCAGCTTTTACACCAAATCTAATACTTCCAACAAGTCTATTAACATACATGGACCACAATTAACCAACCCAAATCTCCCATTCACCATGGGTTTCGAATTCTATAGGGTGGGGCTTCACCCAACCTAATTTCTACTAAACATGCATACAATCAATCATGCAAGATGGAATTAAGCATCAACTTAACTCACAAACACATTTACCACAGATTTCATGCAACAATTTGACCTTAGATTCAAATCCATAAAATCACCTACATCTAGAATCCACTTACTTGGTCAAGAACTCAAGAAATAAAGATGGAATTGAGGTATAGGGGACCTCCTAAACCCGAATTCAGCTTCCTCCTTCCTAGTTAGCCCCTCCTTCACCTTCAATTTGGAGATTCTTCAAGAACTAGGGCTTTACCCCCTCCCTCACTCTCTCTGTCGCGACTTCTAAGTCTGGGGGAATCCCAGACTTGTTTTCTCCTATTAAATTTTCAGCTATGGTCCCTCTAATATCATGTTTTATAAAATTTAGCCAAAACCCTCATTTACACAATTAATCCTCCAACTTTCCTTTAGTTTTAACATCTATTAGTAAAGTTAACTTTTTAACTAAGAATCCCCATTAAATAACCCGGTTAACCTTCTAAACCCGCTTATTACTCTAAACCCCAAGTAAATCATAATTAGAATTAAACACCCAATTTATTACGAAACTCGGGATGTTACAACTCCACCCCCCTTAAAGGGAGTTTCGTCCCCGAAACTAGAAATACATACCGGAACAAGTAAGGGTAGTATCTCCGCATCTCTTCCTCGGACTCCCACGTGGTGTCCGATCCCTTCCTATGCTCCCATTTCACCTTTACTTGGTCAAATTCTCTGTTTCTTAGCCGCTTAGTCTTGCGGTCAAGAATTTCAATCGGTCTTTCCACATAATTCAGCTTGTCATCAATTACGATGTCATCCAAAGGCACATAGGCAGCCTCGTCAGCTAAGCATTTTCTCAAATTAGCCACGTGGAATGTATTATGGATTCCACTCAATTCTTCAGGTAACTCCAATTGGTAAGCATTTTGACCCACTTTAGCAAGGATTTTAAAAGGCCCGATGAATCGAGGGCTTAATTTTCCCCTCTTTCGGAATCTAATTACTCCTTTCCACGGTGTCACTTTTAGCAACACATGGTCTCCCTCTCTAAATTCAATATCTCTACGCCTCTTATCTGCATACGATTTCTGCCGATCCTGGGCGGCCTTTAAACGCGCCCTTACGATGTGAATCTTCTCAGTAGTAGCCTTGACCACATCCTTATGGGCCAACTCCCTTTGACCCACTTCACCCCAACACAACGGTGTTCTACACTTCCGCCCATAAAGGGCCTCATATGGGGACATTCCAATACTAGCATGATAGCTATTATTGTACGAGAATTCCACCAAGGGTAAATGAGTGTCCCAACTTCCTCCAAAATCCAACACACACGCTCGCAGCATATCCTCGAGCGTTTGGATTGTCCTCTCGCTTTGCCCATCGGTTTGAGGATGGTATGCGGTACTAAACAGTAACCGAGTACCCATACATTCCTGAAATTCCCGCCAGAATTTAGACGTAAATCGGGTGTCCCTATCCGACACGATTGACACCGGGACTCCGTGTCGCGATACAATCTCTTCCACATAGACATTCGCCATTCCCTCGGATGAATACGACTCACTAATAGGCAAGAAGTGTGCACTTTTAGTAAGTCGATCCACAATCACCCAAATAGCATCGAAATTTCTCCTCGTTTTTGGTAACTTTGTGAGCAAATCCATCGTAATATGCTCCCATTTCCACTCCGGTATCTCGAGTGGTTGCAGCTTACCATACGGCTTCTGGTGTTCAGTTTTGACTTGAAGGCAAGTCAAACATTTCTCCACATATTTTACTATATCCCGCTTCATGCCCGGCCACCAATACTCACGTTTTAGATCATGGTACATTTTCGTAGCTCCCGGATGGACTGAGTACCGTGACTTATGAGCCTCATCTAAGAGCAACTCTTTCACCCCGCAAGTGTTAGGAATCCATATTCGTCCAAATCGATATTTAAGACCATTGTCCTCGTGGACCAAGTCTTTCACCGCCCCCTTTATCCGCTCTTTCTTCCAATTTTCTTCTTTCACTGCTTCCTCTTGTGCTTTCTTGATTGAATCAAGAATACTTGAGGTTATAACCAGCTTCATCGATTTCACCTTAATAGGAGCATAGTTTCCTTTTCTGCTTAAGGCATCCGCCACCACATTAGCCTTGCCCGGATGATAATGAATCTCGCAATCATAGTCTTTGATCAGCTCCAACCACCTTCGCTGCCTCATATTTAACTCCTTCTGATCAAACAAATATTTCAAGCTTTTGTGATCAGTATAGATGGTGCACGGAATGCCATATAAATAGTGCCGCCATATTTTTAAGGCGAACACCACCGCTGCCAACTCAAGATCATGAGTTGGATAATTAACCTCGTTGCTTTTCAATTGCCTCGAAGCATAGGCTATCACCCTACCCCGCTGCATAAGTACACACCCCAAGCCGAGGTATGACGCATCCGAATATATCACCAAATCCTCTATCCCATCGGGTAAAGCTAACACGGGAGCATGAGTTAACTTTTCCTTCAAGGTCCGAAAAGACTCTTCTTGTTTTTCACCCCATTCAAATTTCACATCCTTCCTTGTAAGTCGAGTCAATGGCAAGGCTATTTTGGAGAAGTCTTGAATAAATCTCCTATAGTAGCCTGCCAATCCTAAGAAACTCCGGATTTCAGTCGGGTTCTTAGGTGTTCTCCATCCCGCTACTGCTTCGACCTTGGCAGGGTCTACTAATACCCCTTCAGCATTCACCACATGTCCCAAAAATTGTACCTCCCGTAACCAAAAGGCACACTTCGAGAACTTCGCATAGAGTTTCTCCCGCCTTAAAGTTTCCAACACCTCATGCAAGTGTTGGGCATGCTCCTCCTCGCTCCGCGAATATACCAAAATGTCATCAATAAACACAATAACGGATCGATCTAACATCGGCTTACATACGCGGTTCATGAGGTCCATGAAAGCCGCTGGTGCGTTAGTCAATCCGAAGGACATTACTAGGAACTCGTAATGCCCATACCGCGTTCGAAAAGCTGTCTTTGGGACATCCTCCTCTCTCACCTTCAGCTGATGGTACCCTGATCTTAAATCGATCTTGGAGAACCAACTCGCCCCTTGTAACTGGTCAAACAGATCATCGATTCGAGGCAAGGGATATTTGTTCTTCACGGTCAGCTTATTCAGCTCACGGTAGTCTATACACATCCTTAGACTACCGTCTTTCTTCTTCACAAATAACACCGGTGCACCCCAAGGGGATACACTTGGCCGAATGAATCCCTTATCAAGCAATTCCTGCAGTTGCTTCATCAATTCTTGCATTTCAGTAGGGGCCAGCCGATACGGAGCTCGTGCCACCGGCTTTGCCCCAGGTACCAATTCGATCCGAAATTCCACATCCCTATCCGGTGGTATACCCGGAAGGTCTTCAGGAAATACGTCTAAGAATTCTTGCACAACGGGTACCGCTTCTGCTTTATTATTTTCACGTTCGGTATCCACCACATATGCCAGATAGGATTTACACCCATGTTGGATGTATTTCCTTGCCTCCATTACTGAACACAACGTGATCTCATTCTTTCTTTCTCCTTGCACAACAACCTGCTTCCCGCTCGGTGATATTAATTCAATCACCTTGCGGTTACACACCACATTGGCTTGGTATTTCGATAACCAATCCATTCCCACTATCACCTTGAATTCTCCCATCATCATTGGTATTAAATCAATAGAGTAATCTTCATCTTCTATAGAGATTTTACAATCACGATACACATCAAAGACTAAGACACTCTTGTTATCTGCTATTTCTACTTCTAAGGGCACAGACAGCTTGTTAATAACAAAAGAAGGGTGGCGAGTAAAATCATAAGAAACAAATGACCTACTCGCCCCCGTATCAAACAATACATAAGCAGGGATAGCATTGACAAGAAAGATACCTGTCACTACCCCCGGATCCACCTTTCCCTCCTCCACGGTCAGCTGATAGGATCTTCCTCTCGCTCGAGGAATATCCGGCTTCACTCCGCTTTGACCCGCCCCCGTACTCGGGTTTGGGCATTCACTCTTTTTATGGCCCGTCTTTCCGCATCCGAAACATAACCGTGCAGGGCTAGGACATTGTGCTATACTGTGCCCTGTTTTCCCACAACCATAGCACTGCTTTGTTAAAAAGAAACATTCCCCCTTATGCGCTCTCCCACAATGTGGGCAATCAGACGACCCACCCTTCTTGTTTTCAGCCTTCTTGGGTGATTCATTCACCCTTGGTTTCTTATTTGGGGTAGAACTGCTTTCTACTCCCCTCTTCTCGCCTCTTTCCACCTGCTTTTTCAGCTCCAATTCTCTCTCTCGACAAGCATTGATCAGCTCCTCGAGAGTCACACATCGGGAAGCATTAATGAATTCCCTAAAATCAGCATTCAGCATGTTGTTAAATTGGTAGATCTTTTGCTTCTCTGTTCTCAGCAGCTCTTTACAGAATTTCACTCGATCCAGGAAGTAACTGATTACCTCCCCGATCGGTTGTCCCTTCTTTTGGCGAAACTGCATCAACTCATCTTGTATTTTGTTTACCTCAGACTCAGGGCTATGATATACCGCAAACACTGCTTTAAACTCTTCCCAATTCATGGCCTTTATGACCTCCCTTCCCTTTTCCTCACGTGTCATATCCCACCAGTCTTTGGCATGCGACCGGAGTTGCCCGGTTGCAAACATTACTTGATCCTCCGACCCACAGTGACTTCGCTCAAATACCGCTTCAATTTCCGCTAGCCAGCGATAACAGGCTATCGGATCCGCCTCACTAGTATATAGGGGAGGCTTACACGCCATGAAGTCTTTGTAAGTACACCTCCCCTTGTCTTTCTTTCCACTTCCTTCCGCCATAAGGTCATTCCTCATCGATTCCAGCTTCTTTTCCAATGCCTCCATCAAGGCATTTTCCATTTGACCCACATGGGTCCGTACCGCTGTTTCCACCGAGGTCTCAATCTCATCTGAGATTAGCTTCTTCACTTCTGCAATCATGGGCTCGGTAAGAGCCCCAGCTGGGTTGTTTTCATCCGCCATAGTAAACTGAAAGTTTACAATAGGTTAGCATCATCATCACATACTTCCGCTTTTCAATCACTAAAAATTTTCAGCTTAACCATTTAAAATGGTCCATACCGCACATTTCATCATTCAATATCACAACATATAATTTGAATTACTTACCGGGTCAGAAGATCGAACCTTGAACCGAACATCTTTCCCATCACGAGCACTTGGTTTGAGTTCAAGTGACCCCATGACACTTGAATCCCTCAAACCGTGGCTCTGATACCAACTTGTAACACCCCACCCGTAACTTCAACCAGATTGTCGTTTCAAAAATACGGGTTTTAAAATTTCATTACTTAACTTGGCATACGAGCTATAATCACAACAATTATCCAAAAGATTTATACGTTACTTCATAAAATATCAGAGTATGCGTTTACATTCATAAACATCGATAGGTTAACCACACGTTGACAAATTTCCCCAAAAGTTCGATGTTCGAGTCCAAAAGCTCCATGCTCGATCCCGACCCGTCATTTCGACTTACTACCTGTCACCAATACTAGTAACACGTTAGTACTGATAACAGGACACCCCAACAATTGAAACCATACAACAAATAATAGAAAAACAGCCAAAAACCCGTATTTAAAAAAAACTGGCCTGCGTATGATACGCGCTGCTGCGTATCATTTGAAAACTGGGCTTGCGTATGATACGCGCTGCTGCGTATCATACGCCCCTCTGCCTTCAAATCAGGCGTACGACCCTGCGTAGACAGTACCTGGTGCGTAGGAGTATTCCAGGGCTGCGTATGATACGCCCACCTGCGTATCATACGCACCTCGCTGTTCCATTTTGATTTTTGGGCATTCTTTATAGCTCAAAATTCTAAGATAAACTATACATACCTGCTCACGAATCCCATTTACCAATTTACAGCCCATAAGTCATCAATGTTCACGAAACGGGTCAAATTGTCAAGTCTATCAACCCAACCCGTTTGACCCGTTAAGACCCAACCCATGCTAATTCTTACTCCCAACCAATTAGTAATTCAAATTAGACATCTTTACACACAAATAATACTCATGTGTGGCTACTCTACTCAAATACACATATAAGCACACCTTACAATTTAACCAACTAAACATGAAGTTAGTTAGTTTCACCCTTCTCTTGACACAAGTTCCCTTGTATCAAGTTAACACACTCACCCGAAGGTGCAATCACTGCTTTTGGTTATTGCTAACCCCTCCTGGTCCAAGATCCCGCGGACCTTCCAACAATCACACTTAACCCATTCGGGCTCATTCTCCTCTATCACACTTGGGACCATTACTCTAATGGCACTCTTATTTCATCAAGAACATAACCACAACATGACACTTTCATGCCATTTAATCAATTAAGCTATTATTACTACTCAAACATGATACACATACATTCTACGCATTCAATTATCTACCCGTGTTACCTTTAAGCTTTATTCTTGCCTTCACGTTGGTGACTTGTAGTTCCACCCGCTTCACCTACATTCATTACATTGTTTAGTTTACCATTGTATACTCATGGATCACACAATTATCATACCAATCACCTAAACAACTCATGAAATCAGCATACACACAAATTCATTCTCATTCAAGCATTTCATCAAACACCTTATGTGCATAAATGGTGTTCTAAATGTTTAGAAGCTTACATGTTGCCATTCCACCCATAGATTACTACATATCAAAAAATTCAGCTTTTACACCAAATCTAATACTTCCAACAAGTCTATTAACATACATGGACCACAATTAACCAACCCAAATCTCCCATTCACCATGGGTTTCGAATTCTATAGGGTGGGGCTTCACCCAACCTAATTTCTACTAAACATGCATACAATCAATCATGCAAGATGGAATTAAGCATCAACTTAACTCACAAACACATTTACCACAGATTTCATGCAACAATTTGACCTTAGATTCAAATCCATAAAATCACCTACATCTAGAATCCACTTACTTGGTCAAGAACTCAAGAAATAAAGATGGAATTGAGGTATAGGGGACCTCCTAAACCCGAATTCAGCTTCCTCCTTCCTAGTTAGCCCCTCCTTCACCTTCAATTTGGAGATTCTTCAAGAACTAGGGCTTTACCCCCTCCCTCACTCTCTCTGTCGCGACTTCTAAGTCTGGGGGAATCCCAGACTTGTTTTCTCCTATTAAATTTTCAGCTATGGTCCCTCTAATATCATGTTTTATAAAATTTAGCCAAAACCCTCATTTACACAATTAATCCTCCAACTTTCCTTTAGTTTTAACATCTATTAGTAAAGTTAACTTTTTAACTAAGAATCCCCATTAAATAACCCGGTTAACCTTCTAAACCCGCTTATTACTCTAAACCCCAAGTAAATCATAATTAGAATTAAACACCCAATTTATTACGAAACTCGGGATGTTACAATCCTACCTCATAACTGCGATCAATCCAACTCTGACTGCGATGCCACCGACTATCATGGAGTGAATATGTAACTAGAAGTATTAGAGATTAGCTCATGAAATCCCCGCTTAGAGAAACTTGCAACCATGTTAGTGACCTATCAGGAGCTTTAATTCTAGTCACCGACCGACGACTTTGTTATGTCAACAACATATATAGTGTTGTCAGTAGCTAATTGTGATGTGATTTTCAGTGGGAAAATTTTGGTGTGATGGGTTACATATGATATGGTGAAAGGTACGATTTCCAATATATCAAAAGTGTGGTGGATACGTTGCGGCACTTCCTATATATAAACACTAATGATGTATTGGGAGACGACACCTGAATCAGGTCGTGTGGCGATTCTGAACACTAACCACTGTATTTAAACAACTTCAACAACGATTAGGCTTTGATGAACTGGAAAGGTTTTAGAAGTGCTTGAAAAAGGTTTTAACCGTGTGTTTTAGATATCTTCAGATTGATCTTCAGCATGTAGTGACCATTGGACATATCTCTTGCATGCATTGATTTCTTTGATCGTTTCCACTTACTCGACTTCATGATTTCGTATGAAACTAACGAACTATGTTGGTGTTACTACTCTAGTATTTATGAATGGATGTCAAACAACATTGTTAACACCACTACTACACTTTTTGGAAAGGTTATGTAAACGATTCGACCTGAACTTCTCGATGAGGACGTAGCTGCATGTGCTTCTTAGAGTGTTCCTTAAGAATTATCGATCCACATAATTGTGATGTATCAGTATTGGTTAGAGTCTTTATTATCTTTATATTTTGGTTATCTACTCATGAGATGTTGGTTTTCTTTCCGCCTCATCTAAGGTACATGATGGAAGTACAATTAGGACACCGTTGTAAGGTAAATTGATGATTACGGTTCTAGAACGTAATGACCAATTTACATGTACATACGTGTGCTAGTGGAACCTATTATGTATTAAATTCTGAAGTGTTTCAGGTTCTTAGTGTTTTCCTGTAATGATGATTTCATTTTGTTCTCACCATCATTGTTGACAACTTAATCCGGTTATGAGTGCATGTCCGTTATCGTGTTCCTAATGATCCTTTGTATCATATTAGTTATCCATGACTAGGTACTGCTTTAATTATTCTTTGTCTTGTTGAACGTGTCGTGTATGTGTTATTTGATACTGGGGCAACCCATTCTATAGTCTCACAAGTATTTGTTAAACGTCTCAAAATTATTCCTTTTCCGCTGGACATGCCATTGTTATTTCCTCGCCCATGGGAAATTCTTCTATTATTACTCATGTGTATAGAGATTGTCCGTTAGTGATCGGAAATATTGTTCGTAAAGCAAACTTCTTCCCATTCAAGTGGGAGACTTCGACGTCATTCTAGGTATGGATTGGTTGGCTATGCATCGATCGACCATCGACTGTCATTCTAAACGAGTTATCTTCGGTGATATTGTTCATCCTGTGTTGGTCTATTTAGACTTATCCTTGGAATTCCAATATAACTATCTTTACGTCAAAACCCAAAAGCTTTTCTCACATGGATATGAAGGATTCTTAGCCTCCATCAAGGATACATCGAAGGATACACTTTGCATTGAAAACTTCCCTATAGTTCGAGATTATTCTGATGACTTTCCAGAAGAACTACCAGGAATACCTCCCGAGCGTGAAATGGAGTTTACTATTGATTTGGTTCCTGGATCTGAACCCATGTCTAAGGCACCCTATCGTATGGCCCCATTGGAGTTGAAGGAGCGAAAGGAGCAGTTGTAAGGGTTATTGGAACATCTATTCATTCGACCTAGTGTTTCATCGTGGGAAGCGCCAATATTAATCGCGAAGGAGAAAGATGGTAGTATATGGCTATGCATAGATTATTGAGAAATTAACAAAATCACACCCAAAACCGATATCCGTTACCGCATATAGACGAACTCGTTGACCAACTTCATAGAGCAAAGTTCTTTTCAAAGATAGATCTCTGATCGGGTTACCATCAGTTGAGGGTAAGAGATGAACATACTCCTAAGACAGCATTATGAACAAATTATGGCCACTGCGAGTTTCTAGTCATGCCGTTTGGTCTAACAAATGCTCCAGTTGTCTTTATGGACCTTATGAACAGAGTATTTCGCGAGTTTCCAGACCGTTTTATGATCATGTTTATGGATGATATTCTCGTAAATTCGGAAAGCAGAAAAGAACATGAAGACCACCTTCGCACCACTTTGCAGACCTTACGAGAGAAAAATTTATATGCGAAGTTTTCCAAACGTGACTTTTGGCTCAAGAGGTAGCATTTCTGGACCACATTGTATCTGCTAAAGGTTATTACTGACGTTTTGTGGAAGGATTCTCTATCTTGGCATTACCTCTCACTTAGATCATGTGGAGAGGAGTAAAGTTGGTTTGGAATGACAAAACGGAAAAGAGCTTCGAAGAGCTGATAGAAACTAGTGTCCACCCCTATTCTTATGCTTCGTTTGGGTTCAAGCGGATGCTAAATTTATAGCGACACCTCAAATAGCGGGTTATCTTGTGTCCTTAGGCAGCAAGATATGCTTCTTGAAAACTCAACCTTTATGAGAAAAACTATCCAACACATGATCTAGAGCTCGGAGCTGTTATTTTCGCACTCAAGATATGGAGACAGTATTTGTATGGCGAGACATGTGACATTTTCATGGACCATAGAGCCTTAAATACATCGTCACTCGGAAGGAACTTAAGATGAGGTAGAGAAGATGGTTGGAACTCATTAAGGATTATGATGCCAACATTCAGTACCATCCTGGTGAGGCGAACGTGGTGGCAGATGTGTTAAGCAGGAAAAAATTCAGGTGGGTTGGCATGCCTCAACATTCAACTCTAAATTATATCGGACTTGGACCGAATGGAAATCGGGTTTCAGCTCAGTAGGCTGAGGGTTTATCTAGCCAAGTTAAAGATTGAATCAGACCTTATTCGACGCATAAAGGAAGCCCATCAGTATGATGGTGAACATTGGACGACACTGCAAAACTTGAAAGTAAGAAATCAGTCTTAATTCCATGTAGATGAACAAGGAGTCACTTAGTGTGGAAAGAGATTGTGTGTTCAAGACGATTCGACACCTCAGGAGGCATTATTAGTTGTGGCACACAATTCTTCCTTTTTTTTTTATCCACCCAGGATTCACCAAGATGTACAAAGACTTGAAGCAAAAATTTTGGTGGAGCGGTATGAAAGAAGATGTAGCTAAATATGTGGCTCGTTGTTTGACATATCAACAAGTAAAGATCAAACATCAGAGAGCTAGTGGAATGTTACAACCGTTAGACATTCATGTTTGGAAATGGGACGATATCTCTATGGATTTCATCATGGGTTTACCGAAGACTTTCAAGAGGAATAACACCATTTGGGTTGCAGTGGACAAACTCACAAAGTCTGCTAATTTCTTACCCATTCAATAGGGTTGTCACGAATATTTCTCCTTAATATTATTCGGCCTCATGGCACATCGTCTTTTATAGTTTATGACAGAGATCTGCACTTTTCGTCGCGATTTTGGAAAAGGTCGACAAAAAGCTTGGGGTATGAAAATAAGATTTAGCATAGTCTTTCATCCTCAAACTGACCGGCAGTCTGAACGTACCAGTAGACTCTAGAAGACATGCTCTGAGTGTGCGCACTTGAGTGGACTAGCAACTGGGATGAGTATTTATGCCTAGTTGAGTTCTCTTTTACAAATAGTTAGCAGGCCAGCATAGATATGGCTCCATTCGAACTTCTTTATGGTCGGAAGTGTAGATCCCCTACATGTTGGTACGAGGTAGGAGAGAAGATAATTGAAGGCCCAGAGCTTGTTGCGATCACCAATGATAAAGTAGTCGTTGCTCGAGAAAAGTTTAAAGAGGCTCAGACTAGACAAAAGATTTACGCCGATCAGCACCATCGCGCGTTGGAATTTAAGGATGGAGATCACATGTTCCTTAAAGTCTCACCATATCGTGGTGTGCGTCGTTTTGGTATAAAATGAAAGCTTAGCACACGTTTTATCGGTCCGTTTGAAATCCTTGAAAGAGTTGGAGAAGTGTCATATCGTTTAGCGTTACCACCGCAACTTTCTCATGTTCATAACGTCTTTCATGTGAATCTGTGAAGGGGATACAACTATCATCCACTACACGTTATTAGTTATCCGTTGCACACGATTTAAGAAGATATTTCTTACGAAGAAGAACCTTAAGCTATTCTTGATTGTCAAGAACGAGTCATGACACGAAAATCCATACTGTTTGTTAAAATTCTATAGAAATATCATTCTGAACGTGAATCGACGTGGGAGACAAAAGAAATGTTTTGCTCACAGTAAATCTGTTTGAAAACTAAATGTATGTTAACTGATTTTGATTGCTAGCGTTATACGTGTTAACAATCCTATGTACTTAGAAAATTGCATTTGTCTAATGTGTCATATAAGGTTTTTGCTATGTTCGGTTTAGAATTTCGAGGACGAAATCATTTTTAGAGGGGAAGAGTTGAAACACCCGATAATTAGTTATGGATTAATAAAAAAAAATAATCATAATAAATAAAATAGTAACTTGAGAAGATAAAAAGAAATTAATCCACATGTTTCGAAATGCCTAAATTCCTAACCGTGACTCACGCATATCAAAATTTTTAGATTTCCAATTTTGACTTTCAGGGTCAAAATTAGATTCAACAACCCCTATTGTAGCTCCTTTAACTAACTCACCGAGAAGCCGGTATTCGACTAAGAGATACACACGGAAACTGTTCAAGATATATGCTCACTTAACCCTAAATCGAACGCACAAAAACTCCTTGTTCTGCCTCGCTACTTCCTTCTTTGAAACTGCTGCTGCCGCCGTCAAACAAACGCCACCACCGCACCGCCGCTCGCCACCCTATTGGTCGTCGTACAAGGCCTGAACAGCCACGGGATTGAGGCTACACCGACACGGGACGAAGACGATTGACGACACTGACTCGGACTCAAGCGACTGGCTCCGTTCGTTTGACTCCATAGAACCGCCATGAGCGTGCCACCGATCGTAGACGCACCACCAACGCAACTGACTTAACACCGGCGAGTTTTGATCTAGTAAATCCGTTCCGCCTCACTGCTATTCTGTCAACATCCGCGAGGTCTCACCGTTACCGTATAAACGTCCGTCTATCACATCTGATCGCGTTGTGATTAGCAACTCCGGCGACACCGTTCCTGGCCGACCGATTGTATACTACAACTCAAGGTATATACTAAACCATCGTTCCATGCTTACACTTTAGTTAGAAACAACGTATCACATCAAAATGGTTTTAAGTGCGTGACCTGCAACTTCTGTTGTGAAACGGGTCTTGGGTTTATATGTAGAAGATGGGATGCAACAGATGGGTGTACGTACAACACTTACTGAACATGATTTTTTTTTGGATTCTTTTAGTCCTTTAACTTCATCTGCTTTCAAATTATTTTGACATGAAGAAGTGTTGCGAATTCTAGAAATTAAATAATTGATGAAGTGTTACAAAATTTTAGAAATTAGAGAATTAATATCATTCTGTTGTTTTCTTTTTCCGTCTGATATGTCACAATAACTATATGTTTTTGTTATGTTAACTTATATTTGGGCATAGCAGACAAATAGCAAACATTTGGTTAATAATTTTTTTATAACAAATAGCTATAATCGTTTCTGTTGCGTTGTATAACCGTCATCATAACCCAAGGTTTCGGCAAAGCTCTATCTAGCATGGTTGAAAGAATGTATAAGGAAAAATTAATGAGCAACAAACTACTAACGAGTCAAATTGGAATAAAGCCAACTGTAGGTCCTCGTGATTCTTGACACCGACATAGCATCACCTTTGATTGTTTTTGCTTATAAGCTAAGGTGCGGTTTTTCGACCTTTTCCTCGTAGCTTAATTATTTTCCGTTTGAGTTCATACTTTATTGCTTCAAAGTGTCATTATCGTATTTGTCTTATCGAACCGTTCCATTGATTAGTGTCATACCACTTTATTGATTATTATTAAATTGCACCGTACTGTTTTATGGAAATTGTTTACATGCGATAGGATAGTTTCCTTTGTACTCATTATCGCATGTTCCCGTTACATTTGGACATAGTTACAAACCTTAGAGTTAAGGTTATTGAGACTTTTTGTGTGTTGACTTGTATATGTTACCGTTTACTTGGCCTCAATACCCGAGCACATCCACCTATGGGGACCATAGGGCGTCAATCGTGGCACCTTTTGACGTGCTCTATCTGTGGCGGAGCGATTAGCCACGGCGTCTCAAAGTAGTTAATGATGTGCTAAGTTGCTGCACTAGTTAGTTAATTAGAGGCGTATGGATCGATCCTAGGAAAATTACTATTATTGGTGAATTGGGTAGGTGTGTGTGCCCACACTCCCATATCACATTACTGGTACATTGGGGCTGCAGCCAATGTACATACTGTTACTGTTACTGTTACTGTTACTGGCTCAAATGGGTATTTCCTTATTGATACGTCTCAATTATTGCTTCTGAGTCGTATATTTATTTTCTTGTCATTGTTATGTATACTGCTATCGTTCTACCGTTACTGAGCAATGTTTGGCTCAGCCGTTTTCTTTTCTTGTGTTTTTTTTTATTTGTTACCACAGGTACTTATAGGGATCGTGGGAAAAAGATTAAGAGAGAGCAGAATTGACTAGGACGAGAAACTTGAGAGATTTTAAAACATTATTTTGTTTTAATTAGTTTCCTAAACTGATTGCTTTTTCTTTTAAACCTTGTTGGATTTTCAGTATTTAATTAAGTGTTTTGGATTGTTGCTATCTCTGTTTACTGTATGAGTGATACGTCAACCCTATTCGGGTTGGGGTGTTACATAAACGACACATTGTCCCCAATGTGAGATGAGAATAAAAATAAAATATAAATAAAAATAAACACACTAAAAAGAAAGATAAAGAAAAATAAAAAATGCAACGAAAATAAAAAGGTAAATCGGAACAAACTCCCCTTATTGTTGATTTGGATGAATGATAGGCGAGTTCGATCCCATGTTCTCTATTAAATCTTCATGAGCATCTCAACGCGAACATCATCGAACCTGTAAAGAAAGACACAAAACAAAAACACTCGACGAAAAACAAATAAGCACGAAAAAGAAAAATAAATAAGAACACAAATAAAATAAAAACTAAGAATTGCAGAAATTAAAGACAAATTTACAAACTATACAACCCGGGCACTATGTCAATTCAGCTCCTAATCACTATCCAACCTCCAAATGGACTATCAGGAGGTTTGGATTTCACATCCTTCAGCACTAATTTACCAGTAATTACCCGGTTTCTACATTTAAGCTCCAATCCATTCACTTTCCAATGCTTAAATCGACCCGATCGAAACCTAACTAGTCTTAAGAAGCTCAATTGTGGGTCGTTTACACAAGCAACTAACATCAACCTCCCCACACTTGGGCCAAACTCTACATCCTTACTAACCTCAATTAGATCCCCAAGTGTGGCACTCATACTCTCAGTCTCAACCACTAAAACTTCTCTATCACACTCAGCCACTTCACCGGGTTCTCCTAATGGGTCAAAAATGGTAACTGTATCAACTAAAGCATCTAACCCCCCAGAATTCTCCCCACACTTATTTTTTTCTACATCTTCACCCTCTAGACCTGTGTTAACCACCAAATCAGATCCACACACATAATTAACACATTGATCCTGTAGGTCCGGAAAACTCCTGAACACACGATATAATGATCTAACACGAGTGCGGAATCCTCGTGAGAGATTGATTCAAGAAAATTGTAGATGAAGAGATTCAATCTATGATAAAGATTGATTCTTGAATGAAGAACAAGCTACTATCTTGAAGCAATGAGCTGATCGTAAACGCAAAGATGAAGATGAAATCGTAAACTTGTAACTCAAGGCTTACCTTAATCGTGAACATTAGGTGGTATTTATACCACCTCATACAACAAACAAGGCCAATCATAAACAGGTTTAGCCCAATCATAAACAACTAAATGGCCCACATGGCCTATTAATTAAACTAACCTAAGCCCAATACTAATTAAACCCTCTAAGCCCAGCCCAACGTATTTAATATTGCAAGCCTCATAATCTAGTCTCTACAATCTTCCCCTAGGCTTGTGATATTAAATGTTTTCGATCTTTGAAATTCTTCTTCTTGAGTGGCTGGCAAAGATGTTGATGAAGATTCTTTCCGCAAAAAAATCTTCAATGGGTTTCATGATGGGCACATGGGACTTTCTCTTGATCAGCATCAGCTCGAACTTCTTGAAATGAACAAGTTAATGAGATGGAGGATTCTCAGTGACTTGCTTCTTTTGAAAGAACTGGTTCTTGCTGAATCTTCGGTAACTGTCTTGAATCTCCAAAACAATTAGAGGTTAAATTTTGAAAACCCCTAACTGTGAAGAACTTGATTGTTGAACTTGGATCTTCATGATCTCTGACTGCTCTCTGCATCACTTTCTTTTTCAAAGATTGACTTGAAATCTTCAGCTTCCCCTAAACTTGTGGGCATTTTCTTTGAAAAACTTTTGACATTTTTTGATACTTGTAAAGACACCAACAACTTCGCCTGAACAGTTGCTTTTCAGATGGAAGTCTTGACCGGCTGGTTCTTTAACTTTGAGCAGTAACAACATCTTTCTATCATCAACCTGTCTGACACACATTTGAAAAAATATACACTACCAGACATGTGATGACTGGTCTTTGGGTTAGGAGGTAATTATCATCTGTTCAGTTGATTCAAATTAACATAATTTTAACCAAAAACCCTAATATAGATTACGGGTTTTCTATAAAGTTTCCCCTGAACCCAAAGACCTCTAAAGACTTCCCCTTAGCTGATTACTTCCCCTCAGCTAAGGACTTCCCCTGAGATAATACATATTATCTTCGAGTTCCCTTCAGATACTATGTATTATGGAAGTCTTTTCATTAGATAATAAGTATCATCCTCGAGTTCCCTTCGGATAGTACTTATTATCCTCCCTCCTTCCCCTAAAAATTTGTCAAGATCTGACGGAGGAAGTCTTTTCCATTAGATAATAAGTATCATCCTCGAGTTCCCTTCGGATAATACTTATTATCCCATACTCCTTCCCCTAAAAATTTGTCAAGATCTGTCGGGGGCATATGGTCATGCATTAAAACCCATGAAAAACACATTTTGACTTCTCAAATCAACCTGGCCAAGACGAAAGACAAACACAAAGAACTTAAAACTCACACAAGAAAGATAAAAATAGACAAATACTTACCAATATTAAACATGAGAAAGTTTACAAGGGATCAAACCATATGAATCTGACTGAGGAACCCTTTTCAGCTTCAGTTACTTGACTAGTCCAGGTGATTGCCGGTATGTTTGTCCGCTTTAAACTCAAACCCGTTTAATCCCAACCGAATGCGTCATGCTTAATATGGTACAATATTACCGTCATGTTTAATTGTCCCCACACCCAAGTGTACACAGCAAAACCTACCCAACCTCAGAGTTTATTGAGGATTCACAAACCCCCAACTTGAGGAACCATGCAACACCGTTATGACTACCACTTATTTCATTAACCATCAGTTGGTGATCAGGTCGGCCGCTAAGCACGCAAAGAAGACCAACTGAGTGATTATTTATTCTCTTTTCTTTTCTTTTTCATTTTCTTTTTCTTTTCTTTTTCTTTTCTGTTTCATTTTCTTTTGCTCTGTGGTGTTGTCAAGATAGCATAAACATGGCGTGTGAGAGAGTGAATACTAGGTATAATTACCACTCTCAACCCGTTTTTGTCGGGACTCAGTCTTTTAAACCATGCAACTGAGATGGGAAACTAAACATGTATATCTTTTAAGTTTACTGCACTTTCATTGGTGGTCATACGATTAGGTCGAGCCTACCGAGCATATCACCGTGGAGCTTGCCTTTCACTTCCGCCTTACGCGTGTCAGCCATCTCCAATCCGTGCATTCAATTTACTTCCCCTAAACTTCTCAAAAACAAGAAACAATTAAAAATTGAAAAGCACACTATTTTTGAGGGGTCAACTTTTTCTTCATCTTTACATTTCTTCCCCTTGCTTTTTGATTTTTAATGTCACAATCTTGTGAACATCATTTTTTTTTTTTAAACAAATAAACAAAACACACAAACACACTTAAAAGAAAAACACAAAATTAAATGACTTTACACACATCTGGCCAAGCTAACTTTCAAAGTATTGATTTGAAAATTTTTAGAAAATAGGGTTTCATGACATGCACACTTCATTCCGTTTGAAGTCAACCACTTAATCAATCAATTGAAAATTTTAGGAAATTTGGTTTGACTCAAAACACCCTTTGCCGCTTCATTCACACAACCAAGTTAAGAACAGTACCTTTCGTGCTGAAATTTTACCTTTTACCTCTCAATGAGACATACCTTCCATTTATAGATTACTTGACATGACATGAAGATACGTCTCCTAAACTGTGCCTGGAACAATCACTTATCAACAAACACATTAGTAAATAAAAACGTTAGTGATAATCCTCCTTGATCGTTCCTGCACAGAGTGAGAGATTAGTTAGCCAGTGGTACCCAGGCCATTGTTTTTCTGGGTACACCTGAGGAATCAATGAATGAAACTTCTTTTAAAAACATTCCTTTTGAAAAATCAGGAAGTTGTGATGATTCGGTTGTAGCTGCCTTGACTTTTGGCTTCCAAATTCCAGGTGATTTAACATTTGTTTTAGTCACCTTTGGAGTTGTGACTTTAGGTATTTCAACCTTCTTCGTTTTAGATTCATTTTTCAAAACAGTTTTTGTTTTAGTCACCTTTGCAGTTGTGACTTTAGGTATTTCAACCTTCTTCATTTTAGAATCATTTTTCAAAACAGTTTTAGTTACCTTGGGAGGGGTAACTTTGGGTTTTTCAGACTTTGCTTGTTTTGAAAATGGTTTCTTCACCTGTTTTTGGAAATTTTGGTAACTTGGAAAGCTGTTGTTTTGATTTAAAGTTTTTCTTTCAGCTTTGGCAGCACCCCAATGTTGATCAGAGGGTTTAACCTTAGGAGTAACGGTCTTCATTGCCTTAGGTTTTTGCACCATCATTGGCTTAGACTTCACAGACTCCTGAGATGAAACCCTTTGAGTTTTCGGATAATAGGGTTCATAGGGGCGATACAGACAGTTTCTAGCAATATGACCAGCAATGCCACAATTAAAGCAAGTCTGCTTCTTTAGATAGAAGTCAGACGTGTACCCATTCGTCTTTGGTGGCTGATATGGAGCTGGTTTGCCTTGTGTCTGCTTCTTTGCTTTGACTGCAACTTCAGATTTGACTTTCTGCTGGTTCGTCGAAGCCTGTGTCGAACCTGTCTTTACTATCTTTGTGCTTCCTTGATTCTTTGACGTTGAAGCACCATCCTTGCAATTACAACAGCAACTGCATGATCCAACTGAAGATATGGGAGACACAGCCACACTTTTCATCTTATCATTCTTCACCACAGTTGTTGGCTTCACACTCGGATGCTTGATGGTGATCTTTGGCTTCTCAACTTTAGCTTCACCGATCACTCCATCAGTTATTCCCTTGAACTTGGAGGAGAAGGATGGTAAGTCATACCCAACATCTGGTTCTTGGTCAAACATAGATCCAGATGTCATAAAGATTTTCCCCTCAGGCCGTGTTGTCAAGATCACCTTTTCCCTTTTGACTTCGTCAACAACTTTCAAGCATGGGGTTTCAATTTTAGGGTATGGTTTCAACTCTACCCCAGCTTCATCAGACTTGGAATTATGACATCTGTTATACTCCTGGCACTCAGCATCAGCTCTTGATACGTCCTCTATTCTCCCTTCACCATATGTCATGTTTGCCTCGTTGTCTATTTCCTCTTGAGTCAATGGTGTAGTTCCAACCAAGACACTATCAATAGGAGGAGCAGCTTCTTTATAATCTGACTTGGTTCGTTCAACTTGATCCTCACTAAGAAGTGTTCCTATAATGTCTCTGGGAACTGGTGGAGGAATAATGTTGTTTGCAGCCAAGGCCTTATCAGTCTTTTCTGATCCAAATCCAGGTTTGTGTTTCCCAACTTGACCAGTCACAACAGCATGTGACAATTCTTTTCCAGCATCAAGCATTCTTTTGCTTCTCATTTGATTCATATCAAGTTTTACTTGCAACTCATTGTTTTTATGCTTAAGTTCATCTATCTGCTTACTTAGCTCAGCTATTTCTAACTTAGCGTTGTCATACAGATAAGCGTTCTCAGTTGCTAGTTTCTGATATTTCACTATGTCTAGTTTCTGAGCTTTTACCTTATCCTCATTCTTTTGCCATCTACCCTTAAAAGAACTCCTTTCGCATTTTACCTCAAACAGTTCTGACTGAAAATTTTTACAGATTTGCCTAAGTCCAGGAATTATACGAGCACAAGTAGGATTGGGGCATATCTCAGCATCTTCGTCCTCAAATATATTCTTTTCTTCAACCACTGAACTCATTTTCTTTCTTCTGAAAAACTTGAAAAATCTGCAAAAACGGCAAAAACGGCAAAAGTACTATTCAAAGAATAGTGTCAAAAACTTAAAACTGAAAAACGGAGGCCTTCGGAGTGGAATTTGGGGGTCCAAATGAGCTCCCCTGGACGTTAGTCTGGGGTAATTCTGGGGCTTGATGTCACGAACGTCGTGTAAAAATTTGAGCTTCTAACTCCAAACGAGTCAAAAGTTACGCCCGTTTCCGTGAAAGTGTGAAAAAGTGACTTTTTGCCGCAAAAACCTGTTTCCGATCGTAAACACCGTTTCCGATCGTAAACACCTGTTTACGATCAAAGCCAAATCGTAAACACTTAACCGCCTTAAATAATCGTAAACTCCGATTACGATTTCCGATTACGACCCCGGATCGTAAACACCTGTTTCCGATTAGGAAAAATCGTAAACACCCTTTACGACTTTGCAAAGTCGTAAACACAAGTACACCAAAAAATACAATCGTAAACAACTTCTTCAGGATCGTAAACAAGCAATCTTCAAGCAATATCCAGAAATTTCAGTCGTAAACCCTCAAAACTCCAAGAACACAGCAGTAGCGATGATCGGAAACACCAAAAACTTCAAATCTTCAACAAAAACTTCAAAAACCAACCCAGAAAACACTTGAATCTATATCGTGAGAGCCTCGAATCTAAGATTCTTGGCTCTGATACCAATTGTAGGTCCGGAAAAATCCTGAACACACGATATAATGATCTAACACGAGTGCGGAATCCTCGTGAGAGATTGATTCAAGAAAATAGTAGATGAAGAGATTCAATCTATGATAAAGATTGATTCTTGAATGAAGAACAAGCTACTATCTTGAAGCAATGAGCTGATCGTAAACGCAAAGATGAAGATGAAATCGTAAACTTGTAACTCAAGGCTTACCTTAATCGTGAACATGAGGTGGTATTTATACCACCTCATACAACAAACAAGGCCAATCATAAACAGGTTTAGCCCAATCATAAACAACTAAATGGCCCACATGGCCTATTAATTAAACTAACCTAAGCCCAATACTAATTAAACCCTCTAAGCCCAGCCCAACGTATTTAATATTGCAAGCCTCATAATCTAGTCTCTACAGATCCACACAAGATATAAAAGAATCAAGAAATTTCATAGCAGCAAAAGGTTCAGATGGTCCTTAGTAGTGGGTATCTGGCATAACCAAGAGAAAAATAAAAAAAAATAAAAAATAAAAAAATAAAAAACAACTAAGAAAAGTAAAACCTACAGTTCTAGACTCAAAAGAAAATAAGGTACAATACCTAAAAATCTAGACAGAAAAGCCTAGAAAAAAAAATAAAAAAAAAACTAAAATAATAAAAAACTTGATGTGTTCGGAACGGTACCAAAAAATAACTATATTATCCTAGACCTAACCTAGACCTAGACACACCTAATTTTACCGAAACTCCTAAAACTAAACCGAACCTACAGGCAAGTGTACCTATCGGTGGCAGTATAACTACAGAAGACCGGATATCGAACCCTAAGGACACTATGAACAAGACTTAACCTAGGACCTATGAAAAGGAAATACTGAGTAAATTTGGGTTTTTGGATTAAATTAACTAACTTAACTAAATTAACTAAATAACAACCGACACGAAGGAACTTAGGACGAATTTAAATATGAGAAAGGTACCACCTAGACCTAGAATCCTAATTAATATTAATGACCTTACTCGGCTATGACAATCATGATGGAACCGGGATCTTAACATACAACCTAGTGAAACTCTACGAGCCACCGAATCACTCTCCGGATGTTACTGATAGAATACCTAAAGATTGGAATACGCTTACCGGTTTGATTAGTTCACCTTTTGAGTTCTTCCTAATTGATTACTCTAACGCTCGAACAAGTGGTTCACCTTTTGAGTGCTTCCCACTTCAACTACCCTAGACCACCCTCGAAACAATCTAAGGCACCCTAGACTAGCCGGAGCTACCTCTAATTCCTACAACTGACACGACTAGCAAATTAGCTGAATTCCGAGGGCATTTCCTTGTGAGGCAATGTTATCCTAGTTCATTAACTAACCCGACTAACTGACAACTATCATCCTTGTGAGCTTATTTAGATAGGCAAAATATTGAGTTCAAAGCAACAAGTAACAATCAATCCTATGATCAACTAGGTATAGCTAATCACACTAAATTGCAAACACACAGTCACATGAATTAATTACCCAACCCAAACCGGAAGACATCCGCAGATTAAGCAAGTCTTGATTGTTAATTGGAACTCTAAATTCAATACGCATATGCACCAATTATAGATAACTAGAGGAATTTAATAGAGCATCACATCCATACACAATTGTCATAAACCGAGCAATGCCAAAAATACTAAAAATTCATCATATAATCTAGGTGGTAACAAAAACTTAACCAACAATCACGATGGTATCCAAGAACATTAAATCCAGATTAAACCCTAGCAACATAGTGCAAACTAGAATCCAAATAAGAAAATATATTTCAATAATTAAAGAGACTAAACCAAATGGCTTCAAAGTTTTGTTGCTTCGTTTCCGTCCGTCCAGAATCCCTCTCAAAATTTCGTCCGTAGCTTCCTCCCTAATTGCCGTCTGAAAGTCCTTGTGTCCGCTGATTTCAATTTGATGTCCCCTCTCTAGTATTCTGCCGTAGGGTTCCCTTTTATATTTTTTTGTTGCCTTTCTACCCAAGTCTCCCAATAATGATTTGTTTGGACCTTGTTTTATTCAATCACGACCACAAGTTCACGGTATTAACTAAATTTGGTCCACATGCTTTTCTTTATTTTTTTTTCTTTCCTTAGCCCAAATTCACGATTTCACATTCCAGCATGAAGTTTTCACATAATTTACACTAAGCTCCCTTGACTTAGTATAAACTCGAGGCCAGTCTTCGACTTTCAAATATTTACCATGCAACCCTCGACTTAGATGAATTGTCATACCATCCCCTTGGCCATTTATACAACCTACAAATAAATATATTTAAAGATTTTGAGCACAATTGACCAAAAAATTACAATTAAAAGTAAAAGACTCAAACTCACACTAAATTGTACAAAAACGACCCAACAGCACATTAAGACTCAAATAACTATAAAATAACTAAAAAGCACATAAAATGACTCAAAACTGACTCAATTATTATACAATATACAAAGGAAAATTAGATGTGTTTAGCACACATCAATGATCGAGAGCATTAGCTGGAGAACGTCGTTGAAATCCACAAGTGATGGCGTGTTGGCGGCAAGGGCTTCCACAGCAGCGAGAGCAGCGCCGGCAACTCCGTTGACTTCTCCTAGAAGTGTGTGCAGAGTGTCAAAGGTCTGGACATAAGAGCCAGTGAGGCTCTCGAGCTCAGAAATACGGATCTCCAGGGCAGCTAAGGGGGTAGGTGGGAGCTGAAGGATAGCCCGAAGGCGGTGAATCTCGGCATCACGGCGAGCAATGCCATCAAAGAGGGAGGAAATCAAGATGTCTACGGCAACTCCATGAATAAGGATAGGTGGGGAATCAGCCTCAACGGGTGCAATGGGTGCTACGGGGGTATCAGGTGCAGTGGGGGTGACCGGAGCAACAGGGGTGACTCTAGCGGCTGCAGCAGACGACGTCTCGCCAAACTCGTAGGTGCTATCATCAAAATGTACTCGCTTCTTTAAGGGAATCGAGGGCGAGTCGGTAGGAGCAAGGGTAGGCTTAGGGGTACGGGATCTCTTGCGGGGTGATCCCACACGAGAGGCAAGGCGAATCCCACGAGTGGGGCGGCGAAAGACGGATTTCCGCGCGGTATACATGCGGAGGGGTCCAGAGGGAGTAGTCCTATACGGGCGAAAATATGGGGCACGCACAGGAGAGGCAGCACGAGATGAGCTCAAGGTGACCGTAATGGAGTCTCCGTCATCGAGAGGGTCATCAGCAGTGATATCCACGTCATAAAATGGTGGCTCATCCGGATCTTCCTCGGAGTCCGTCTCCTCATCGTCCGTGACACGGTCGAGCACGCTAGTAGGTGAGGTTGGCGTGACAGTAGGTGGAGATGCTGGAGCTGGCTGAGGTGGTATTGTCTCCATCTCGACTTCTGAGTCCGAAGATAGCTCAACAGGGTTTGACATGCTGTGATAAAGTTTCCAAGTCATAATAATAGTCTTACGTTAGTGTAATTATACTAGTTAAGAGATGCAACAAGTAAGGCATGTATGTAATGCAAGCAAGGAATGCATGGGATGGTGCTAGCAGAGCGTTAGGCTATAGACTAAGTTCTAGTATGCAACCTAGTTCTCTATAACCTTGGCTCTGATACCAATCTGTCACACCCCGTAATTTATTGTGTCGGGTGCGAGCGAGATGGATCATAGTCAAGATTACATAGAACGACCTCTGGATGATTAAACAACTAGAGCCATTTAATAAGTTAAGTTAATTCAAAAGGTGGAGTTTCATTCAAAGTTGCAGCGGAAATAGTAGTGAAAACATGTTTGTCTTAATTGTTAATAAAACAATTACATTTCAAAAAGATTTGAGAACATGACACCGTTAGGTGTTATGCAATGAAATCTCCAAAAGTGCAGCTCGGCTTGACCATGACTCCAGAAATAGAAAATGCAGGTCCTAAATGATATGATGTATTGAATGCAGCAGAGTTCAATCACCTGAGAATTCATATACTAAAACGAGTCAACATAAAGTTGGTGAGTTCACAGGTTTAGATAGCATGCATGTAAAGTTTGATAAACAAATTTGATTGAATCATTCCTTCGTTTGACAATATGTTTAGATACTGTTTTATAAATTACCATGAACCTTGAATACTGAAACTAACTAATTACCCACTCATGATACTATGTCCAACAGTACCGCATGGTCAAATATAACTGTATGTACTCTTCTGACTATTAAAACGGAGCCAGGATTGGAGCTACCAATTAGAGTAGGGGCGTTAACCCAATAGATCTATCCACGAGTCATCGTTTCTGTTTGTAAATTAATCGGATTCAACTAATAGTGGGGTTTCATCATAACACGAACAAGCATGATACAATATGATTTGGACTAGAAAAGCTCATGAAATCAATATGGTAACAAGTAATCTATCTGTCAGGAAATTATTTATGTTTATAATGAATTCTCCCCCAAGTATTAAAACTGTAAAAGAAAGGGGCCGTGAAAACTCACCTGAATGCAAGTGATTCAGTACGATAGGCAAGTAAGCAGTCCTATACAATGTTATAAGACACTTAGAAAATAGAAATTGGGTTGACATCTAAGTCACTCCAATTTGGTTGGTCAAGTCTTGGCGTTATGGTAACCCGTTAATATACTACGGTATCGTTGACCTAATTAAAATATTTATTGAAAATAAATATTTATTGCGCGATAATAAAATATTATTTATTTTCATGATAAAAATTAGTCTAGAAATAGTTTATATTTCCCAAATAAATATCATGTGAGTTCAAAGGACTTTTATAGGAAGAAATGACGGTTTAAGGTCAAAACAGGCGGTTCTAGCCGCATTTCACGTTATTTGTAAATATGACTAAGGCAATGATCAAACAAATAAATACACATTTATTTTCATCATTGAATCATATCAATTCAGAAAATTTAAGTTCAAAAGTCTAAGTTCCTAGTTTTGTCGGTTTTGCCGGTATGTGTCCGTTTTAGCCGGTTTTGATCCTATGACTCGTTCTAGGGTTTTGTAAACTACCAAAACACTTTGTAAACTTATTATAAGTCGTCTCAAGTCCCTAGAAGTGTCTAAGATCAGTTGTACATTCATTTGCATATCTTTACAAAAATGAGGTTTCCGGGCCCGTAAAGTGTCCGTTTTTTGTCCCGTTTTCCCCCAAATTTAGCTATTTTCGAAAGGGATCTTGTACTAGGGTTTTTATGACTAAAAGCATCTTTTAAAATCACTTTAGGAGGGTTCAAAGTTTCTGACCTAATTTGGCCCTAATTAATCCATAGTTTCCGGGACTTTTTAGTGGGTTATTTTTATAGATTTAGCCGTCCAAACATATCAATAAGTCGTATGGTGCTATCCACAACCTTCTAACATGTTAAAAATTTCGGACCTAGGGTTCCAAGGGCCCAAATTTCGGATCTAGTGGTTTGTTCATAAAACCGAGGCATAATGTACACATACTAGCATCATAACACTTGTTTTTCTATAGATCTATATAATGTAGCATACGAGGGGTTCAAAATACATGAAATCACTAGTAGAAACACATGGTATACTAGATCTAACATGAACTTAAACAAAGTTTTAGGTTACTAGAAACATAGAAGAAAATGCATGTCAAAAGTTACCATTTTTAAACCAAGACTTGTGGTTGGAGTTCTAGATGGAGAATAAGACTAGTTAACATGAATAACTAGAGAAAAACTAAGAAAATAATGTCTACTAACTTGAGAAAACGTGGAGATGGATGAAGGATAGTAGATCTTGCTTCCTTGTTGCTCCTAGTATCTTTGATCTTCAAGTAATATTGTGTTTTGATGAAAGAAAACTAGAGAGAGAGTAGAGAGAGAGAGGTGCGACGGTTGGGAGAGGGAGAGAGTAAAAGAGTGTGTGTTTTGTGTGGTGGGAGCAAATGAGGGTGTTCTAGGGTTTCTACTTTAAGGTAGAATATATATGATTGCATGAAAGGGAGAAAGGAGGGGTTTGGTTCAAGTGTGAGGGTGGGGTGGCGGTTTGGTGTTCAAACCGTGAGGGAGGAGAGGCCAAGGGGGGGGGGGGGGCGGTTTCTAGGGAGCAAGGAGAGGAGGAGAGATGGTCAAATGTGAGAATCTCTTGGTACATGTAGGTGTAAGTGTAGGGTGGCTAAGGTGGTGATGTTGTCTAGTAAAGTACACGTGAATAGTGCATGGCTTAATTAGTAGGAGATTAGTAGTGGATTAGTGTAATGGCGATAGGTTACTACTAATGTTGGTTACTAATTGTCGGTGTCGGGTTTTGATCACGAAAGATAATATGATCAAAGGTGACAATTAAATTTGATCATGCATGGAAATGAATATGCATGGAGGATAATAAATCATAGTTGGGAAAAATAAGGGATACAAGTCTTGTTTATATATAGTTGGTGTTAATTGGTGAAAAACGTTGACGTTAAATGTTTATATAAAAACCTAATGGTTTTTCGTTATAAAGATACTAAACATTTAAAGAGTTTACTACTTGACGCAGTTGATAAATAAATAAATAAACTCAAGCGTTCATTGGATATTTTTACGTCGAAGTAACGTTACGAACTTTGCATGAAATTGAAATACTACAAAAGTGACAAGTTAATATAAAAATTCTTTTTATATTAAACCACCTACGTTGTGGTGAATATTTCTTATTGTTGAAATTCCATTGGATAAGTATATATAATATCCTTGTTTTTAAGGTCGATCGTCGAAATATTAATTTAGGGTTACGCCAAGACTAACGGGTAGTTGCATAATACGTTATCTACGTTAACTAAAACACAGATTTACGCACACAGAAACAGGTAATTACACGTATTATTATATGTTTTGGCTTAGGAAACTTACGGGTTGTCACAGTGGTGGACCAGGCCCATCTGGAACCGCGGGTTCGGGTGCTGGAACATCATCTTCCCAGATGGAGAAAGACTCTAGAGAAGCGGTGCTAATCACGTCGATTCCATCTGATCAAGCTGCAAAGTCAATGAGTGAATTTGCTGAAATGTTACAGACGCTTGAAGAAGGGGAATTTGTTGGAGATTTAACGGCTGAAGAGTTACAACGGGTTTTTGATTTGAATGATGAGGAAATGAAGAAAGTATCTGAGAAAGCTCCTGGGAAATTCAAACATCTAGAACCAGATTCTGATGAAGATGTGGAGGGTATTTTTGATGAAGATATTGAAATAGAGGATATTACAGAAGAAGAATATCCGGATTTGTATTCCAACTTCAACAATGATCAAGCTGGTGATGAGTTTGAAGTATTTCCAAAGGAGAAAGATGCTGAGGTTGAGGAAATATTGAGAAAGAAAGAGTCTGAAAAATCTGAAGCCTAATGGTTAAGGAGGCGAAGATTCTGAAACAGAATCAGACTTTTGAAGAGTTCATGAGTGCACTTCATGCTAATTATGTACCGCCTCCAAAGCCAGTCAAGCAAATACCGTCTTTCAAATTCAAGGGTCAGGTGTCAGGGGAAATTATAAGTTGGATGTATGCTTCAAGCTTGAAGTGCTATGGGATTAAACGTGAACATGGAATCCAGTACTTCAAGTGTGCCAAAGATTTCAGCAGTTTGCCGATCTGGGATATTCGTGAGCTGACAAGAAAGCCATTTTACTGTTATGGCAATGATTGGTTGGGTATGCATTTCAAGAAGACTCTTAAGAGGGAATTTCAGGAAGGATTTCAGTTTTTGGATCCTCAAAAGCCAATGAGACGGCGATCCCGAACAAGAGTTCACGAAAGAACTGGCAAGAAGCTGATAATCCTGGTGTTTCCAAATAAGCCAGAGGTGATGAAGAAAATACCATTGATGAAGATGCAACAAGATTTTATCAAAGATCTGAGATGGTGGTATTACAATGAGAAGACAGGAGAAGCAGTGATTATGTTGAGAGAAGATAACCGGGTTGTGAAGATCTATGATTCTATGTGGTTGATTAACTTGTCGAAGGCTGATATTGACGAGTTGTATCACAATCTAATCCTGTATCACCCTGATTACATGGATCAAGCGCTGAAGTTCCAAAGGGTGATAAGGGTTTGCTTTGCGTTCAACATCTTTGCTGGAAATAACCATGGGTTGGTTTGGAAGGATGATGGGGCTGCTACAAATGTTCAAAACTGATGAAGAACGGTCCAGCTATTGCCAAGGGGGAGTTTGTTGATACACGATATGGCAATGAGCTGGATCAAACGAAGACATGAAGATTAATAGTTTTGTGTCTGGTGGCCGAACTCCGGCTGAACCCTGGCCGAGCCTTGGCCGAACCTGAGGTTCGGACAAGCCAAGGAGTTCGGACACCCGTAGGCTATATATAAGTTGTTTGGGTCTTTGTAATAGACGGTTTTATGAGAGCTAGCGAACTTTTGTCTGTGAGATAGTGTGTGTACTCTGATTCTCTTGTTATTACGTATTAATGAGAGATTGATTTTATTTACCTTGCTTGTGTTTGTTTTCTCACATATTCTCACGTATACGATTGTTATCAACCAAACCGATCTGACGCTCAGTCACTTTCAGCAACACCATTTTGTTCTGGTGTGTACGGAGTACTAAACTCATGCACAATATGCTTCTCTAAACAAAAAGTTTGCATCGCTGTATTCTTAAACTCCGTGCCGTTATCGCTGCGACTTCGTCTCACCTTCAACTTGTAGTAACTTTCCAAAGAATTAATTAAGTTGATGAGAATTCGAGATGTTTCACTTTTAGCTACCAGAAAATCCACCCAAGAAAAACGTGAATATTCATCAGTGACCACCAAACAATACCAATGCCCAGATATGCTTTTGCGATTCACAGGACCAAATAAACCTATGTGTAGCAATTCCAACGGGACATCTATTGAGTGGTATTTCTTGAGAGTATGAGATGTCCTTTTCTGTTTTCCCTTTTTGCAACTGACGCAAACATCGTTGAACGTGAATTGGTGATTCTGAACCCCTTCTACAAGATTCTTCCTCACTAATTCATTCATCTTTTTTGTAGTATATGTGACCCATACGTTGATGCCATAAAACATAATCTCTTTCTGATGATTTTGATAAGAAACATTGACCTACCACGTTAGCCTTTGTTGAGTTCATATCAAGAACATACAAAAATTTGAACATCTTGGTGCTCTCATTACTATACAATCATCTGGAATTGTGTATCCTTGTTTCAAAATCAGGCATTCACTCCCTCTGAAAGCTGTAGTGTACCGCTTATCACAAATTTGGGAGACACTCAGAAGGTTGTATTCTAATTCTTTCACGTATTCCACTCTATCAAAAGTGATTGCACCATTGCCCAATTTACCAATCCCGGTTACTTGACCGCCTTTATCCCCCGCAAAGGTGACTTTGCCTCCATCAAAATGTTTTACATCATGGAGAAGAGAGATATCTCCAGTCATATGTCGAGATGCTCCGCTATCAACAACCCAAAAGTTATTCATGGACTATCGCGAAGATCCCTGCATAAATTAAAGCAGAGATTATTTTCGGGATGAACCCAAGCTTGATGCTTTGGGTCGACCGTCATCTTCAACAAAATAGGTTCCACCAGTGGATGAACCCTTAGGTTTCCACTTGTCATTCACAGAACCTGTGGATCCAGAATCTGAGTTCTTCAAAATTGATTTTACATTTTCAAATCCTCCATCTAATTTCTTATCATATTGATGTTTATGAAATTCAGATGTTTCATTATAAAAGTGAACTCGACCCTTGGAATCCACAAATCTGACTTTCTTCTGTGACGAACCAGAAGCAGGTGTCTCGGTATTATAACCATCAGAGACATCGTCAGATTTTCTGTTTTGTCCTTTTTCAGTGGACAATTTCGGTAAGTATGACCACGGTTCTTGCATTTAAAGCATTTACGCTTATCAATAACAACTTCTTCGACCGTGTCATCATCTACCACAGTTTTAATTACTGGTTTTGATTTCTTAGGCTTGGTGACTTTCTTTTGATGTTGAAACATTTTGTTACCCTTGAAATCATCACCAAAACTTGAATCATAACCTTGGTCATATTCTGAAAAACCTTCATTATTAAAGAACCTATTATTCTGATAACCCCCCATGATCCACCTTATCTTCTTGGACCACCATGCCAATTTGGACCCCTTCCATAACCCTAAGGGTATGGTCCAAAATCAAAATTGTCATAAAATCCCTCATCATGATAAGGAGATCTTTTGAAAAATGAATTTGATCTTTGAAAATTTGAGTTATCATGAAAATGTTGATGATGTGCCTTAAATGATTGAGGCATATTAGGTCTTGGTGAGTTTTTAACAAATTTATTGCTTTGATTAACCAACCCACCAGCATCAAAATAATGATCTGAATGATCTGAATCATATGTTATGATTTTACCATTTGATTTCCTAATAGGCACACTTTTCACGTTTGGGTCAAATTTTGTACTAAAACCTCCCATGAAAACTTTGTCGATCAATTCAGGATTGACCATTTTCAACCGGAAAGTCCTTATCGTTGTACATGACATCGAACCCTTTCAAACGATAAGTCGTCCATTTTGCAGATGTATCAAATTGGGATTCAGAAGTTGCATTTCAAGATTTTATCATTTCTTGAGTAGACATTTTTGAAGAAGAACCTTTTTTAAAAGTTTTAGATTTTGATTTTACCAACTCAGATTCAAATCCAACTCCCTCATATTTCACTTTGTTGCCACCCATAGACTTGCCCCTTGCAATCTGTTTTTGCTCATACCTACTCAGTTTCGTAAGCTCAGTTCTAATAGGATCAAATTTATGATTTAAAATCATATCATTGTGATCTGGATTAGAAACATTTTTCAAAATAGGTTTAGCAATGGGTTTGGCATTCTCAGTTTCTGGTTCAGAAATGAGATCATCAACTTTGTCAAAGTCTAACACATCATAAAATATCTCATCCACAGTAGCATCTAAAACAGATTTTTCAGATGTTTTCTTGTCAGACTTTTGATCAATTGATCTTTGATCAGATTTCTTCTCAGTCGATTTATCCAAAACACGGTTGAGATCAGATGTAGAATTTTCCTTACCATCATCTTTGGTAAAAGAAGGACATTTTTCAGAATTACACGGGTAGGAACATTGTTTAACTTTCCAGATTTATTTTCAGAATCAGTTTTGTAAAGATAGTTTGAAAATGACAAAGGGATTTGAAAAGTGTCGACTTTGTTTCTTAATTCAAAAACCTCAATCTTAAGATCAGACATAATCTTTTGGTTATTAGCAAGTTCCTTTTGTGCATTCACGAGCATTTCAGATTGTTTAGAAAATTCATATTTTTGAAGACGAAGTTGCTCGTGAACTGCCATTAACTCCTTAGTGGTACCTTCCCACCGTGTCTTGTAAATTTCCATATCAGCCTTTGCTACCGACAATTGATCACTCAATTTTGTTTTGTCATCTAAGAGCTTATTCTTAGTGGTAGCAAACTTATCATAATTCTTACAAAGATTTGGAGTAGGAACTACCTTAGATGTATCGGTCATAAGAGCAACAACCGAATCTTGAAAAGTATTCCTTTTCATTGAACCATTCTCCATCTTAAGACTTTTGTTCTCATCAGATAGCTTCTGCATGTCTTTCTGCAAAGCTATCATCTTGTCTGCAATTTCCAAGGTTGTTTGTTGAGCTTTATCATACTGTTGCTGTATCAGGTGCCTCAGCTTTGGCAGCCTCACATTCTTTCATCAAAGCTTGTCTTTCTTGATTTAAGACTTCAATCTCCTTCTTCAGTAGCAACACTTCATTTGACTCAGCTTCCTTGGAAATTATGTTTGCTATGAATGCAAACATTTCTTTAAGCTTCGTGTGGATATCATCAAGTGATACTTCAACTTTAGATTCAACATTTCCATCACTTGCTTCAAACTTTTCTTTAACAGGCGTGTCTTCATTTATTTCATCATAAATTTCATCTCCATCAAAAGTTGATTCTGTCAAAGCATCTTTATCCTGCACATGTGTTACAATCAAGGAAAATGAGTCAGTAAATTGATTACCCCAATTATATGTCTTGTCTTCTTGTGAGACAAGCGCTTTTGTAGTTTCAGATTTAGAATTTAGGTTTAAGGAACTCCCTGATCCATAAGAATTGACTTTGGCATTACTGTTTGACGATTCATTTGACTTGGGAGTATACTTCTGGTATTCCTACTTTTTAGGCTGAGAACACTCTCTGGAGAAATGACCAAAGTTAGAACAGTTGTAACATCTAACTTTTGATTTGTCAAATCCAATACGGCCACGTGAATTTAAATCCTTTCTACCAGTTTTTTTCAGGTTTCCCTTTAGCCTTCGTACTAACATTGCATATTGCCAGTTTATATCCATTAGCTCCAAATCATCCGGGTCGACTTGATCGTAGTCTTCTTCGGTTAACTCTGCATTGCTAACCTTTCCCATGATAACTCCATAGTAAGATGAGATCAAAGCTGACACCAATGCCATGTAATCTTCCATAGTTGTGACGGAAAGAGCCATTTTGCTAGCATCCATGGTATTACTAACTGGTATCGAAATATTACATCCTTGTGATTCATAAGTTGCAGAATTTGATCCACTTCTAGAATAAGAACCACCTCCAGCTATAAAAGCAGTGGCTGGAGCAGTTGAAGTATGTTTTCTAGACTTTTCTGAAATGGTAGCAACATTTGAGCCATAGTAAACATCAGGATTTTGAACTTCGGCTGGAGTATTATTGATATATTTCAATTCCAGATCTCTAGCGTGCAGTTTTCCCATCAATTTTACAAAACGTTAAAGTTGAATACTCTTTATCATTGGTAAGCATACGCACATAAGGTTCCCACTTCGGCGGTAACCCTTCAAGCAATTTTTCTTTCTGTTCATCATCATCTTTCTTGTGTTGAACCGTATCCATTTCTGATAATAGATGACAATACCTAGAAATCAGCTCAGGTACCCCTTCACCATCAAAATACTTAAAATTGTCAAACTCTTTCCTCAAAACCTTCTTTTTGCTTTTCTTATACTGCTCATTTTCTTCACATCTTTCTTTCAATACCGTCCATAAATCATGAGAATGTTTACACCTTTTGAATTGATGGAAAAGTTCCTTTGGAAGTGCTTGTGTGAGAATTCAATAAGCCTTTTGTTCCATAGTGTAATCGGTCTTTTGCACTAAATTTAAATTCCTTTGCATAATCGGAACATTGTTTTCGTCAACAGGATAGACGTACGGTGTATCCATGGCAATCCATAGATCACAATCCGTAGTTCCAATATACGCTTCAAACCGCTTTTTCCAATTATGATAGTCTTCAAATTTGAATAGTTTGGGAACTTTCTGAGTACTCACAATCTCATTATCGTAGTTCAACAGAGTCTGCATTTGCGTTTGAATCACAGCGAATGCTTGGTAATCTGACATTTCGAAAAATTGAAGTTTACTGTTTGGTCCGAACTCTTCACGAACTCTAATGAACTATCCGAACTCTTTCGAACTTAGTCCGAACTTGGATACACTTTCCGAACTTCGTTCGAACTTTTACCGAACTTAGTCTTTCCGAAACTTGTCCGAACTCCTTCCGAACACTGGATATCCGAACCCTTATAATGAACAACACCGAACACTCTCCATACTTATTCCGAACACGGTCCGAACTCCCTCCGAATGTGGCACGAACTCTCACCAAACAAAATTTTGACCGAACTCTAACCGAACTCCAAGTTCGGAGTGGTTATTGGGACGAACTCGAGGTTCGGACGTTAGAAAATTTTGAAAAGTTCAAACTCTTGGAATCTCGAAACTCACGAGCACCACATGATCAAACGAACGATAAACACTCGAAACAAAGATTTTGAACGTGAAGTGATGTACAATGACCGGATTTGCAGAACAAAGGTTTTAGAGATGAAAACACAAGATGAAACCAGTTTTTAACAACACAAATGACTAAATCGAACTGAGCAGCACCAGATAGCTCTGATACCACTTGAAAACGGTAGAGTGGATGGATCGTGATCAGTTCGACATCATTGTGTAAGCTAAACAATTAATAATTCGTATAAATAAACCTCAATCTCTCATTCAGTAAACTAGTACGAATTACAAAGAGACTCAGAGTTGTTTCAGACTACAAAACACACACATAAGCAAAACTCGTTACAGATTTCAAACCTATCAACCTATTTATAAATAGTCTACTGTCCGAACCCTTCAGTTAGTCCGAACCCTAGGTTTGGCCTGGGTTCGGCCAGGGTTCGGTTCAGGACTTGGATGAAATCTTGAACTTATCAAAAGCTTTACCTGATCAAGCATGTTGCTACATTCAGGTACTAACACAAAATTTAGGTCACTGATAAATAACAATACATATCCATGAGTTTAGGTTCTCTACCTCCAAATAAGAGATGGACGTTTGTCCAAGAGTGTGTACCACATGTCAAGAAAATGTTGAATGTTTAAAGGATATCGAAAAGGATTTTAATTTGAAACTGTGGAAGTAATCTTCTAATCAAGTGTTTGTATGTAAAGAGTCAAACGATTGTGTTACAGGGATCATGTTGAGTGGCCATGCCTAACAAGTAACACGACAACACCAGTGTTTGAAATCTAAATTGTAATGTGCCGAAAGACCATCATATGTCCATGTAGCCTTCAGCTATCGTTCCGAACGCTAGGAGTGAGATTCCCATTTTTGTTTTTTCTTAAGGCATTCGCATTCACCAATAACCCAAGTGAATTAAAGAGGAAGGTAGTTGAGTTTGAGAAAATTGTTTGTGCACCAAGCCAATCAGTGTGTTTAATAGACCTGTTGTCTGACGAAAATGTAAACGTCTGAATTTGCCTACCAACTAGCATATAGCATAGAGTTTAACAATACCGATCAAGTTAACATGATGACCCATTGGTTTATTTAGTACTTTAGCGGAGTTACGGCCAATTAAGTTCACATGATTCAAAATAATATTAAAATTTACATTTCATGCAGTAACGGTTCAGATAGCATTTCATTTTCCATGAAGGCTTTCTTTACTGATTGATACAGGCAATGCATACTAGCATGGAATCTATCATGAAGGTTTAACCATACAACGCATACAATTGTCCCAACACCTTATATACTAGCATACGACCCTAACATAGCATATCTCTAGCATATAAGTTCATAAACTAACCAACACAACCCATACGGTGCAAAATTGACGGGGCAACTTCACACATCCTTGTCATACCCACCGAGGTAGGAGACTTAGGACCTTGTATGGTGTATGGTTTTCATACTCAATCAAGTTAATACATTCACTGTATACATAAGCACATATGTTTTGTAAACAGTTCTCTTAAGAAGGTCAAAAGCAAAAAAATTATCTATCATGATTAAAATGGTTCAACAATTGATCACATACTAAAACATAGTTGGCAGCGTACTTGATTTTGTAACAAGAGAACCGAGGTCCAAGCAGTAATCAAATCAAGTGCAACCATTGCCTTTGAAAGGAAACACGTAGAAGTTTGTAAAAACAAAATTACTCAATTCTCCTAAGAATTGCTCAAGAAATAACATAAACAATTATGTTCAAATTTAGCTGGAGTTCAACATCATACATCGTATCATCATATATATTATCCTACGTAAAGATTCAAAATTTAGGGCAAAACTCTAACTAAATAAAAGTGTAAACTACGAGGTACCGATAATCGACGGAGCCCTACAAAAATATGCATGGCACCAAGAATTGGGGTAGAAATTTAAGATGAAGAGCGCTAATGGCTTAGCTCGTGAATTCAAGTGGGTGCTGAGATAGTAAGTGTATTGTAGTCGCAATTACGCATTCGAAAGTATGACATGTGAGTTTAGAATGGCACCGGTTGAGATACAAACTGTGGAGTGTAAATGACGTAATATGTAGCATAGAGTTCAAAGAGAAATATCTAACATGCTTGACAGGATTGGCAAGCAATTTGCATCAATAGATACCGAGATGAACACGTCAACGGTTATACAGTTCCATAGAGTAGGAATCTTGTCAAGAGGGGTCTTTATCGCTCACGTTCCCAAGTTGTGTCCAATCTACTTGGTGTTCTTGCACTTCGTGCGATTTGAATCATTCTTGTCCGCATATTGATTTAATTAGTGTCTGAAAATATGGTATGACCGAGCATGAATCACAGAGAATCAAGATATTCAAAAGTTGTGTTGGCTTTCAATGATGGTACATATGGGTTATGGTTAGGTTTTAGTGCAGGTGTACTACATATCGAAATGTCAAATTGGGCGTTAAATACATATAGGTCAAGGGAGGTATCACTTATGTGAATGCCCAAAGGTTTATTAAAAAAAGACAGCCGACTCAAAGTAGTTTCCCTTAAACGAAAGTCGATCTACTTTATACACATACTTCTAAAAGTTGGAGCTGTTCATTCGATCATGCGATTTGTGATAATAAAAAAAATTGGTTTTTAAAACGTTGATGTTTATCTGAATCAGAACTCACATCTAGATCATGGCAGGAAATTCGCTTTTCTTCCAAACTCAAACAATTTAAAGCATGGAGTTTGATTATTTCGGGTATGTCTTGTAATCTCAGAGAAAGTAGCAGTAAACAGTTTTGTCGAGGACATAGTCCCACTAGATGGAGTTTCTTAAGATGAGGTTCTTGTGTATGACTCTAAAGTCAATCCTTGGTCCGACACTGGTCCCACATTCAATATGCCACTAATGTTTATATATACGGTGTACCACAGCTAACCCACCACATTACCAGCACCTTGAAGGCGTACCAGCTGCCTACCATTACCAGCTATTAGTCAAACCACATTGGATATTTTTATCAGGAATAGAGGACGTCAAGTTTCTCCCATAAATTAGAGTATAAAGCGGGCGAGAGATTAAAACCTTAATATGCTGTGCGAGGAAAAGGTGTAGGTGCTTCAATTCACAGGACCAGTAAGATACGTAGGGTTTGTCATTCTAGTGAAGATCACTGGGAGTTTGGCACGTGCACTGCGAATATCATAATGCTTCGGATTTCCAGACGATCCAAAATTTTAAGCAGACCATTTGGTTTAAGTTCATCCATGAAAGTTTCCTGAAAAGGATGATGAGGATCAGCGTTCCAGAAATTTGTTGGTAGTTGTTATGACATGAGCGTTAAAAATATATATATATCCAAAATGTATGGATAACTTGGTTCGATTCCTAAGAAGGGAAAACACAAAGTCGATGGTGAAATTAACTATAGATCACAAGAAGTTCATGCACGTTGTGTGTAAATAGAGTTTCCATAAAAGGATTTCTATTATTGTTGCGCTAAAGGCACAAGATAGTCTTATCATAGTGTGTGTGTGTGTGTGTGTTAACTAGTTGAAATGCTAACCAAAAGTGTAATACTTTCCGTTTCCAAAGCTTAAAAGCTTATCCAGGGCATAAAGGATTACAAAAGCGCGAGAATCCAGAATTACCGGTTGTTGAATCATAAACGATTTAGATCATGTGGACAAAAGTCAATAGTATAGGTTCAGAATGTCAATCAGAATAGTCGTTACGTTAAAACTGGAAGTCATTAGTTTGAAAAAGAATTAGGAAGGCTTTTCACTAACATTACCCTCGTTAGAGAAAATATGCTTGCGGTGGGGCAAGTAGTTCGTACAATCGTGACGATGTTGCTGGCAACAAGTTTTGGTTCGCACAAAAAAAAATCAGGGAGTATGAATCTTTAAAGGGAAATATTACAATAACTTTTAGCCAAAAAATATGTTCCAGTACTCGCGATATATGATTTTTATAACTTGTTTATCCAATGTTCTCTGGGTATTCGCCTGGTTAAGGTTTATCCAAGTTGTCCCACGGATGCAAAAGTTCTAGGAGTTGACATGGAAGATGAAGTCGTAAACGTATAATTACGATTCAAAATGAGTTCATTTGAGTCAAAGGTTTCGTCGAGAGTGCTCGCTGTTAAGGAAAACTTTCCATTAAAATACAAGAGTGACACAGTGTCCTTCCAGGACTAATATTCCCACTATACTTCTAAAGGTTCTTGAATGTGTTAGA
>JBCNJP010000010.1:58244583-58279554 GCA_039602395.1 Deinandra increscens subsp. villosa
TCATACATCGTATCATCATATATATTATCCTACGTAAAGATTCAAAATTTAGGGCAAAACTCTAACTAAATAAAAGTGTAAACTACGAGGTACCGATAATCGACGGAGCCCTACAAAAATATGCATGGCACCAAGAATTGGGGTAGAAATTTAAGATGAAGAGCGCTAATGGCTTAGCTCGTGAATTCAAGTGGGTGCTGAGATAGTAAGTGTATTGTAGTCGCAATTACACATTCCAAAGTATGACATGTGAGTTTAGAATGGCACCGGTTGAGATACAAACTGTGGAGTGTAAATGACGTAATATGTAGCATAGAGTTCAAACAGAAATATCTAACATGCTTGACAGGATTGGCAAGCAATTTGCATCAATATATACCGAGATGAACATGTCAACGGTTATACAGTTCCATAGAGTATGAATCTTGTCAAGAGGGGTCTTTATCGCTCACGTTCCCAAGTTGTGTCCAATCTACTTGGTGTTCTTGCACTTCGTGCGATTTGAATCATTCTTGTCCGCATATTGATTTAATTAGTGTCTGAAAATATGGTACGACCGAGCATGAATCACAGAGAATCAAGATATTCAAAAGTTGTGTTGGCTTTCAATGATGGTACATATGGGTTATGGTTAGGTTTTAGTGCAGGTGTACTACATATCGAAATGTCAAATTGGGCGTTAAATACATATAGGTCAAGGGAGGTATCACTTATGTGAATGCCCAAAGGTTTATTAAAATAAGACAGCCGACTCAAAGTAGTTTCCCTTAAACGAAAGTCGATCTACTTTATACACATACTTCTAAAAGTTGGAGCTGTTCATTCGATCATGCGATTTGTGATAATAAAAAAAATTGGTTTTTAAAACGTTGATGTTTATCTGAGTCAGAACTCACATCTAGATCATGGCAGGAAATTCTCTTTTCTTCTAAACTCAAACAATTTAAAGCATGGAGTTTGATTATTTCGGGTATGTCTTGTAATCTCAGAGAAAGTAGCAGTAAACAGTTTTGTCGAGGACATAGTCCCACTAGATGGAGTTTCTTAAGATGAGGTTCTTGTGTATGACTCTAAAGTCAATCCTTGGTCCGACACTGGTCCCACATTTAATATACCACTAATGTTTATATATAGGGTGTACCACAGCTAACCCACCACATTACCAGCACCTTGAAGGCGTACCAGCTGCCTACCATTACCAGCTATTAGTCAAACCACATTGGATATTTTTATCAGGAATAGAGGACGTCAAGTTTCTCCCATAAATTAGAGTATAAAGCGGGCGAGAGATTAAAACCTCAATATGCTGTGCGAGGAAAAGGTGTAGGTGCTTCAATTCACAGGACCAGTAAGATACGTAGGGTTTGTCATTCGAGTGAAGATCACCGGGAGTTTGGCACGCGCAGTGCGAATATCATAATGCTTCAGATTTCCAGACGATCCAAAATTTTAAGCAGACCATTTGGTTTAAGTTCATCCATGAAAGTTTCTTGAAAAGGATGATGAGGATCAGCGTTCCAGAAATTTGTTGGTAGTTGTTATGACATGAGCGTTAAAAATATATATATATCCAAAATGTATGGATAACTTGGTTCGATTCCTAAGAAGGGAAAACACAAAGTCGATGGTGCAATTAACTATAGATCACAAGAAGTTCATGCACGTTGTGTGTAAATAGAGTTTCCATAAAAGGATTTCTATTATTGCTGCGCTAAAGGCACAAGATAGTCTTATCATAGTGTGTGTGTGTGTGTGTGTTAACTAGTTGAAATGCTAACCAAAAGTGTAATACTTTCCGTTTCCAAAGCTTAAAAGCTTATCCAGGGCATAAAGGATTACAAAAGCGCGAGAATCCAGAATTACCGGTTGTTGAATCATAAACGATTTAGATCATGTGGACAAAAGTCAATAGTATAGGTTCAGAATGTCAATCAGAATAGTCGTTACGTTAAAACTGGAAGTCATTAGTTTGAAAAAGAATTAGGAAGGCTTTTCACTAACATTACCCTCGTTAGAGAAAATATGCTTGCGGTGGGGCAAGTAGTTCGTACAATCGTGACGATGTTGCTGGCAACAAGTTTTGGTTCGCACAAAAAAAAATCAGGGAGTATGAATCTTTAAAGGGAAATATTACAATAACTTTTAGCCAAAAAATATGTTCCAGTACTCGCGATATATGATTTTTATAACTTGTTTATCCAATGTTCTCTGGGTATTCGCCTGGTTAAGGTTTATCCAAGTTGTCCCACGGATGCAAAAGTTCTAGGAGTTGACATGGAAGATGAAGTCGTAAACGTATAATTACGATTCAAAATGAGTTCATTTGAGTCAAAGGTTTCGTCGAGAGTGCTCGCTGTTAAGGAAAACTTTCCATTAAAATACAAGAGTGACACAGTGTCCTTCCAGGACTAATATTCCCACTATACTTCTAAAGGTTCTTGAATGTGTTAGAAACCAATAGTAAAGAGGCAAAAATCAGGCGTGATAGCGTTTTCAAAGATAGAAGACTTCAACCATCTGGTTGAGTTCAACATGCTTGACATTCGATGTCGGGAGGTTTTAAAATAGGAAATTGTATCCATTATAATCATCAACCTACTGGTAGGATTCTCCAGGATTTCCATACACTATAAATTTCATTTACGTGTGCACCCGTAACAATAATTTACCTTGTATGTTCACCCTAGCTCCTCTCACTTTAAGTACCAGGGATGGTGGATTTTTATATGTGATATCCATGGGGTAGATATCATGGGGGTGGTCACTAACCCAAGGTTAACTGACCGAAGTTCATTAAAGAGACAAGTTTTGAGGATAATATGCTCGCTTGATTTATAGTGAACCACTGGTACGAATTTGTCAGAAACTTAGTTCCACATGGTGTGAATAAGGCATGTCACAATGTCCGTAGCTTAACTCAGAGATTCAGAATAGTTATCACCAATAACGATTTGATCACAACTCCAATACTAAAAAAATTCCCAGTCGGCCCACATCAGGTACCGTTTATGCCATAAGAGTTGCATTCAAGTTGTGATATTACAACGCAACTACGCGTTAGAAACGAGAAAGGAATGATCTTAAAAGACCAGGGCAAATGCGAGGACAATAACGATAACAGAAGTAGATACAAGTACCCCAACGACAACCATTTGAATCCATACTCTGTTGCCGCTAGTGAAGCTAAATGATCGCGCTATTAACACGTCATGATTACGTTACCTGAGCATGAGAGTTGGTCAACATATGCAAGGAAGGTATAACAAGAACCTCCTAAGTTATGGGAAAGGTTTAAGAATAGGAAGAGGTATCACACCACATTCCTAAGTAAGCACGCGTCCAATATCTGGGTACTACGCCTAGTCCTTTAGGCAAGAATAATCTCGAGCAGCAACAGCTTGTCAAGAGTGAAGATGTGTTCCTCTGATCTAATTCGACGTCTCGTTGTCTATGGATGTTAACCAAGAGGTACACACATCAGAGATGTTGAGGACGACTCAAGAATAACCGGCTCCTTGCCGTGAGTACGAAATGGTTAAGTGATGAAAAGACCTTACAGTTACCAGGTGTGTTTGGAGTGAGTATCATGATGCATGAGAAAACGTTTAAGTGTGCAAATAATGCAAAAAGTTACGGTCCAAGACAAAAATCTTATTTCGTTGTAACCATGGGCTCTGGTACCAATCTCTATCACCCCCATTTTCCACTAACGGAGTTTTATCATGTGGGGTGTGAGCAAACCAGGATCCTAGTCCATTAGTTACACCAAACAACCATTAAATATCAAAAGATTTGTATTGTATTAAAATATAATATAAATTTATAGTTTTACAAACGCGTAAGCATAAACAAAATGTTTTGTACTTACACAAAAACATTGTCATTCGAAATAATGTAACTTGCATAGAAAAACCATAACAGGGTTTTAAAGGCTCATGCATGCATACTCGTGATATTCGTACACCTGTGACCTGAGAGAAACATGTTTAAAGAGTAATTGTCAACCAAAAGGTTAGTGAGTTAACATAAGTACATATCTACAACAAGTATAGACATGCAGTACGAATACAACAGTTTTATTCGTAGTTCAGCTATGTATATTACGATTCAATCCATATCATAGGTAGCTATCCTAAGTTCATGTCACTAAAACATTCACAACCGAAGCTAACTGATAAAGTGTAGGAATTCATCCTTACGTGTTTTTGCCTTCCCCGCATCTATTCGATCACGGTACATTTAGGCTGACATTGTCCTCAGTCCGACCGCCAGTCATGTGGTGCATCTCGTGCCTGCTGAGTGGGGTTTGTCCCGCCCTAGTAGTAATACCCAATATCCCCTCGCTATTTACTACTAACAGTTCAATATAGTAAGGACTTGAATGATAAAGCATTTTATGTGAACATGTGATATATACTGGATTTCTACTATAATCATACATCAAAAGTTGTCGTGTTATCATCCTAACCCGGGTGTAACATGTTTGTGTGTGTTATCGTCCAAACCCGGACGTAACGTAAGAGGTTGTGTAACTCACCTTAGGGTGCACAACAATTCTAGATAGGTAACACCACAAGTAGAAATTAACGGGCCTTGTGTAATCTGCCAACACCTAACGAGCACATATGCATAAGTGTATGTCTAAAATACTAGCGACACAACCTAGACAATAGCGTTTAACAATTATGCCATTGACTCGAAGTGCTAGTTAGCAAGACAATGTTTAACCAATGAGTAAACGTAATGAAAACCTGCAATTTAATCCTTACAAAATCCATAATACGGGGGTTTTGGTTAAAAAAAACATAATTGAAGGTTACGAGGCTTGGTGTAAACAGGAGTGGACCGGGGTTTGAATACATGGAAATGGGAGTCAAGACCAATAATTAGGAACTTAATTAAAAAGTTTTAAAGGTCGTGGGGATTGAACCCGTGTCCTAATGGTGGCTAAACAAGGGATTAACCATTGGGGCACAGGATTGTTGTTGTTTTAATTTGCTTCAGAATCATTTTGTCTACAACAGTTGAGTTAGATCATGTAAATGCCCGGATTATTAAAAAAACAGAGACAGAGAGGGTCGAATCCACGGCCTTGACATCGCAACCCAATAAACAAACCATTCTGACAATTGGGCATTTGAACTTCTAGGTCCTAAACAAATAAAAATAATGTACGGGTTAGGCACCTTCTTCCTCACCAAAAACCCTACTTTGCTAGAATCCCATTAATGCACAGGAACCTTGAAATTGCCTGAGCGTGTGGATCTTCTACTTAGTCGTAATGAAATCAAAGTAAACGAGTAAAACACGAAGAGTAAATACAAATATGCTTTGTATTAACCACAGAGATGACCACAGAGTACACAGAGAAGATATGACTCAGAAGCGTCTGAATTCTATACAAGACATCATATTTATACAAGTTGAACCACGCTGGTCCGAACCTCAGGTTCGGCCCAACGTTCGGCCATGTCCGATCTCCAGGTTCGGCCTGAGTTCGGACCTCAGCAATCTTATGTGATTCGTCTTGTATTCGATACTTCACATGACGATCAGAACCATGTATCAACAAACTCCCCCTCGGCATGTTCAGTATCATCTCCTCCATTAAACTTGTATCTTGTATTTTCAATAAACTCTTCCTCGATCTTGACGATGAGTTCAATCTTGAATACTTGATATTGCATCGTGTATAATTTCTTTATCAACAAATATTCAGAAGACTTGAAGTTGTGATGTTCTTTTCCACTTAGAAACCTGCTAACATAAATAATCTTGGTGCAAAATGTCTATTCAAGACTCCAAGATATTTTGATTTTGGAAATTGATTTTGTATTTCGTGTTGATCAATCGAAAACAAATAAGAAACACAATCTTTTTGGCTTTTAGAAGTTTTTATCAAAACACACCTAAAATCTTTTTGGTATTTTCTAATAAGAAAAGTAAAGGCATTACAGAATCAGACACTATTTTTGTCTTTTGTGAGAAAGATCACAACTTTGAATCATATTGGTCATACCATGCTGAACTACATTTCAATTTCGAGTATTGAAGCACATAAACCATGCCGATTGCAGATATAATTTGTCCAACTTTAAACTCTGGCAGAATCATACTCATAACATCTGGATATGTTAAGGTATTGATTAAGTTTGCATTGACCAGTGTACCCCACACTATCAAACATACTCAGATATGCTTTTGCTTATCACATTTTGTGATTTCATTTGCGATTTTTATCATATAATGATTGTAACCATGATATAGTCAACTGTGTTCCATGCAAAAAGAAATAAGAACGTTAAATCGTCTACCTTAAGGTCTATCTTTCGATACGCAAATAAGGCCTCGGATTTAACAAAATAAGAAAATAAAACAAGTTGAAATTGTATAACTCAACAACAATCAGGTCGGTACTCCCATACACGTAAAGAAAGTCCGATGAGTTATACGAAACACCAAAGAAAATAATGTAGAACGTCAAACGAACAACGATCAGGTCGATTTTCGATACACAGAGAAAGTCCGATCGTTTGACAAAATAAAGAAAATCAAACAAGTTTAAATCTTTGCAAAATGAACACGTGTATATACAGTGACTTCTTATTTTTCTTTTCACATATCTTTATCTTGATATGTCATGAGATATGCATCAAGATGTTGTCCACTAGGTCAAGGATCAGATTTAGTGTGTATCACATTTGTATACTTTCTGATTTGTCGAGCCTACCTTGCACATCGATCAAATGGTCTTATGGCTTTTTCATCTATTTTATCCATGAGTTAGACAATGTCAGCCAATGTACCAGCATTTCCCAATCATGTCGGATACAATTTCTCATTTTTCAATATTTTTGGCTTTTTGCATTTTTCAATGTTTTTGTCTTTTTCAAATTTCGCCCCCTAAAAATGACAACTCTATTTATAGATTTTCATTTTTACGATTGAAAAAACAAACTCCCCCTCAAAATGAGACGGAGTGAAAAACCAAGTAAAAGTGATCAACCAACACAAATACTCTCAGTTTTAGCCATTTGAGAAACAAATTTTGATTTTGAAATTCGGGTTAAAATAGCACAGACATTTCACAATCAGCAATTTTCCAATCACCGAAAGGTCTTCCTGAAATACCTGCTGAACACCAAATAAATCATTAGTCACTCTGGGATCGACCCGATTCAACAGCGTCGGGTCACCCGGTGTCTTCCACAAAGTCATCGTTGGCCTTGGAAACAACCTTCGGTTTCCAAATTTGTAAAACTTTTAATTTTTGATCAGAACCCGAATCAGATTCAACCGACGTACTTGGTGTAGACCAAGACGATTTACGAGTGGATTTAAGCTTTGGAGACCATGGTTCATAAAAAATTTGACCTTTGTTATTCATATACTTGGCAGTTTTGTGAATATAAGCAGCCGTCGGACAATCAACAGCAAGATGTCCCGGTTGACGACATACATAACAAAGTCTTTCTCTAAAATTGTTTGAAAATTGTTTTGATTTTGAAAAACCAGATGAATGTTCAGAACTAAAATTATCAAAGAAACCATCAGAAGAATCATACCTAGGAGATGGACTCCTTGAAGATGACGATCTTCCAGAAGAAGAAGAAGATTCTTTCTGAGATGGTGATTTCTTTGCAACCTTTGCTTTAGAAACCTTCTTAGCATTCACTGGTTTCGTAGCCTGAACAGGCTCTTCCTTCACTTTGTAACCCAAACCTTTGTGTTTAGATCCTTGATTCTTTGAAGATTTGGATGAAGAACTTGAAGCTTCTCGTGACTTAGTTTCACTAGTGAATTTAGCTTTGATATCTTTCAGCTTATTCTTCTCAACCAAAACTTTTTCTTCTTCGGTTGTGGAAGAAGAACTCGAAACTCCCTTATCAAACACATTTTCATTTTCCCACAAAACAGATTTAGAAACAAATTTTGGAGCTTCACCCAAAGGCTTTTCCTTCTTCTTAGACTTGGACTTGTTCTTCTTGGGTGGATTGAAAAATTTTGAATAATCATGCACTTCAGCTTTAGGATCAAGCGGAGCAGAAGTAACTTCAAGTAAATCCACTGATTGAGGAACCAAGTGAACATCATCCTTCTGAGAACTTTCCGAACTCTGATCCTGCTTGTATAAGAAATTTAGCAATGTCGGAGACAAATGACAATTCTTCACTTGCCTTTTTAACTCCAAAATCTCCAATATTAAATCATTAATCTTCTGTTGTCCCTCAAACACCTCCTGTTGTGACTTGATGAATTTTGCATTGAGATCATCATATTCATAAGTTTGTAACTTTCGAATCTCACATTCAGCATATAATTCCTCAAGCACATTTTCCCTCTTTTGCTTGTAAATCTCAACATCCTTAGTTAATACCTCATTCTTGTCTCTATAAAGAACATTCTCATCTTGAAGCATAGAAATTTTATTTTGAAGCTTTTCAACAGTAACAGCAGTTGTAGCAATAAGAGCAATAGCTTCCTCATACTTTTGCTGAACTGGATAACTCTTCTCAAACAAGTTTTCAAAATCTTGAGCTGCATCTAAAGCTTCAGCTTTGGCCTTCGCACACTCTTCAGCCAATTGAGCCTTTTCCTTCAAAACAACTTCATGAACATGAACCAACTTATAATACTTCTTTTGAAAATATTCTAACTCCTTCTTAAACACAACAATTTCCTCAGTTGATGTTTTAGAACTCTGTTCAAACCAGTCAATCTTATTGTGTAATTTTACACATGTCAGACATTTAGATTCTTCAACCTTTGAACTATCAGAAACTTTTGGTAAATCATCTTGAACCAAAGATGCATTAGAATAAGAATCAGAATCAGTCAGAAAGTTGTCATCATCAACATGACGAACAGTAATTGGAACATGATTCTTTGTAACTTCTGAATCTGCATTCCATGCAAATTCATTTGAATCCAAAAATGTATTGGTCCAATCATGAGCAAAAGTAACAGATTTCTTCTCAACGTGGACATTCTCGAGCAAAATGACCATAAACTGAACACTTATAACATTTCACCTTTGACTTGTCCAAACCAATCTTCCCTTCCTGATTCAGTCTCTTCTTACCAGTTCTATTGAAAAATTTCTTTGTTCTCCAAACCAACATAGCATATTGCCAATTTAGATCCATTTCCTCTAAATGATCATAATCAATCTGATCGTAATCTTCATTTGCTAACTCAGCATTACTCACAGCACCAGTGATAACACCAAAGTATGAAGATACTAATGCAGACATCAACACATTATAATCATCGACAGTTTGAACAGACAATGCACTTTGAATCGAAGAACTTGGAATTGACACAGTACAACCAGCAGATGAATAACTTGGAATTTCAGATTTACCTGCCAGAAATGCTGTAGGGGGTGCAGAATTATGAATATTAGACTTTTCAGCATTCAATGTAGAATCATTTTCACCATGATATACAACAGGATTCTGAATTTGCGTAGGAAGAGATTTGTTCACCATTAACTCCATATCTCTAGCCTGAATGCTTTGACCCAAATCATTGAAAGACAATCCTGAAAAATCCTTGTCGTGAGTAATCATCATCACATAATTCTCCCATTTTTCAGGCAAAGCTTCCAAGATCTTTTCTTTCATATCAGCTTCTTCTTTAGTAAGATTTACCAAACGCATTTCACTCATCAGATGAGCGAATCTTGCAATCAAATTGGGAATCGTTTCATTTTGATAATACTTAAAACTATCAAACTCTTTCTTCAAAACCTTTTGTCGACTTTTCTTGTATTGGTCATTGCCTTCACATTGTTTTTCCAAAGCATCCCATAGACTTTTTGATGTGTAATTATTAGCAAATTGATGAAGTAACTCTTTAGGCAATGCCATTGTTAAAGTACCATACGCCTTTTTCTCAGCTTGATAAGCTTTTTTTGTTCAGATGACATTTTTCTTTGAAGAATAGGTTCACCAGTTTTATCTTTAGGGTAAACATATTGCTCAGTGAAAGATAACCACATATCAATGTCATTTGTATCGACATACACTTCAAACCGTTTAACCCAACTATGATAATCTTCCAATTTTAGTAATCTGGGAACTTTCTGACTTGTTCTGATTTCATTATCATAGTTCATCATCGTTTGCATCGTAGCTTGAACCGAGTTTTGAATAGCCGCGAACGCTTGAAAATCACTCATCTTGTTCAAAAACTTGTATATCAAAACTTCAAACCCAAAAACAAAGGTCTTAGAAGTGGATTTTGGGCTCCAAAATGAAGGATACTAGCTGTTAGGAGGAACTTCGCCCGAACTTAAAAGTAGTTTTCGTTGACCACTCAAAATCTTAACACTGTTCACCGAACCTCCACCGAACTATCTCCGAACTTCGCCCGAACTTAAAAGCACAGAAATCTCTCCGAACTTGACCTTCGGACGAACAAACAAAAAACAGTCCGAACGAGCACCGAACACAGACCGGACTTTGTCCGAACGAGGACCGAACTACCTCTGAACCCTCACCGAACTCTTACCGAACGATATACGCACCGAAACCCATCCGAACCTCGAGTTCGGAGCGCTAACACCGAACGTGTCCGAACCTCAGACGAGCTTGACCTCACTCGACACCATTTTCTCGATTTTCAACGTTTTTGACTGGAATTTTTTGACAGGATTTCAAACAGACTCGATAGAAACGAATTAGGAATGAATTTTTGATGAGAAGCACACACGAGATGATCAAACAAACTAAAAAACGATACTCATTTTCTCAAAAACGTGAATTTGAACTCAAAACTTCGAAAAACAATGATTTCCGACCAGTAGAGCAAACCAAATGCTCTAATACCACTTAAAATTGCCTGAGCGTGTGGATCTTCTACTTAGTCGTAATGAAATCAAAGTAAACGAGTAAAACACGAAGAGTAAATACAAATATGCTTTGTATTAACCATAGAGATGACCACATAGTACATAGAGAAAATATGACTCAGAAGCCTCTGAATTCTATACAAGACATCCTATTTATACAAGTTAAACCACGCTGGTCCGAACCTCAGGTTTGGCCCAACGTTCGGCCATGTCCGATCTCCAGGTTCGGCCTGATTTCGGACCTCAGCAATCTTGTGTGATTCGTCTTGTATTCGATACTTCACAAGACGATCAGAACCATGTATCAACAAACCTTCAACGACGAAAGAAAACCATGATACAAATCGAATAAAAATGATCTTTAGGCTTACCTCAGTCGTGGAAACGAACCAGAAACTTGAGATGACGATGTACACAACGATGGGCGGAACCAAAACTCGTAGCGAACCTCTGTTCTTCGGCGGCGATGTTCCTTGGGTGATGAATAATTGAACATCAACTCAAGGTGGTCGGGTGGTGGCTCAACTCTGGCGATGATCTTGGTCTGAGGGTGGTTCAGGCCCGACAGCAGGTGTACCAAAAAGGGAATCCAAAACGGGAGTCGGAGATGATGCAGATGGTGGTGTTCTTGCGGTGACTTGCCGGAGAGCAAAAGGGCAGTGGTTCCCGAGAGCAGAAGAGAGGTGGTAGACAATGATGGGGTGAGTTAAGGTGTAGTGATGGTGGTCGATGCTTGTATGCGTAACCGAGGAGACTACGAACTAATGATCAACATATGAATGAAGAGAGGCGGTTACCGGAAAAAGGGACCGTCAAATGCTTTTTTTTCGACATTCCAATATGACTTTTCCTAATTGGCAAAAATAGTCCCCTCACGGATTACACTATAAGAAATCGAGTTTGTAAAATGACAAATTGGTCCCTCTAAGTTTAAGTGAATAGAAAATGAGATTTAGAAATGGCAAGACGGGTCCCTCCAGCTCTCAAATAATTAATCATAACTAACCAACCCATCTCCAGAAAATAACCGTACCAGAAAGAGTCGTTTTTAATTTATTTTAATAACATATGGTATTTTAAGTTTGAATAAATACACCATATATTACAATCAAACTCATAAAATTATAAATATACATATATCTCACATAAAACCATAAACATGAACTCATGAATATATATATATATATATATATATATATATATGTGTGTGTGTGTGTGTGTGTGTATGCCAAAATATGATTAACGTAAAGCATTCAAATTGTAAACCCTAATAGGGGCACATAAATTCATGAACACAAAATCATGAGTATATATACATCGTTCACATAAAGTCATGCAATAATTTACGTGAAATCATTTGAAGCTTATCCATAAAGTCATAAAATATAATTCACATAAATCATACAATCACATTTGTTTAGGTTAATTTACCGACGCCTAGACTCGAGTGTATTTCTCGTATAGTGACGGTCACAGACATACCTTAATTATGCATTTTATAAGATGCATGCATGGATGTTCATAAAAGCGTTCGTAATAACGAAAGTTTAGTTTAACCAGGAATCACATGAAAAGTCGTTCTGTCACATACATGACATTAACACGACACGTGACGTTAGCTATTATAGTTAATTAAGATAACGGAAGTTATTAACGGAGTTAACCTGGAAATTACCAGTTGTCAAAATTTTGTAGTGAATTGATAGAAACCGAGGTGATTTGAGCATCGAGCAAAAGTTGAAGACTAAACCAAAGAAGTAATGCTGAAAAACCTGTTGGTGGCGATACGCTGAGAGTGAAAAGAAGAGTTTAGCGATACGCCAGGAGAGCGATTTTCCATAAAAACCCTGTTTAGTGTTCATCCTCGCTAAGACAATTCGGAAGGTGATAGGCTTGTCGGGTAAGCTATTTGGTTAGGGTACTAGGAAAAATTGCCTCGGGAGAGGGATTCCCAAGGTTTCTTAGCTCACTTATTATTCTGTGTCACTACGTGTAGGTTTGAAGTAACTCCTCTCATATTTTAAGTGTTTGAGATAAGAACAATCCAGGAGGTGACCTATTCAATCGGGTACTAGTGTATCGTTAGGGGCAATCCGAAAGGTGACCTAACCAATCCGTGCGCGTATTTCAATTTTAGGGTCTCTACTGCATCATCCCCGGATAGTGATATGGGTTCCATTAGGAATTCTATAAGTTGATGTGAAGATCCTAATTTCCATCACTGTTCTTATATACAAGTGAAGTCGTTAGCATCAATTAGGATTCGTGGTCTAGGTGAAACTTTTTCTCGTCTTTGGTTTCGTCTAGGTTTATCAGTTGTCGGTAGTTAATTTCTAGTTTAAGGTAGTTTTATTTTGATTTAATTAGTTCAATTTAATTTTCCCTCAAAAACCAAAATCAAATCTTTTTTTTTAGTTATTTCACATTTCTTAAGTTAGTTTTGTTATTCAGAGTCTCTAGGGTTCGATATTGGTCTTCATTAAGCTATACTATTATCAATAGGTACACTTGCCTGTTTATTCAGGGTAGTTTAGGGTTTTCGGGGTCAAACTTAGGCGTGTCAAGGTTAGGGTTTATTTTAGTAGTTTTATCGACCGAATTTTGCACATCAAATACAAGAGACATAATGCATACTCGTGTATCGGTGATGTCATGTGTTTCACTTGTGTCCATGAAAATAAATAACATGTATTCTCACCAAATGATTTTAAATAATCAATTTAAAATACGGGCTTTGAGACTCACCTTAACAACCAAGGAAAATGAACAATGTAATAAATAGCAAAAGCTTACCGTATTTTGACCTAATTGTTCCCTAGAATATTTAAGACACGTTAAGGTCTGATGATATGTATGTTTGAACATTTGGCTCGATGACACATTGTGTTATACATTTTATAGAAAAAAAATATTCATAGATACTTGTAAAAAATAATGTAACTTGTTTTCCAACCCGAATAAAATATATTCATCTAACAAAATAATATAAATTAATATATCATCATTATTTAACTAAAATAAAATGGTAATATTATGTATAATATAAGATTCCAAGATTTTTCTATCATAAAACCTTACGTATTATATCTTTTTCTCAAATACTAATGTGTATATGTTCATGAAAAAAAATGCACCAATTTGTCATGAAGATTCATACATGTGTATATATATATATATATATATATATATATATATATATATATATATGAAAGTTATTATACAAAGGACGGTTTGAGTGCGAAGGGATATCATCCGCTCATATGCGCGTTTTTTTTATCTGACGACGCTAAACTGTTTCTCATCTTCAACGTTATTTTAGACGCTTAATTAATAAAAAAAAGACACATAGACAACTTTAAATACGCATCAACAAAAAAACATACCTCAACCTTTTATACACAAAATAACGCATACGTTCATCATTTTCACGCAACTGAATAAAAACTACTAAGCTAAACATAATCTAATACACATCAACAAAAAACACGCATAACTCAAACTTTTATACAAAAATCACGCATATGCTCAACTTTTTCACGCATTTGAATAAAACCACTAAGCGAATCTTAATTTAAATGCAAACATTAAAAAAACGTCATAATCAAGCATTAACTAGTTTCTCACCGTAAAATCAATTACTAACATCGGAACAACAATATAACGCATGTTCATTATGATAATAACGCAAAACATAAAAAATAAAATCATTCTTCATTAAAACCAATCTTCATAAAAAAAGACAACATCATCTAAATTACATCAAAAAGATCTAGACAAAAGAAGCAAGAAAACCCATCTTCAAATCAACAGAAACTTTAATCAGCTGCATGATCTTCCAAATAGCTTGAACCTGGTCCTCATCAGCTATAGCCAGGTCAGCCAAAAACAAAACAGAAATGTCACGCAATGACGAAGAAGGCATAGCAAACAACTCATCCATGATTTTGTAACGATCAGCAACACCAGCTCTTAAAACATTCAGGTGTTGCTTTCACTAAAAAGAACATCCTTATTGAAATGCTTCATAACTTTATCATGCACTTTCTGCTTCAGTATATTAGAAGAAGGTGGTGTCGTTGATGACGAGGACGAAGAGGCCATCTTCAGAGAATGAATTATTCTATATTTCACTCAACTCAAAAACAAAAACTGTAAAATAACGCAAGCCACTATATAGAGAAATAGAAAACCCTAATTCTAAAATCGGACGGTCTAGAATGAAAACATTAAAATTATTTAAAAAAATATATTTAAAATAATAATAAATAAATAATAAAATAACGCACCGGGTATATAAACAAACAAATGAAGGGGTAAACCCTAAAACCACCATTTCTATACTATGAACACAGAACCCACCAAAACACAAAACGATGGTTTCTTCCTCCTCTCCATCACAAGCAGAGAAGGTGGTAAAGCATCTTCTTAAAAAAAATCGAAGATGAAAAGCTAATGGATCAGGTATCAAGGAACTCCTTAGGGATGCTAGCAATCCTGACTTCAAATAATGTCAGGGATGATACGAACCTCATTAGGGAGCTTATTCTAGAAGATACAACAGACTTCATTGACAATGCTACTGCCTACATTTCTGAACAAATTAGGCTGGACACTGAGATAGCTGAGAAGGTCAAGGAACTGCTGCATCAAACACTGGAAAAAAATAAACGTAAGCAAAATGGATTGAATAGGATCGACAATTTCTAGTGTAATTTCCATTTTCTTTTTTTTTTCTTCAAAAAATGTAATGCTTACTTTCTAATGAAATATATCGATGACCCTTGACTTTCAAAAAACAACTCCTGTTGAAAATTACGCAAAAACCATAACAAAAACATGCACCAACTTCTTTAAAAAAAGACAAAATATAAAAAACTAAAAAATAACGCAACTATTATCACAATTACGCATTTTGTTATTACGCATGCGGCATACAAAAACGCAAATTATAAAAAAGCATAACTGAATATTCACTATCATTTAAAGAATAACGCATGTCATTTACAAAATTACGCAACTGCAAAAAAAAAACCATGTTATTTACAAAATAACGCAACTGCATCTACTGTTCACCATCCTCATCATCTGAACCAACTTTTTTACCTTTACATGTCCTTCTATCATGGCCAGGGAGCCCACAAACCAAGCATTTCCTGCTCCTTTTACCAGCGCGGCTACTCGCTTGTTCCTTCTTTGATTTAAATCTTTATGAGAGCCACGACCTTTGTTTTTTATACCACTAGGAAGTTTTGTGCTTCCACCAACAGGCTGATTGGCTCTTAAAATCTCAGCAAACCTATCTCTGCGATTTTTAGGAACAACTGGTCGATTATCTTCATCAACCTTTTTCGCCATTTCTTTCATTTGTTCCCTTATAGAGCATAACGCCTCAAGGTCTGGAGATAGGAGATTAATTATATATTCATAGGAAGACATAATATCACGCAACACCTTGTCTACTTCATGAGAATTAGCAAAATTAGAATCATTGCTCAAGGGCATAGCTTTTTTGCCTTTAGTAGGTGCAACTTCCTTGGTCCAATGCTTCATGATGTACTTTTGAGGGATTTCAAGTACCTCAAACATCGCCAATACATAAAACACATGAGAGCACAACAAACCATAACGCTCAAACCGTTTACAGCTACATGTACATGTAATATCACCATTAATCCTTGTAAAGTCAACCTAAAAAAATGAAAAAGGACAACACATAAACACGCATAAAACACGCAGTCTGCATTTATAAAATAACGCAAGCATATATTACAAATCACGCAAAGCTATAATAGTACTTACTTCCAGCAAACCAGAGCCAGTTGCAGCATGATCTTTAATAGAAACCTTTGCAGTATTATCACCAGTTACGGTATTCATGCCAAAACAGTTCTTCGTACTGCAATATATCTCATCTTGGACATCATTAAACATAGCCCTTGTGTATATTCGTGCAGCTTGTTCCTCAATTGGAAATTCAGTCCACAGGTCGGGAAAAGTGTATCTGGAGTCATGATCATTCTTCTTATGGGTGTGTCTTTGAATCTCAAGTGAAGCTTCATAATGGTTAAAAAATTCCAAAAGCGTCATTTGGGAATTTGTAACCTGGGAAAAAAATGATTCTCACTCTCTGATATAGAGGTCGTGTGCATGAGACCAAACATCCACTCATCTCGAAAATACGCAGGAATCCACATTCCTCTCATCTTAAACATCTCATAAAACCACTTGTTAGATGCCAGGTCATAATCATTAATAATTTTTAGCCACTCCGCATCTTTAAAATTCAGGATCAATAGAATTCGTCCACACAATGCTACACATTGCCTCTTTAAGCTCGTCATTATTACACAAGGCATGCCCAACCTTCAAAAAAGACATAAAAAAGACACAACACATAAAAATATAAACAAGCATGAACAAAATATTAAATCACGAAACCATTAAAATTAAATACGCATGACATTATAAAATCACATTAAAACTAAAAAATTACGCAAAAAATCAAACCTTATCAGCAACTTTTTTCATTATGTGCCACATGCGCAGTCTATGACGACACTTGTCAAAAACATTTTCAATTGCAATCTTTATCGCAGGGTCTTGGTCTGTAACTACAACCTTGGGTTGACATCCAAAAGACTTCAAAAACTTTTCAAGAAGCCACATGTATGACTCCGTTGTTTCAGATGACAACAGACCAGCACCAAAAGAAATATTACGAAAATTGTTATCAATTCCAGTGAAAGGAACAAAAACCATCTAGTACCTATAATAAAAATCATATTTAACTTATCGCGCATTTGATTAATTATAATCACGCATTATATAATAATAATAACGCATGCAAATAAAAGCCATACTTGTTTGTGTTGAAGGTTGGATCAAAAGATACAATCTTTCCAAATGCTTGATTGTTGGCCTTGCATTCACTATCAGCCCGGAACATTGCAGTAAGTTTTCCCTCGTCATCAACCGTGTACTCAAATGAATAATCAGGAAGGAAATCTTTCTTGTTCACCATCCTTCTAACAACAATCTCAGCATCATACTCACCAATATAGCAGTTCAGGTCCCTTTTAAAGTTCTTTCATTCGACCACAGTCGCTCCAACTTTCTCAAAACCTTCATATTTTGTCCTTATTACATTAAAAGCTTTAACAGGACCAAGGTTCACAAAAGATAATTCATAAATCTGAGATTCCTGAACTCTTGTCAGATGCCTGTTTGAGCAAAGAAAATACATGTCTTCTTGACCCACAAGGTAGTGGTTGTGCCCCTCCACAAATTTATACACTTTGTAAGATCTCCCATCGCTCGAAGTATACACAATATGTGCATTGCAACCAGTACGGGTAGAATACTTCTTCCTAGGCTTTACTTTTATTGATACATTGTTCCATCGTCATGTGAAGTATCGAATACAAGACGTAGACAAGCAAGTTTGCTGTGGTCCGAACTCCTGACGAACCTAGAGTTCGGACAGGTCTGAACCTAGAGTTCGGACTAGCGGGTTTCAGCAACTATAAATATGAGTATTGTATAGAATGTAAGGACTTCTTGGTCATATCTTCTAAGTGTGTATGTGTAAACTCTCTGTGGTTAATACAAGTCTGATTTGTATTTACTCATCGTGTGTTAGTCGTATTACATTGATTTTGTTACGACTAAGTAGACGATCCATACGCTCACGTCTTTTCAAGTGGTATCAGAGCATTTGGTTTGCTCTACTGGTCGGAAATCATTGTTTTTTCGGAGTTTTGAGTCGAAATTCACATTTTTGCAAAAATGAGTATCGTTTTTTGAGTTCGTTTGATCATCTCGAGTGTGCTTTTCATCAAAAATTCGTTTCTAGATTGTTTCTATCGTGTTTGCTTGAATTCCTGTCAAAAATTCCAGTCAAAACCACTGAAAATCGAGAAAATGGTGTCGAGTGAGATAGTTCTTGTTTGAGGTTCGGACAACTTCGAAGTAACCGCTCCGAACTCGAGGTTCGGACGGATTTCGGTGATATTCTAGTTCGGTGAGAGTTCGGTGAGGTTTGGAAAGAGTTTGGTTCGATTGCGGACAAAGTTCGGTCATCTTTCAGCACAAGTTCGGTCCAGGTTCTGTTTGATTATCCGAAGGTCAGGTTCGGAGGGCGTTCAACGAGTTTAAGTTCGGACGTAGTTCGGACGAGGTTCGGAGTGAACGTTAACCTATTTTTTAATATGTCCGATTTTCAAGCGTTCGCGGCTATTTAGAATATGGTTCAAGCAACAATGCAAACTATGATGAATTATGATAATGAAATTGGAACAAGTGAGAAAGTTCCCAAATTGCTCAAGTTGGAAGATTATCATAGTTGGGTCAAACGATTTGAAGCTTACGTTGATACAAATGATATTGATATGTGGATATCCTTTACTGAACAATATGTTTATCCAAAGGATGAAACTGGTGAACCTATTCTTCAATGAAAAATGTCATCTGAACAAAAGAAAGCATATCAAGCTGAAAAGAAAGTTTATGGTACTTTAACGATGGCTTTGCCTAAAGAGTTACTTCATCAATTTGCTGGTAATTACACATTGAAGAGTCTATGGGATGCTTTGGACAAACGATGTGAAGGCAATGACCAATACAAGAAAAGTCGCCAAAAAGTTTTGAAGAAAGAATTTGATAGCTTCAAGCATTATCAAAATGAAACGATTCCCAATGATGAGTGAAATGCGGTTGGTGAATCTTACTAAAGAAGAAGCTGATATGAAAGAAAAGATTTTGGAAGCTTTGACTGAAAAATGGGAGAATTATGTAATGATGATTACTCACGGCAAGGATTTTTCAGGATTGTCTTTCAATGATTTGATTCAATGAATTCAGGATCGAGATATGGAGTTAATGGTGAAGAGATCACTTCCTGCACAAATTCAGAATCCTGCGGTGTATCATGGTGAGAATGATTCTACTATGAATGCTGAGAAGTCTAATATACTTAGTTCTGCACCCCCTACGGCATTTCTGGCAGGTAAATCTGAAACTCCTAGTTATTCTGCTGGTTGTACTGTGTCGATTCCTAGTTCTTCGAATCAATGTGCACTGTCCACTCAAACTATTGATGATTATAATGCTTTGATGTCTGCGTTGGTATCTTCATATTTTGGTGTTATCACTGGTGCTGTGAGTAATGCTGAATAGGCAAATGAAGATTACGATCAAATTGATTATGATCATTTGGAGGAAATGGATCTGAACTGGCAGTATACTATGTTGGTTCGAAGAACGAAATTTTTTTTCAATAGAACTAGTAAGAAGAGGTTGAATCAGGATGGTAAGATTGGTTTGGACAAGTCGAAGGTGAAATGTTATAAGTGTTCCGTCTATGGTCACTTTGCACGAGAATGTCCAAGTTCAGCAGACAATAAATTGAAAACTGGTCACCATGCACATTTAGTTTTTCATCCGTCAAATGAAGCTGATAAAGTTGAAAAGAAATTTGTTACTTTTGCTAATAATCTGACAGAAAAGTTTTGGCATCTAGATGAATTTGCCTGGAATGTAGATTCAACAGCTACAAAGATCATGCTCCATTTAGCATTGCATTGACATCTCGTCATGATGATGATGATAGTGTTTTGACTGATTTTGATTCTTATTCAAGTGAATCATTGGTTCAAGAAATTTTACCAAAGGTTATTGAAAGCCCAAAAGCTGAAAAAGTCAAGTGTCTGGAATGTGAAAAATTGCACAAGAAGATTGCAAGTTTTGATCAATGTTCAAAAATGTCAATTGAAGAGATTGTTGTGCTTAAGAAAGAGTTGGATGATTTTTAGAAGAAATATTATGAATTGGTCCATATTCAAGAAGATGATGTGAAAGAGAAGACAAAGTTGGCTGAAGAGTGTAAGAAAGCCAAAGCTGAAGCTTTAGATGCAATTCAAGATTTTGAGAATTTATTTGAGAAAAGTTATCCAGTTCAGCAAAAATATGAAAAGGTTAATGCTCTTATTGTTGAAGCTGCTGCTACTATTGAGAAGCTTCAAAACAAGATCTTTATGCTTCAAGATGAGAATGTTCTTTATAGAGATAAGAATGAAGTGTTGACTAAAGATGTTGAGATTTATAAGAAAGAGAGAGAAAGTGTTCTTGAATTATTTGCTGAATGTGAGATCAGAAAACTGCAAGCTTATGAATATGATGATCTCAATGCAAAGTACATCAAGTCACAAAAGGAGGTGTTTGAGGCTCAACAGAAGATTAATATTTTGCAGTTGGAGATTTTAGAGTTAAAGCAGCAAGTTAAGAATTGTAATTTGTCACCAACATTGCTAAATTTCTTATATAAGCAGGATAAGAGTGAGGAGAATTCAAAGAAAGATGATGTTCACTTGGTTCCTCAACCAGTGGATCTACTTGAAGTGACTTTTGCTCCGCTTGATCCAAAAGCTGAATTACATGATTATTTGAAATTTGCCAATCCACCCAAGAAAACGAGGTCAAAGTCTAAGAAGAAAGACAAGCCTTTGGGTGATGCTCCAAAATTAATCGCAAATATGTTTTGCTGGAAAATGAAAATGTCTTTGATAAGGTTGCTTCAAGTTCTTCATCTACAACCGAAGAAGAAAAAGTTTTGATTGAAAAGAACAAACTGAAGGATATCAAAGCCAAATTCACTAGCGAAGCTAAGGCAAGAGAAGCTTCGGGTTCTTCTTCCAATTCTTCAAAGAATCAAGGATTCAAACACACAGGTTTGGGTTATGAAGTGAAGGAAGAACCAATTTAAGCAAAGAAACTAGTGAAAGCTGCAAAGAAATCACCTCCTCAAAAGGAATTTTCTTATTATTCTGAAAGGTCATCATCATCACGGAGTCCATCTCCTAGGTATGACTCTTCTAATGATTTCTTTGATAATTTTGATTCTGAGCATTCATCTGGTTTTCAAAAATCAAAACGATTTTCAAACATTTTTAGAGAAAGACTTTGTTATGCATGTCATCAACCGGGACATCTTGCTGCTGAGTGTCCGACGACTGCATATATTCATAACACTGCCAAGTATATGGATAATAAAGGTCAATTTTTTTATGAACCGTGGTCCCCAAAGATTAATTCAACTTGTAAATTGTCTTGGTCTAAACCAAGTACGTCGGTTGAATCTGATTCAGGTTCTGATAAAAAATTAAAAATTTTACAAATTTGGAACCCAAAGGTTGTTTCCAAGGTCAACAACGACTATGTGGAAAACACTGGACGACCCGACGATGTTGAATCGTGTCGATCCCAAAGCGGCTAATGGTTTATTTGGTGTCAAGCAGGTATTTCAGGAAGACGTTTCGGTGATTGAAAAATTGCTGATTGTGGAATATTTGTGCTAACTTAAACTGAAATTCACAATCAAATTTTGTTTTCAAAAAGATATTCTGCAAGTATTCGTGTTGGTTGATCAATTGTTCTTGTTTTTCACTTCATCTCAGTTTGACGGGGAGTTTGTTATTTCAAAATCCAAAAATAGTGTCTTGTTTTTCAAATCGTAAAAATGAAAATCTATAAATAGAGTTATCATTTTTAGGGGGAGAAATTTGAAAAAGATAAAAACACTGAAAAATGCAAAAAGCCAAAAACATGTAAAAATGAGAAATTGTATTCGACATGATTAGGAAATGATAGTACATTGCTTACATCGTCTGACTCATGGATAAAATAAATGAAAAGCCATAAGACCATTTGATCGATGTGTAAGGTAGGCTCGGCAACTCAGAAAGTATTCAAATGTGATATACACTAAATCTGATGCTTGACCTAGTAGACAACATCCTGATGCATATCTCACGATATATCAAGGAAAAGATATGTAAAAAATAAAATGAGAAGTCACTGTGTATACATGTGTTCTTTTTGCAAAGATTTAAACTTGTTTGATTTTCTTTATTTAGTCAAACGATCGGACTTTCTCTGCGTGCTCACAAGGCCGACCTGATTGTTGTTCGTTTGATGTTCTGCTTTATTTTCTTTGGTGTTTCGTATAACTCATCGGACTTTCTATGCGTGTTCACAAGACCGACCTGATTGTTGTTGAGTTATACAATTTCAACTTGTTTTATTTTCTTATTTTGTTAAATCCGAGGCCTTATCCGCGTATCGAAATATCGACCTTAAGGTAGACGATTTAACGTTCTTATATATTTTTTTTTGCAAGGAACACAGTTGACTATATCATGGTTACGATCATTATGTGATTTAAATCACAAATGAAATTACAAAATGTGATAAGCGAAAACATATCTGAGTATGTCTAATAGTGTGGGGTACATAGGTCAATGCAAGTCTAATCAATACCTTAACATATCCAGATGTTATGAGTATGATTGTGCCAGAGTCTAAAGTTGGACAAATTATATCTGCAATCGACATGGTTTACGTGCTATAATAATCGAAATTGAAGTGTAGTTCAGCATGTTATGTCCAATATGATCTCAAGTCGTGATCTTTCTCGCAAAAGATAAAAATAGTGTCTGATTCGGTATTGCATTTACTTTTCATATCAGAAAATACCAAAAAGATTTTAGGTGTGTTTTGATATAAAGTTTCTAAAAGCCAAAAAGATTTTTTTTTCTTATTTCTTTTCGATTGATCAACACGAAATACAAAATCAATTTCAAAACCAAAATATCTTGGGGTCTCGAAGAGACATTTTGCACAAAGATTATTTATGTTGACAGGTTTCTAAGTGGAAAGAGAACATCACAACTTCAAGTTTTCTGAAGATTGTTGATAAAGAGATTACACACGATGCAATATCAAGTATTCAAGATTGAACTCATTGTCAAGATCGAGGAAGAGTTTGATTGAAGATACAAGATACAAGTTTTAGAAGGAAGATGATACTGCATATGCCGAGGGGGAGTTTGTTGATACATGGTTCCTGATCGTCATGTGAAGTATCGAATACAAGACGGATATAAGAAAGTTTGTTGTGGTGCGAACTCCTGGCGAACCTAGAGTTCGGACAGGTCCGAACAGGTCCGAACCTAGAGTTCGGACCAGCGGGTTTTAGCAACTATAAATATGTGTCTTGTATAGAATGTAAGGACTTCTTGGTCATATCTTCTAAGTGTCTCTGTGTAAACTCTCTGTGGTTAATACAAGTCTGATTTGTATTTACTCATCGTGTGTTACTCGTATTACATTGATTTTGTTACGACTAAGTAGACGATCCATACGCTCACGTATTTTTAACTTTCTTCTTACCCTTTCCAAATACACTACTAGAATCATACTTCGTGAACGGTTTGTTACCTTCTTGGAACAAAGAAAATGCTTTCCCTTAACGATACCACCCAACTCATATTGTCATCCTTTCCTAACTGTAAATCCAGATTGTTTGGCATAATCATAGTAGAATGCCTCAGCTTGCTCCAAAGAAGTAAACATCATGCCCTCTTCAGGTTTAACTGACATCGAAATGGATGGAATGTAACATTCTTCACTTCTCAATTCTATAAATAACGCAAACACATAATAGGTAATCACGCAAACAATATTCATCAAAAACACGCAAGTGTATTTTGGTAATCACGCAACAATACGATAAAAACAAAATTACACAACCTATGAATAGTAATAACGCAAACTATTTCTCTAAGCAACTTTGTAATAAACTAAATAAAATAATAACGCAATTTCATTAACAGAAATGACTTCGATCAAAATCAAATCATGTAAACCAGCTTCGAGCATCATTACAACAGGATTTTGCATAAAAATAACTTCAAAACTGACTTCTATCAAAATCAAATCACGTAAACCAGATTCTAACATCATTATAACATAATTATACGATAATTATACAATAACAAAACACAAAAACTAAGATATGAAATACAAATCATACCAAACGGACGTTGTTCATATTTAGGTTCCATGATCCCTCAGAAAATGCAAAATAAAACTATCGCAAATTTTGAATGTTGTTTACGAGATCTGAATCTCTTAATGAATTCATATATATTGCAAAGGATATTCTACGTGAATATATGAGGAAGATAATTGAATCCGGACTATTGGCTCGCTTGAAATCACGCAGGAATATCTTTTAAACATGTAAAATGACGGAAAAGCCCATCCGCATAAAACTTAAAAGATTCCACGTGACGGCCGCCCCTTCCTTCGCACGGAAAAAACCCTTTGTATTTGAACTTTCACCTATATATATATATATATATATATATATATATATTATAAGTATTTCATCATATTTATGGTATTATTAAAAACAGATGATCAAGTTCATGAACTTTAAAGAAATCATCAAATATTTACGATAAAACCCCTATAAAACCAAATGTGACATATGAATGGATCATAAAGCCAAAACATTAAAAATATATAACAGCCCGATTTTGAGAATAAATGGATATGTAAATAGAATAAGTGATTGATGGAACTTTCAGTTGGATATGATAGGAGATTTAAAAAGAAGAACGTGGGTGAAGGAAAGATTCAAACCTTCTAAGGTCCAAAAAGGACCTCAGACATTCCGCATGCCCATCAGAAAACGGGTCGGAGGGTCCACTTGTGTTTTTGAAGGAAAGATTCAAACCTTCTAAACCCCAGAAAATGCCCTGACGGTTAGCATCGATGCATGAGTATAAAAATGGCTTTTTGACCGTTTTGTCATTAACTCATTTTCTTCTTGTGATCATCGACTGAGTGCTCTGAAGGGGACGTCTGGAGTAGGGTCTTGAGCTCCTAGAACAAGTGTCGGAAGCCTTGATCCTCAATGGTAAGCATTTAACTCGATTCCTACACGTATTATAATCGGTTTAGCATGGATTCTTTAGTTATTCTATGTTGGTTCACTCCAGGAGTATGTGGTCATGATCTAGAGTTGTAAAAGAGTTGTTGATCATTTCTTGAAACAAGGTAAAGGGTTAGATCATGCATGCATTTACCAATTTAAGAAAGTCTGGATTTTTTAGATTTCTTGATATAAAAGGACTGATTAAGGGTAATCTTGGCTCATAGATCATCTCAAGAATCAATAGGATGTTGGGGTTTTGACGGGTTTATCAAAGTCATATTAACCATTTAATATGTAAAACGCAGCAGAATAAATTTACTTTCATGAAGTTATGTTATGTTAAAACCGATTTTAAAATGCAAGGAGAAACACGAACAAAAGAGGATCCAAATATAGAGTGTATGCTATCAAAATAAAACACAACCATAGTGGGTTTTAGATATACCTTTCTTGAAGCAAGAAAAACAAAAGGGAGATGAGGATCTTGAATGACAAGCTCCGAAAACACGAAGCCTCAAGCTTGTATACCCACGAGCTTCCAACAAACACTTTTGTTGCTAGGATTTGTCTTAAAGATTCTTCTTTTCCTTCTGGACATCCAAGCAATGAAGAACACTAGAAAGCACTTATAAAATTCGGTTCTAGCAAGTAGAACACTTAGAGAGAGTGTATGTAGGTTGTCGTGTCTCAAGATTAATCAAGTGAGTGTTTTAAAGGTGCATGGGCCGAATTTTTCTTTTGGAGGAGGAGAGAGAAACACCTTTTTGTGTCTTGCAAGTCTCTTACATGCAAAATAATGATTACGCTCTTTTTTTAAAACTTTCCCACCTTTATTATGTTTTAAAAGACATAATAAAATGTCTTTTATTTTATATATGAAGTAACATTACTTCAAATATAAAATACCCACTTAGTTATTTAATCCATTTAAATAACTCCATAACTTGTACTCTCTAAAAATAAATCATCCATGTGACTTATTACTTTTAAGTGCCATAATTTAGAAACCATTTTCTAAATATATTCAAGAGGTAATATTTATTTATATTATCATATCATAAATAAATATCACAAATGTTTGTCTAGCTCGTTATTGGGTATGACCCGACTTGGATCATAACGTACTAGCCACATCAATTTAATATGTGTCTTGGGCAGACCGAGTCCAACAATCTCCCACTTGCACAAGATTCATAGAAGATTGACGCAAGTAGTAAATACCGCCTAACAACGGTTTACTACCCCTAATACGTATGACGAAGTGCCATTCAATAACATCATCTCCCTCAAGTCCCTTACTTGAAAATGTTTTAGGTGAATCAATCATTTATTCTTTTGTCTCAGATTTCATGTTAAATCCTGGAGACACAGAGTGATCATTCTCCGCTGATTTTACTTTATCACAGGCCTTAGACATCTAACTCTCAACGAATAAGAGGGATAAATTCCATCTCGACTACATACGTCTCTCACAAACACTTTGTATCATACCTGAGCTTAGCCTTATGTACTGCCATGTTTCAGGACAGCGAAGAACTAAGTCAAGACATAATATCAGTGTATATCTAGACCCAATATGTATCTCAGGTCGAAGGATACAATGATATTCGCCTTTACTCAAGATTACTTATGATCAATCACAAAAATTCCATGTAGTAAGTCTTGAGAGCGGGCCAGTCCAATATTTGTATCCCACAAATATCTATGAACTTTGGCAACAAACAATTTTTCTATATTCATACCGTATGAATATCTATCAATCCAAGTTCATAATAGTCTTACCTTCATATTTGTTCCCACAAATATGATAGACTGCGGACGTCTAGAATAATCATCCTATTCATGGATTAAAACATGCTAAAATGGAACTTTACACAATTTAAATGAAAATACCACAATCATATAAATGTGTCAAAATAACAATCGTTCCAATATCCAAATACAAAACTAGACTAATTCCAATCACTAGAATATCGAAGTCCCATGGCACAAGTGTGACGCTCATGCTTTGGCCGTTCTAGGAACAACCTCTAGCTCGGCAATGAATTTCTTCAACCATGCACCTTCTTGCGTGGCCAAAGAAGCGGCGATGTATTCTGATTCCGTAGTGGACAATGCAACCACCTCTTGTTTTGAACTCTTCCAAGAGATGGCTCCTCCATTCGTAATGAAGATGTACCCCGATTGTGATCTAGAATCATCTCGATCCGTTTAGAAACTCGCATCCGTGTAACCCTTTACAATGAGTTCCTCCTCACCAAATCCATATATTAGAAACATATCCTTAGTCCTCCTAAGATACTTTAATATGCTCTTGAAAGCCATCCAATGACTATCTCCTGGATTTTGCTGGTATCTGCTTGTCATGCTTAAAGCACATGACACGTCCGGTCTAGTGCACATCATAGCATACATGATGGATCCTATAGCAGATGCATATGGGACCCTACTCATTCTATGTTGCTCATCCCTTGAGCTTGGACACTGGGACGTGCTCAGTATAGTCCCTCTCTAAATAGGTACCAAACCTCTCTTAGAGTTTTCCATCTTGAACCTTTTCAAGATCTTATCTATGTATGCACTTTGACTCAAACCTATCAAGCGCCTTGATCTATCCCTATAGGTCTTTATTCCCAAAATATAGGTGGCTTCACCTAGATCCTTAATGGAAAAGCAACTTCCAAGCCAGGATTTTACACCTTCCATGGTTGGAATGTCATTTCCAAATAATAGAATCTCATCGACATATAACACTAGAAAAGTGATAATGCTCCCACTAGCCTTCTTGTACACACAAGCTTCATCAGCGTTCTTAATGAATCCAAATTTCTCAATTTCTTCATCAAAACGGTGATTCCAACTCCTTGATGCTTGTTTCAATCCATAGATTGATTTCTTTAACTTGCACACTTTATTAGAATGTTTTGGATCCACAAAACCTTCAGGCTGAGCCATATAGACATCTTCCTCAAGATATCCATTTAGGAAAGCGGTTTTGACATCCATTTGCCATATCTCATAATCATAGTATGCGGCTATGGCAAACATTATCCTAATCGACTTTAGCATTGCCACTGGAGAGAAAGTTTCATCATAATAAACCCCTTGAGTTGGAGTGAAACCTTTTGCTACAAGTCGAGCTTTATAAGTGTCCAAGTTACCATGCATGTCGGTGTTTCTTTTGAAAACCCATTTACTTCCAACTACTTTGGAATTAGGAGGTGGCACAACCAAATCCCAAACTTGGTTGTCATACATGGATTGCATCTCAACGTTCATGGCTTCCAACCATTTGTCCGAATTAGATTCGGGCATTGCATCATGGTATGTGGTTGGTTCATCAGAATCTACCACATAGCATCCTTCCATGAAAAATCCATATCTTTCAGGTGGATTACTAGTTCTATCAGATCTTCGAACGTTGCGTGTGTCTTGATCAACCATTTGATCATTTTCAACAACCTTTTGTTGTGGGCTAGTATCGACCAAACGTGTATCGGCTTGTGGTTCTTGATCCTCATCAAGTTCCACCATTCTAACACTAGTTTCTTCCATAAGGAACTTAGTTTCCAAGAATTCAGCCTTTCTAGAAATGAATACTTTTTGCTCTGTTGGATTGTAGAAGTAATATCCTATAGAATCTCTAGGAGATCCTATAAATATACACTTAGTGGATCGGGGTTCTAGTTTGTTTGAAGCATCGTGTTTTACATATTCTTCACATCCCCATACCCTTAGATATGATAAAGATGGAACTCTTCCATGCCATAATTCAAAGGGTGTCTTTTCCACTTTCTTGGTTGGGGCCATATTCAAAATACGGGCCGCTGAGAGCAAGGCATAACCCCAAAATGATAAAGGTAGTGAACTTATACTCATCATAGATCGAACCATATCTAATAGGGTCCGATTCCTCCTTTCCGACACACCATTATGTTATGGTGTTCGAGGTGGAGTGAGTTGTGAGACAATCCCACAACTCCTAAGATAACTTTGAAATTCATCACTTAGATATTCACCTCCTCTATCCGAACGAATGATTTTTATTGTTTTGTTGAAGTGATTCTCTACTTCATTCTTAAAGATTTTGAACATTTCAAAAGCTTCATACTTGTGTTCCAACAGGTACACATACCCATAACGACTATAGTCGTCGGTAAAGGTGATGAAGTATCTCTCACCATTCCTAGCCGTTGGCTTAAAAGGTCCACATACATCCGAATGTATGATCCCCAGAAAATCTTTTGCCCTTTCGGTGGTCCCACTAAAAGGTGCCTTAGTCATTTTACCCTGTAAACAAGATTCGCATACATCAAATGAATCATGTTCGTTTCTCTTCAAAAGACCATTCTTTTGTAATGCTAGTATGCGATTCTTATTTATGTGGCCAAGGTGGCAATGCCAAATGTAGGTGTCACTCAAAACTCTTTTGAGTTTCTTGGTGTTAGTTTGGTATATTGAGCTATCATATGATGTGTTTTCAAGTACTAATTCATAAATACCATTTATAGGCATAGCTTTAAAATAAAACACACCATTCAAAGAAACATGGATATCATTGTTAACAAATTTAGAAACATATCCAATATGTCTTAAATGAGAAACATAAATTATGTTCCTAGTCAAACTAGGGGCATACAATACATTATTCAACATTACTTCCAAACCATTTGCAAGTTCCAAAAGATAGTCTCCTTGGGCTTCAACTTGGACTTTAGCTCCATTGCCCATGAAGACACTATAGTTTCTCTGTATAGTGTCGCTGGATGAATATTAACACAGTTTCGCTATATAGTTTCGCCCAGAGAACACACAGTTTCGCTAAACGCAGAAAAACTCGTTTTTAAGACCAAAAATCAATCTAACAGCTTCCATACTTCATGTAATTCATTATCTAGCATGCATAAACATTTACCAACATTAATCAAGCAAATCTAACACCCTAAACATGAGTTTTCACCATCAAATCACCACGAACACTTTTTAAGCACAAAATGACCTAACTAGCATAAATCTTCATTATGGCATGATTTTACACGTAAAGTTGTAGACTTTATGATAGATCTAGCATTCCTAAGCATCATATCAGAAGATCAAACGATTACATGGAGGTTTAAGCATGCTTTTTAGGAAAACACATAGAAATGCAAGAAAAATGGTTTTGGAGACTCACGGTTCGATCTAGGATCCGAATGGATGAGTTCACCAACTGAGATGACGGCGGCTCGTGGTGGTTCTCGGCTGGTCAGAATTTCAGGAGAGTGTGTGTGTGTTTTTGAGAAATGATGAAACTAATGAGGATTAGGGTTTAGGTTGGCTTTATATATCATATAGATCAGGTGCTAGTTTCGCTTGCAGTTTCGCTGGCCAAGCGAAACTAACTCTGAATACTTGTAAATCAAAAGTTTAGCTACCGAGCGAATCTACCATTTCGCTTGGTAGTTTCGCTGGCAACAAAAAAGGGGCTAATTTACATTCTAAGAACGATTCATGAATTTTCTCCCTACATTGATCTTCAATTTCATTAGCCCATGATTAGAACAAATGCATACATCCTAATTACTCGATTAATCACACAATTAATTAAATAAACACGTTGCACATAATTCCACATAGTGGCAATTAAATGAATAAACACATATGGACGGGTTCGGTGATCAACCAAAGGTCGTGGACGTATTCGGTCTAGTTAAGCATTAGTTACTAAGTTAACACTTATAATGTAACTAACGGGGATTGTCTAACGGAAGTTAACCTCGGAATTCTCGGATGTCACAAAATGTCTTTTATTTTATATATGAAGTACCATTACTTCAAATATAAAATACCCACTTAGTTATTTAATCCATTTAAATAACTCCATAACTTGTACTCTCTAAAAATAAATCATCCATGTGACTTATTACTTTTAAGTGCCATAATTTAGAAACCATTTTCTAAGTATATATTCAAGAGGTAATATTTATTTATATTATCATATCATAAATAAATATCACAAATGTTTGTCTAGCTCGTTATTGAGTATTGTAGGTCCTAGATCAACCAAACAACACGATATCTAGACAAATACGAGTGCGGAATCCTCGTACAAGCTTGATTCAAGAACAATAGTGGAAGAATAGACGAGATCATGTGAAAAGATGAAGTCTTGAATGATGAAAACCCACTAAAGGAAGCTGATCGTAATCTCTTAAGAACAAAGAAATAGTGAATGTGAAATTTGTATTGAAAAGCCTGATCATAAACACAAATAAATGAGGCTTATATAGTCCTCACATAAAATCGTAAACCTAGTTAGAAGCCCACATGGCCCAATCATAATCACTAACTAGCCCACTAACTAAAAGCTAAACAAGCCCAAAACAAAGACTAACAAGCCCAATAACAAATGTTCATGCCTCATATAAATATAGCCCAACAATCTTCCCCTAGGCATGAAGCATTTGATCTTCTTACGGCAGCAGTAGATCGAATCTGAATGTGTTCTGTGTGTTGTTCGACCACCACTCGTTCTTCACTATCCGGTTAGCTGTTCCATGGAAGATTCCAACCCTTATAGCATTCTCCATGTTGGGCACATCACTGAGGATAGGTTGGGAGCCTAACAGCTTAATATCTCGTTCTCCGAATCTTAGCAAATCAACCGGATCGTAGAAACGAAACTGCCTCATTGGCTTGCAAAGCACCACCACTTCATGTGTTGTTGGATCATAGCACCAGCAGTCAAAGTTTCTGACTAGTGTACCATCATTGATCTCATCCAACATGTGAATTACTCTAGTACGCTTTGTGGGTGGCCTTCTGGATTCTCCAATAGCTTCGCCTGTATCTGGGTCAGTTCCAGTGTGAACCCATTTAACATTTTTCAGCTCGAAGTCTCTAAAGTTGGTCTCCAGATGGCTCATCAGGTTTCTTTGAATACGATCTCCTTCAGCACTACACCAACGGTTGATAAATGGAGCTTTGAGCAGGTTCCTAATCTCAGGCTCAGTCCAGGAGTGGAATTGTTCACGTGTTGTGTAATACTCCACTGGACTGTAGCCATCACGGATTACGGCGAACATTTTCTTCTTCGCGTCATAATGCCAACACAGTATGTCTTCACGGCTTCCCCTCTTATCTATAACGCTTTCACCAACATCAACGTCGAAGGTGTATTGATTGGGGGCCGGTCCCTGGAAGAACTCCTTGAACCAATTGTTATGACTCAGAGGTGCCTTGGAGATGATTCTGCCGCTTCGAGCATAATCTGACATCTCAATGTTTTCATCTCCAATATCTTCATTCGAGGCACTTGTGCCTTGTACATCTTGAGATGAGCTCTGACCTGGGGTACCTGTGGACCTTGACTCCACCACAGTCTTTAATTCATTCACCATCTTTCTCAGGCCCACCATAGTGTCATACAGATAATTTATTTTGTTTTTATCTACCGCTTCCTTCTCCCTCATCCTCCTGTTCTCTGCTTGAAGCGCCTTAATTTCATTTTGTCTCATTCTGTTCTGAGATATCAGGAAGTTGATTTGAGGATCAGTGCTAATCCTCAACTCTACTGGAAGCTGTGCTGCTTGGAATGGCCTAAAGCTGGGAGCAGCTGTTGGCTGAGTTACAGAAGGAGCTGCACTTATTCTTACTGGGCTTGGTACAGCAAATGTGTGATCAACCTCTATAAATTGTCCTTCTTCACGAACTGGGCTATGTTCGGCATGAAGAGGAGTTTCAGATTGCACAGGAACAGGTTGATCTTCAACATTTTCAGTGGGTGTTTCTTCTTGAGTACTGGGACCCTCAGAATTGGGTCCAGTAGGTTCAACAACCATTAAGCTTGAGGTTGTCTTCAGAAATTTGAACCTCAGGCTTCTTGGATCAGATTTCTTTCTTGGAGATGGCTCACGAGCAGGAACTGGTTCTTCTAGAACATCTTCAACATTCAAGTTCAGCTCGGTAGGGGTTGAGTCACTGCCTGATGAACTTATCATTTCATCCCTAGACCTTTTCAGATTGAGTGGCCCTAAATCACCATAAATGTCATCATCAGTGATCTCCTGGCCAGTGAGAATGTCATCCATCACATTTTCTTCATCGGAGGGAATAACATCTTCCTCTTGAACATTGACGGCTGGAGTTGCAGTTAAGTCTTGATCTTCTGCAATGGATGCATTGACATTTGGTACATCTGCTTCTGGCTCAGGATCATCCATCACCTGTTCCCTTGCAACTTCAGGAAAAGCACCCCTCTTAGCCCACTCTATTCTTCCTTCAAAGGCTTGCTTACCCGCTCTATCTTGGGTTTGCAGCCCAAAAACACCAATATCCATTACCTTTACATCCAATTTCTCAATTCTCTCTTCAATCATCGGATACTTCTTCATGACCACCATTTGAACAAACCTTGGTGTCATAAGAAACTGCTCTCTGGCACTAAGCTCGGCATTGCCTACCCAATCAATCAGCATCATCTTTGAGAAATTGAAATCCCAATCCAAGGCCAATGCAACGAACGCAGTTCCATGGAGTTGGTTTAGCTGATCGAAGCTCGTTCTCTTGCCTAAGAAGGACTTCTGCATATAATGTGCCAAGCACCTCCAGTAGTGCGGCAGAAGCTTCTTGAAAATGGGTGGAAATTTTCCTTCATAACCCATTGTTTGAGCACCTGCTAGTACAACATCCTTTGGATACTTGATAGGATGAGAAGCTTCATCTGTAATGTTCAGTCCTTTCCTGATGTCATCTTCTTCAATTATGACTTATCTATTCTGAACCGTTGCTGTGATTCTTGTCTTGTCAGAATTTGCTCTAGCAGTGGCCCAGAATTCTCTCACCAGCATCTCATCAATCAGAACATTCGTCCTCAAGGCATGGTTGATTTTGCATGTGTTCATCCCAGCCACAAGTGAGTAGAATAGTTCCATGTGTCTTTCTGGTGGATCTTCCAGATAAGCAGGCATGCAATGATCTGGTTCATACTTGATGTCTCCAATAAGCATTTCTTCTGCCATCTGAGACAAACAAGACATATGCATCAGACTTGATCATTAAGAAAAGCAATTATGATTATTAACCCTTAATGTTGTTCAATTGAAAAATACATTTTACTTGAGAAGATCACATAAATTTCAATTTAACTTTAGGGAAAATAATTGAATTAAGTCGTCGCTCACAAACATTTATCAATTTTATCAAAGAAGATCAATTTTAATAAAATTTTAATGACTTATGAAGTGTTAAACAAAATTGTTTATCAAATTGTGAGGGTTTACGATCTAATCAATGGGTTTACGATTAGTAAATGGGTTTACGATTGAACCACATTAAGTTCAATCGTAAACTACTGAGCCCA
>JBCNJP010000010.1:58280054-58299240 GCA_039602395.1 Deinandra increscens subsp. villosa
ACTCAACAGTCTAAGGTTTCAAACACAAAGGTCTCACTGATCTCTGATTTGTGTAGGGACAGCCAAGAAGACCTATCAACAATCTCTGGTACGCTGATAGCAGTTGCTCCCGACATATGACCGGAGACTTATCCCTTTTGGAAGATGTGGAAGACTTCAATGGGGGAGGTATATCATTTGCAGGTGGTGTAGGTGGAAGAATAAGCAAGAAAGGAGTAGGGAGAAGTGGAAGTTTGACATTCTCTGATGTGCACTATGTGGACGAATTATCTCACAGTTTGCTCAGTGTCTCATAAATTTGTGATAGGGAATATTCTGTCTTGTTCAATCGCAAGGAATGCATCATACTCAAGCCTGGTGTCAAAATTCCAGAGGAGTGCATCTTGATGCGTACTCCGAGAAGAGCAAATTCTTATCAGCTTAAAATGGTTCATCCTCCAACTTCAGAAGTAGCCTGTCTCATATCTAAACAAAATGAGAACATAGCTCTATTATGGCATAGGCGTCTAGGGCATGTGTGACATCCGAGAATAACAAGGTTAACTTCCGTTAGACAATTTCCGTTAGTTACGTTATAAGTGTAAACTTAGTAACTAATGCTTAACTAGGCCGAATACGTCCACGACCTTTGGTTGTTCACCGAACCCGACCATATGTGTTATGTGTTTATTTATTGTTATTATGTGCAACGTGTTTAACTAATTAATTTTGTAAATTGGCCCTTTTGGTTTCCAGCGAAACTACCGAGCGAAACTGTAGGTTCGCTAGGTATCGGTGGCCAAGCTTTTGAATTTCATGAGTTCAGAGCCAGTTTCGCTTGGCTAGCGAAACTGCCAGCGAAACTAGCTCCTGACCTATATTTTTTATAAAACCCTAGTCTTCTCATTTTACTTACATCATTTCTCAAAAACACACACACACTCTCCTGAGATTCTGGTCAGCCGAGAACCACCACGAGCCGCCGTGATCTCAGCCTCGAGACATCACCCATTCGGATCCTAGATCAAACCGTGAGTCTCTAAAACCATTTTCATGCATATTCTATGTGTTTTCTTAAAAAGCATGCCTAAACCTCCATGTAATGGCCTGATCTTCTAGTATGATGCTTAGGGATGTTAGATCTGTTATAAAGCCTGCAACTTTACGTGTAAAATCATTCCATAATGAAGATTTATGCTAGTTAGGTCATTTTATGCTTAAAATGTGTTCTTGATGACTTGATGATGAAAATCCATGTTTAAGGTGTTAAATCTTACTGTTTAATGTTGGTAAATGTTTACATGCTGGATAGTGAATTATATGAAGTATGGAAGCTGTTAGAAAGATTTTCAGTCAAATTTATGGGTTTTTAGCGACTAGCGAAACTGGGCATTCTTTAGGCGAAACTGTAGTTTCGCAGACCCTTTGAATATTCATCCAGCGACACTATGTTGCGAAATTATAGTGTCGCCTATGTATTGCTTGAACGAAACTACCGAGCGAAACAACCATAGACCTTGTCCCTGAACGAAAGTTCAAACCAGTTTCGGGCGAAGCTATGCTAGCGAAACTGTGTCATCAGTTTCGAGCGAAACTAGCTAGCGAAACTGTGTCATTGGGTATTACCCAGCGAAAATGCTGCCCGTGCACACAGCGAAACTGTGTAGCGAAACTAGGCAGCGAAACTATAGCGAAACTGTATAGCGAAACTGTGCCAAGACCAAAACCCAAACTTTTACAACTTATTTGAATGTTATGCCATGACTTACATGATTATGCAATAATGAAACATGCCTTGATTTCTGAATTATGTGAACCCTCGTTTTATGATCAACCATCGGTGTCGTGTGTCGGTATGTTGTGTCATAGTTCCAACGTGCTATGTTATGGGCCATAGTGACGTAAGTTAAAGATTAGACACAAAACTAATACTTAAGACCTAAACGTGTTCTTAGGTCTTCGATAAGCAAACAATACTTGGATTATTTAGCAAGTGTAGCAGTGCAACCCAATGTGAGTGTCACTAACCCGATTACTGTGAGCCCGTTTGGGACACACTGAATAACTTAATGAAAAACAATGCTGACGACCTTATGAGTGCTATGCACCTCTTTTATGAACTTGAAACCTTAGGAGTGCTTGGCACCCACTTGATGAACTTGAAGTGTTTTATGGGAAACACTTGTGAAATGCTTAAACAACTATTTCTGAAACGAAACTGAAAATGTTTTCGGGATTCATGAGAACCCAAAGTAAACCGTTTTAATATGGCTAGTGTAGGTTAAAGTCTAACCACATGATATCACATGATTTCTAAGGATTGCCTTATAACTGAAAAAGTCCTCAACTTAATTGTACCATTAATTGTAAAGCGAGGGGATGTTGGGTAAATCTACTGGAGTTTGACAAACTCCGCCTGGTGGCACTGGAGGTGCACGGAGGTACAATATCAGCCTATCTGACCGTGATCCCGAGAGGACACGGGGGAGGCAAAGTCGCGATGACGTATGTCCGCAAAACAAAATAGATGATGGCGCTGCCACTACAATACTTACTAGTCAACTTTGGTACAAACTTCCTTAGTGCATGGAACAACGGATTAGCTACCCGCGATATCGGTTGAGCACTTTAATTCTTACAAAACTAGTACATACCCGATAACGTATGTTACGGACAATACTTTTACTAAATCACGCTACTACGATTTTGGACTGGTGTATTATCACTGAGCATTGCTTTTCACAAATAAATATTACATAAGTATATGTTGACACAATTATGATTATGAGACCGGGCCACTGCGTGACAAGCCCACTGTGAACTCACCAACCGTTAGGTTGACACTTGCGTGGTTTAAACTTTTGCAGATCGCTGAGGAGTATCCGGAGCGGGTTGGCATGGCACATGAAGACCTTTTACTTTTGTTTAAATCAAATTGGGAATTTTAAAACAATGATTTTGTAAAGCACGTGGTTAGTGCTAAGACAATATTTTCCGCTGCGTAATTTGAGACTTCATTTATGACATATATTTGGACTAACTCTGATTCGTTTAGTATTTGTAACTAATGGTTGTGGTCCTGGTTTGCTCGCACCCCTTAACGGTATAAACTCCGTTAGTGGTTATTTGGGGGTGTGACAGCATGCTAACATGAAGAATTTGACCAAGCTTGCAAAGGGAGAACATGTCAGAAAACTGCCTATTAAAGATTTCTCTACTGTAAAAAAATGTGTGGCTTGTGCAAAGGGGAAGCAGCACAAGTTGTCGCATCGTCCAAAGATAGCAAATTCAATGTCATCCGTTTTACAACTTCTTCACATGGATATATTTGGGCCAACGCGGTGCAAACCATCAGCAAGTTCTCTTACGGTCTCGTGATTGTGATTGACTACTCACGATTCACTTGGGTCTTCTTTTTATCAAACAAGTATGAAACTCCGATCTTAGTGAAACAGTTTGTCACGCTTATAGAACAGACAACGGAACAGAATTTAAAAATGCTGAGTTAAATATGTTCTGTGGAGAGAAGGGGATAGAGAGACAGTTCAGTGCACCCTACACTCCACAACAGAATGGAGTCGCTGAGAGAAGAAACATGACACTCATTGAAGCAGCAAGGACAATGACGTGTGAAGCTAAATTGCCATTCTTCTTCTGGGCTGAAGCGGTCAACACGGCTTGTTACGTACAGAATCGTGTTCTTTTAAAAAAACGTCATGAGAAGACTCCGTATGAGATTATTTATAAAGAGAAGCCAACGGTGGGATATTTCAAGACATTCGGGTGTCCATGCATGGTTCTGATTCAGTCCGATGTGGGGAAATTCGAAGCTAAGGCTCATGAGTGTTATTTTGTGGGTTATTTGGCAAAGAGTGCTTATCGTGTCTTCAACAAAACCACCAAAGTTATCATTGAGGCATATAGCATAGACTGGCTTGAAGACAATCCTACAGATGCACGGAGTGGACCAGATTGGATTTTTGATTATGGGTCGCTGTTTGAAAGGTTCAAGTTTTCAAATGTTTTCCATCATTTAGGTGAAGAAGAAGACATTATTGCTCAATCATCTGAATCAAGACCTCATGTTGAAAAAGTTAGTGAGAAGGCACCAGATTCAGTTCCCACAAATATCAATGCAGATGGGGAGCCAGTAAGTGAATTCATGTATCACTCGATGATTGGATCACTTATGTATTTGACAGCAAGCAGGCCAGATATTATGCATGCAGTGTGTCTGTGTGCCCGCTATCAGGCTAAACTTTCACATTTAATTGCTATTAAACGTATCTTTAGGTATCTGAAGGGTGGGCCTAGGCTTGGACTTTGGTACCCAAAGAACATTGATTTCTAATTGTTTGCATTTACTGACAGTGATTATGGAGGTAGTGATCTTGACAAGAAATCAACAACTGGTGGATGTCAGTATCTGGGAGACAGACTCATTTCTTGGCAGAGCAAAAAGCAGCATACCGTCTCAAAGTCAACTGCAGAAGCTGAATGATGTGTGGCAAACACATCCTGTTTTCCCGTGTAAATTGTATATAAATTGAGTCGAGTTTGAGTCATTTTTATTTAGTTTTTATCTATTTTATAGTATTTGTGTCTTAATTACTTGTTGAGTCATTTTTATATATTTTAGTGTGAGTTTAGTACTTAGTTGAGTCTTGTGTTTGATTAGGTTAAATGTGATCCAATTGTGCTCAAAATGGTTTATTATGATTGTTGTTAGGTTGACATAAGAGTTCAAGGGGATGGTATGACATTACATTAAAGATGAAGGGTTAAAGAGTTAATAATGGAAGTTGAGGGATCGGTGTAGAACTATTCTTAAATTAAGGGGGCAAGAGTATAAAATAGGTGAAAAATTCATGATGAATGAAACGTGAATTCTGAATTCTGTGAATGAATTAATCGAGAGTCGGTGTAAACCGACTAATTTGTCGGTTAGTAATCATCCAATGCTACACGCTTAGGGAATTTGATGACGTGAGCCATACGCTTGCCGATTAAAAAAAAAACCCGCAAGCCCCATTGTTTCATTTAAATTCGAAGCCACGGGATATTTTTTAAAAAGGGAGGAAGAGCAGAACCCTGCGGAGAGAATAAGAGACTAAAATTTCCAGCCATCAAAGCTTTTACGAGGGGACGAATTTCAAGCGTTGGAGGTCAAGAAAAATAGAGGAATCACTCGGGGGTCAACCATTCAACATCATTAATTTATCCGGGTTCTTCTTTCTATTTGTTCCTGGTTTTCTATCATGTTCTTGAACCAAGATTCATACTTTATTATGTTTTCTGTTTTAGACATGATTGTAGGCTAGGCGTTTATCACCGCCTAGACCTAATTGATGAACAATTAGGATTTATGATTGTTACATTGGCTATGATAGTTTGATTGATGAATGTTTCTTTAAATTCCATTGGTTCTCGTGATTGGATGCGTATGTGTATATGAATTAGGGTTTCAATTGATAATCTTTATTGCTTAATCTGCAGATGTCTTCTGGTTTTGGTTGGGTAACTAACTAGTTTGACTGTGTGGTTGCTTGTTGGTTTGATTAGCTAGTTTAGTTGATCATAATATAGATTGTTAATTCGATTCCTAAATTCATATGTGCTGCTTTTTCTGAGACTCAAAAGGTAAAGAATTATTGGGTAGTTGGTTTGGTTAATAACTTAGGTCAACTTTGTCTCAAAAGGAAAAGCCCTAGGAAATTAGTCAAATTGCTATTTCATGTCAATTATGAGGATTAGTGGTAGCTCCTGCTAGCTTAAGGTACCTTAGATTAGGTTCGAGGGTGGTTAGGTTTAGTTGAGGTTGGACGTACCTAAAAGGTGAACTCCTGTTCGAGCATTAGAAGCATTTACTAGGAAGGACTTAAAAGGTGAACTAGGATCCATCAGAATTGTCATAGTCAGGTTAGATTATAGGTATTAATTGGGATTCGATGTCTAGGTGGTGACTTTCTCGTATTTGATTATCTTCTCAACGTTTCCTATTTCCGATCGTTAGTTGTTAGTTAATTTAGTTAAGTCATTCCCTTAAAACCCAAAAATAAAATCTCAAATTTCCATTTCTTAGGTCTAAGTCAGTTTTGTCTATAGAGTGTCTATAGGGTTCGATATTCCCGGTCTTACCTTAGCTTTACTATAATCCGACAGGTACACTTGCCTTAGGGTTCGGTTTAGTTTAGGTATTTTCGGTATAATTAGGTGTGTCTAGGTCTAGGAATAGGTCTAGGTTTTAATATCATTTTTAGTGTAGTTCCGAACACATTAAGTTTTTGGCGCCGTTGCCGGGGACACTTGGCAATAGCAAAATTAACTTAGGTCGTCGTTAGGAAATTTTGAGTCTTTTCGGTTTTTTTCCCGTGTCTAGAGTCTTAGGGTTTCCGTTTTAAGTCTTGATTTTTAGGTTTAATTTTTCTTTTAGTTTATTTGAGTCAGTTTCTCCATTTTATGCCACACACCCGTTCACGAGGTCCTCCTGAGTTGTCACCACTTTCTGATCCTGACGTGGATATTCGTGAGCGGTTTCGCCTTCTTCGCATGGAGCTAGAGGCTTTCATCATTTCCACCGCTCATTCCAAACCATCCTCTTCCACACAATTCGCACGCGACACCAAACCCATTCCATTCCCCGATTTATCATCCATGGCGCCACGTCGCACCGTCCACGAGCAGGCCAGCGCCGGAGTCACCGAGGCCCGGTTCGCTATCGCTCAGCCTGATATTGCCAACACCGCAAATTAGCAAGTTCCGTCCCACGTCATCAACGCTTTGACGCATTCCATTCAGTTTCATGGACGTGAGAACGAAGATGCACCGACGCATATCTCGCGCTTCACTCGAATTGCAACACGTTCGGACTCACGGGAGTCGCGAACGAAATCATTTATCTGCGTCTGTTCCCATTCTCCCTTACGTCTCGAGCCGCCGAGTGGCTTGAGACGCTTCTGCCAAATTCGATCGCCACCTGGGACGATCTGACTGCCAAATTCCTGAAGAAATATCATCCTCCAGCCAAGGCTGCGCGTACTCGGGAGGAAATCCACTCCTTTCGGATGGATCCCGACGAGCCTTATTCCATAGCTTACGAGCGATTCAACACTCTTCTGAGAAAATGTCCGCAACACGGGTTGACGGACTGGGCGATCATAGAGAAGTTCTACAATGGACTTCCTTATTCTGTTCAAAAGGAGTTCAACATTTCGGCTGGAGGACATATGATGGAGAAGCTCACTGTTGACGAATGCAAATCACTTTTCGAGAGCTTCGCACTTGCTGAACAGCAGGCACTCGGAGGTCGGCAAGCCACCTTGGCCCCGATTAGATCACTCACACCATCTACATCTACCCGGGATGTCAATCACATTGGTTCAGAAACCATGCCACCTAGGGAGTTAGAGAATATTTACAAAGCTTTAGAAGAAATCAAACTCCATATGAAAGCCAAATGTGAGCTGTGTAGAGGCGCTCATGACACCCGAGACTGCCCGCTTGCTCCCGCTGAGCAGGTGGATTACATTGGAAACCGAAACCAGTTCGGTAATTCTTTCCAGTCTGGGTGGAGGAGTGGCCAGAATTCAGGATGGCGAGAGGGAGGTAACCCACCTGGTTTTCCACCGAGGAATAACTATGGTGGAGGAGATGACGGGGCTGGTGTTAAGGAGATCAGAGAGCTTATTGCTAACCAGACCCAGATCCTGCAGCAGATTGTGGCGAGAGATGAAGGAACGCAGAAGAAGCTAGCTGAGCATGACACGTTATTGAGAAATCAACAAGCTTCGTTCCTGGATTTGCAGAGGTCGGTGGGAGATATCGCGAAGCAACTGAAGGAACTTAATTCCCGTGGAGGTCAATTTTCTGGTAGTACTTACAAGAATCCCAATGCTAATGTCAATGCCATCACTACTAGGAGTGGGAGAGTCGTTCAGAGTCCATCGACGGCGGTTGTTGATGAGGAGCCGGTTGATGAGGAGCCGGTTGATGAGGAGATTGTGTTAGAGACGCCTGACGGGAGGGTGCATGAGAGCGTTACGCCAGCAAGTACCGCACCAAACGTCGAGGTTGAGGGAGTGAAGAGATCATCGGTCGGAGAGAAGCCGCTGAAGTGGGAGGCGGTGAGAGAGAAGAAAAGAGTTCGGTTTGCGCCTCAGCCGATCACGGCCAATGATTTGAAACAGGTGCCATACCCTGAGAGATTAATTCGACAAAAGAGTGCGCGTGAATATGGGCAGTTTTTAGAGCTTCTTAAGCAACTTAGGATTACATTACCTTTCACTGATGTTATAAAACAAATGCCTAAGTATGCTAAATTTCTAAAAGACATGTTAACAAATAAAAGAAGCTTGAAGCTTTATCTGATGTTACACTTGATGCCCAATGCTCTGCAATAGTACAGAATAAATTGCCTGAGAAACTTAATGATCTAGGTACCTTTACAATTCCGTGCTCTTTTGGTGATTCGTCTGTTACTTGTGCTTTAGCTGATCTAGGTGCCTCTATTAATGTCATGCCATATTCTGTTTTCATGCACCTAGGATTAGGCGAGTTAGAACTGACTAGGATGACAATTTCTTTAGCTGATAGGTCGGTAGTTAGACCCAAAGGAATAGTGGAAAATGTACTTCAAGTTGATAAATTTTTGTTCCCTATAGACTTTGTGGTAGTTGACAGTGCATATGATGCTAGTTGCCCTTTGATTTTAGGTAGGCCCTTCATTAGGACTGCCCGGGCGTTAGTTGATGTTTTTGCGGGCACCAACACTCTGAGGGTTGAGGATGAGTCGGTAGAGTTTAAGGTTGGTAGGTCGAGTGACAAAAACAACGAGTCCGTGTACTTTCTAGGATCTTTCATGTCTATGGTGGATAGTTGTGTTAGTTATGTCACTGGTGAGGATTTGGTAGTTGGGAATAGGTTGGAAGGTGACCCGATAGTTGAGGATAAGTGTGGGGAGGATCCCGGGGGGTTAGATGAGTTAATTGATAAGAATGAGCATTTTGACCCGTTAGTAGCACCCGGAGATGAATCAGTGGTTGGAGAGTTGTTAGTAGTTGAGAATAGTTGTAGGAGAGCCACACTTGGTGATATAGGTAAGTTTGATGATAGGATTGTGCTTAGACCAAGTGTGGGGAGGTTAGTTGTGGTTGTTGGTGAGAATGACCCAAGGTTGAGTTTTTTAGAAAAAGTTAAATTTCTTCCGGGTCGGTACAAGCATTGGAAAGTTAAACACTTGTTACATTCGCTAAAGTTAGTTGCTTTATGGGTTAGGAAGTTGGTAGGTAATTGGCAGGACAGAAACCGGGTGAAAACCGGTAGCTTTGTGTTGAATGATGTGAAATCGAAGCCTCCGGATGGGTTGGGAGGTTGTGTTTCAGTTTTGTGCTAAATGATAAGTGCCCGGTTTGTATATTATGTAGTTTTGTTTTATTTTCTGCAATTTTTGGTTTTTGTGCACTTTGCGTCTTTTCGTTTTGTGTTTTTGGTGTTTGCAGGTAATTCTGGAGATTTGGTATTTGGCAATTGTGAGTTGTACAGGTCAAAAGTGCAGGTTTTTGTTGAAAATTTCGACCACAGGCCTGCTGTGAAGAAAGAGATAGAAAATTTTTGGGGTCAAATTCCAAAAATTCCCTGGAAATTGCGTTCCAGGCGTATCGCCTGGAGGTTGGTAGGTTGTAGGCGATACGCCTGCAGTTTATGAAGGGTCGGTGGTAAGTAGTTCCAGGCGTATCGCCTGGGAGATGCATGGTTGTAGGCGATACGCCTGGAGGAGGTAAGTCAGAATTTTTTTTTTAATTTTCAATTTTTATTATTTCTGTTTACCGGATTTGTGGTGGTTCGTTTGCGGCTGATTTGCTGAGTCTCTGGAATTTCAGGTGAACACGTTTCAACTTATCTTGTTTTATTTTTAGTTTTGTTTATTTTTCTTTTTCGTGCTTTTATTTCTGCTTTATTTTTATTTCCATTCCACATTTAGGGCAATGTGTAATTCAAGTGTGGGGATGGGAGACTTGCGTCTTGAGTCAGTTATTTATTTTTAGTGTGTTTAATTGAGTCATAAAAATAAAATCAGACTTGCGTCTTGAGTCAGCTATATTTTTTTAGTGTGTTTAATTGAGTCATAAAAATAAAATAAAAAAAAAATGGAAAAATTTTCCAAAAATGTCTGAGATTCTGGCTGCAAATTAATTGGAAAATGATAGGAAACCGGGAATTGATTGTCTAATTTTGTGCTTAAATGTTAAATAATAAATAATTAGGAAAAGTGGTTAAGTATGGTTGAATGGAAAACATTACTAGTCTATGATGTGTCGGTAGGCCCAGCTGATCTAGGAGTAGCTTAAATAGCCTGTGTGTTTATTGTTGTATAAATATGCTAATCAGTCTGCTAGTGGGTTCCCGTTTTAGGAGTGATAGGAATGCTGAACCTGATGATTAGGAAGGAAGAGACCGCTTTAGGCTAGATACTCCTATGTCCTTAGAATATCAAATGAGCATGTAGTTAATAATCTGGTTAATGAATTAGAGTGAAGGGACAGAATACTCATGTACAAACTAAGGATAGTATCCCGTGGTAAGTACCTCTGATGATGTTCCAGATCTCGCGGGCAAAATACTCACGTATGATTTCGGGGGTAAGACGTTGTGAAAAAGTACCTCTGATGATGTCAGTTGGTAATTTTAGGTAAAAGTAACCAATTATAAAAAAAATGAAAAATGAAAAAAAAATGAGAAAAGGAAAAAAGGAGAGAAAAATGATAAGTTAGAGAATAAATGCTCAAGACTTTGCATATAAATAATTAGTTATTCTTTGGACATCTTAGTATCTGGTTTAAGGGGGGTTGGAGAAAATATAAAAATGTAAATCATTATTACCCTTTGCTTTGACTTAATATGATTCGGTGGTAGGTTGAACTTGACCTTTCTTTAGTGGGATCCATAGGTAGACTGAGCTTATATTCGGTAATTTCATAAACACATGGGGGCGAAAGAAAAGGTTGGTGGTTGTGTTTAGTCGGATCGAAATATCGACAATTGTAGTTAGTGTGTTAGTACATTATGGAATGTGGAATTGTATGGAGGATGTAAATTTAATTGTTGAATGGTTTAGGAGTCAAAGTCCTGGTTATGATTCCATTGCAGTATTTTTCGAGGACGAAAAAAGAGTAAGTGTGGGGATGTTTGATGTGTGGCAAACACATCCTGTTTTCCCGTGTAAATTGTATATAAATTGAGTTGAGTTTGAGTCATTTTTATTTAGTTTTTATCTATTTTATAGTATTTGTGTCTTAATTACTTGTTGAGTCATTTTTATATATTTTAGTGTGAGTTTAGTACTTAGTTGAGTCTTGTGTTTGATTAGGTTAAATGTGATCCAGTTGTGCTCAAAATGGTTTATTATGATTGTTGTTAGGTTGACATAAGAGTTCAAGGGGATGGTATGACATTACATTAAAGATGAAGGGTTAAACAATTAATAATGGAAGTTGAGGGATCGGTGTAGAACTATTCTTAAATTAAGGGGGGCAAGAGTATAAAATAGGTGAAAAATTCATGATGAATGAAACGGGAATTCTGAATTCTGTGAATGAATTAATCGAGAGTCGGTGTAAACCGACTAATTTGTCGGTTAGTAATCATCCAATGCTACACGCTTAGGGAATTTGATGACGTGAGCCATACGCTTGCCGATTAAAAAAAAAACCCGCAAGCCCCATTGTTTCATTTAAATTCGAAGCCACGGGATATTTTTTAAAAAGGGAGGAAGAGCAGAACCCTACGGAGAGAATAAGAGACTAAAATTTCCAGCCGGCAAAGCTTTTACGAGAGGACGAACTTCAAGCGTTGGAGGTCAAGAAAAATAGAGGAATCACTCGGGGGTCAACCATTCAACATCATTAATTTATCCGGGTTCTTCTCTCTATTTGTTCCTAGTTTTCTATCATGTTCTTGAACCAAGATTCATACTTTATTATGTTTTCTGTTTTAGACATGATTGTAGGCTAGGCGTTTATCACCGCCTAGACCTAATTGATGAACAATTAGGATTTATGATTGTTACATTGGCTATGATAGTTTGATTGATGAATGTTTCTTTAAATTCCATTGGTTATCGTGATTGGATGCGTATGTGTATATGAATTAGGGTTTCAATTGATAATCTTTATTGCTTAATCTGCAGATGTCTTCTGGTTTTTGTTGGGTAACTAACTAGTTTGACTGTGTGGTTGCTTGTTGGTTTGATTAGCTAGTTTAGTTGATCATAATATAGATTGTTAATTCGATTCCTAAATTCATATGTGCTGATTTTTCTGAGACTCAAAAGGTAAAGAATTATTGGGTAGTTGGTTTGGTTAATAACTTAGGTCAACTTTGTCTCAAAAGGAAAAGCCCTAGGAAATTAGTCAAATTGCTATTTCATGTCAATTATGAGGATTAGTGGTAGCTCCTGCTAGCTTAAGGTACCTTAGATTAGGTTCGAGGGTGGTTAGGTTTAGTTGAAGTTGGACGTACCTAAAAGGTGAACTCCTGTTCGAGCATTAGAAGCATTTACTAGGAAGGACTTAAAAGGTGAACTAGGATCCATCAGAATTGTCATAGTCAGGTTAGATTATAGGTATTAATTGGGATTCCAGGTCTAGGTGGTGACTTTCTCGTATTTGATTATCTTCTCAACGTTACCTATTTCCGATCGTTAGTTGTTAGTTAATTTAGTTAAGTCATTCCCTTAAAACCCAAAAATCAAATCTCAAATTTCCATTTCTTAGGTCTAAGTTAGTTTTGTCTATAGAGTGTCTCTAGGGTTCGATATTCCCGGTCTTGCCTTAGCTTTAATATAATCCCTTAGGGTTCGGTTTAGTTTAGGTATTTTCGGTAAAATTAGGTGTGTCTAGGTCTAGGAATAGGTCTAGGTTTTAATATCATTTGTAGTGTAGTTCCGAACACATCACTGAATATGTGGCAGCATCCGCTGGGTGCTCACAGGTAGTATGGATACAAAATCAGCTCACTGATTACGGTATGGAATTTGTTAACACTCCTATCTTTTGTGAAAAACCCCGTTCATCATTAAAAAACAAAGCACATAGATATCAAGGTACATTTTATTCGTGATTGTTATGATCGGGAGTTAATTTCAGCTCCAAAAGGTGAGCACAGACCAAAATGTGTCTGATATTTTCACAAAACCCTTCCCTTGTCCCAATTTTGAAATGTGTGTCGAAGGCCTAAGGATGATTTCCTTCGAGGAATGATCTGATCAAAATTTCTTGTAAATATCTTTTAAGAAAATAAAAAAAAGTTGTGTTTATATTTCAAAAGCCTCATAAAAACAGGGGAAGAAATATCGTTGTTTCAGAAAATCTAAAAAATATCTGTTTGAGGTTTTTATGATGTCTTTTGTTTGCCTTGAGTTGGTAGGAAGTGATATAAATTTCCAAGACAATCGAAGACTGACACGTGTAAGGCAGAAGTGAAAGACGACTCAAGGATGATGTTTGGTAAGCTAAATCAAAAACTATGATCATCCATGTAAGTGCAGTAAACTTAACTTCTATATATGTTTAGTTTTCCATCCTGGTTTACATAGTTTAAAAGACTGAGTCCCAGCAAAAATGGTTTGAGAGTGGTATTCACCTAGTATTCACTCTCTCACACGCCATGTTTCTGCTGTTATGACAACACCACAGTAAAATGAAAAGAAAAAGAAAATTGAAAAAAAAGGGAAAATCAAAAATGATGATAAAAATTCATAAAATTATTGTGTTTGGTCTTCTCTGCGTGCTTATGCGGCCGACCTGATCACCAACTGATAATTAAAAATAAGTATTTGTCATAGCGGTGTTGCATGGTTCCTCAAGTTAGGGGTTTGTGAATTCTCAATAAACTCTGAGGTTGGGTAGGTTTTGCTATGAACGATTGGGTGTGGGGACGGTTAAACATGACGGTAATTATGTACCACAATTAAGCACTTAAAATTTTTAACTGGATGTGAGTTTATATGATTGCAAAAAGTTAGGGCAATTGTCTAGAGCGTCGAGTAACGGAAGCTGAAAAGGGTTCCTCAGTTAAAGATTGGTCTGGTATGATCCATGAATTTACATCAGCTTCGAGGCAAGTGAATTTTTAATTTTTTTTGGTTATCTTTGTTTTATGATTATTTTTCATTTACTTATCTCTTTTAATTGTTTAATTTTTTTTTATTTTATGATCAAGATCAGATACTCGGGGTTTGAGTCTGACGGGAAGCTTCGTAAATTCTCAAATTCTTTAAAGTTAACATATTTTTAAGAGAATTATTTTCTTTAAGAGGTTTGGGAGTGTTTGTATGTGTTTCAAAACTTGCGGGGGCAAAAATGAAAATTCTTTTTAAACAAAACCCCCCACCCCATTTACGATCATGATTTCCGATCCCTCTTTCTCTCTCTTCTCCTGTTTACGATTCCTCACCATAGAAACCCTACCACCGCCACTCAACCTCGCCGAAAAAAACAATGCGTCCCACTTTCGGCCATCATCAGTTCAATCCGAGCTCTCCATTACTGTCGGAATCATTCTCCGACCACATAACCCACTTCAATCAACTGTTTCCACTAGGATTCATCTATCTATTCTCGGGTTTTACGTTTTGAGCCCTATCTCAAGATCATCTTCTTCTTTCACTGTGTTCGAGTCGTTTTTTAGAAGATTTGAAGTCGGATTTGTGTTTAGAACTGTTAAAAGGTAGTGATAGATGCTCTTTTTGCAAGATTGATGGGTGTTAACCTGTTTACGAGTTTTGTTGCAGGTCCATCAATGGAGATCTCTGTGTTTACGATCGACATGGTGAAGAAGATGACAATTGGCGTTTCCGATCGTTGATTACGATCGGAGATTACGACTGACGGTGTTTATGATGAGCTGTATCCACAATCTTCGGTGATTACGATCGGGCTTAGGGTTGTTTAACCTATTCACGATTGGGCTATGAGATTACGATTGGGCTAATACTGTTGCTATTTAAACCCGACCGTAGACCTTTTGAAGGATCATACTCCCGATATTCGAATCGTAAACCCACTCTTAGATCGTAATCGAGTGTTGTTAATCTCAAACACTCAATGTTTTTAGAATCTTATCAAACTTAATCATTTTTAAGTTAAAAATAATGGTGTTTGTCAATTTGTGTTTCAAAATCGAATATATTTCTTGAACGTTTAAATTGAGATTTTCAGATCTTAACAAAGTAAATGTGTTAATCAATTGAACTTCAAGATGTTGTTGGCAAACATAATTAAGCATTGATGAACAAGTCTGATACATTTGTCTTGTCTTTCTCAGATGGCAGACGACATGCTTGATGAAGAGATTCAGTTTGAAAGAGATCACTGCATCCGGGCATATCTTGAAGACCCACCAGAGAAGCATATGCTATTATTTTATTCATTGGTGGCCGGGATGAACGTCTGCAAGATTAATCACGCTCTGAGAACAAGTGTCCTTATTGATGAGCAGCTTGTGAGGGAGTTCTGGGGAACTGCTAGAGCAAGTGATGATAGGACAAGAATCTCAGCAACAATTCAGAACATGCAGATAGTGATATTTGAAGAAGACATAAGAAAAGGACTGAACATTAATGACAGAGCTACAGATCCAATTGAGTATCCCAAGGCTGCAGTTTTAGAGGGTGCTCAATCTCTAGGGTATGAAGGAAAGTTCCCGCCCATCTTCAAGAAGTTGTTGCCGCACTACTGGAGGTGCCTGGCTCACTATATGCAGAAATCCTTTCTGGGAAAGAGAACTAGCTTCGATCAGCTTAACAAACTGCATGGAACAGCTTTCGTCGCATTAGCCTTAGACTGGAACTTCAATTTTTCAAAGATGATGCTGTTAGACTAGATAGGCAATGCTGATCTGAGTGCCCGAGAACAGTTCCTTATGACACCAAGATTCATGCAAATGGTGGTGATGGAGAAATATCCTATGATTGAAGAGAGGATAGAAAAATTGGATGTCAAGGTAATGGACAGTGGAGTGTTTGGCCTGCAGACACAAGACAGAAGAGGAAAGAACAGTTTTGAGGGAAGGATTGAATGGGTCAAGAGGGGTGCATTTTCTGAATTCCTAGAGAGCAGGTGATTGAGTCAGATCAAGAGGCTGAACCTCAACCAGATGTGATGACTGTAAATGTGTCTGTTGCTAAAGATCACGATGTGACAGCACCAATTGCTGTAAATGTTCTGGATCAAACAGAAGGTATACCTTTTGATGAAGAAAACGTGATGAACGACATCTTCGCTGATCAAGAGAATGTGGATGATGATATCTATGGGGACTTAGAACCAATCAATCTTAAAAGATCAAGGGATGTCCTGAACTCGTCATCTAGCGGTGACACAATCCCTCAAGAGTTGGATACTCAGTGTAATGTGAATGAAATGCTTGAAGAGCCTGTCCCTTTTCGTGAACCATCTCCCAGGAAGAGGACATATCCAAGAAGTATCAGGTTCAAGTTTACAAAGACTAGCTCAAGTCTGTTGATGGTCCATCCAGCAGGGTCCAGTTCTCAAAGTTAAAGTGTTCAAGAAGAAACAACGGATCAGAATGTTGAAGATCAACCTGCCCAGGTTCAGACTGAAAGTCCTCTTCTGAATGAACGTAGCCCTGTTCATGAAAAAGGCAACTTCTGGAGGTTGATAACACCTTTGTAGCACCCAGCCCTATCAGAGTGAGTGTCTCTACTAGAACAAGTCTGCCGCCAACAGTTATTCCAAGTTTCCGCCCATTTCAAGCTGCGGATCTCCCAATAGAAATGAGGTTGAGTGCTGACCCTCAAATAAATTTTCTTCAGTCTCAAAACAGAGCACGTGAAAGTGAGATAAAAGCACTGAGGGATGAAAACAAGACCCTGAAAGAGTATGAAGCTGCCAACAAACTAAGGTTCAAGTTCCTGTATGAAGCTTTAATGGATCTAAAGAAGAAGCATACTGAATTGAAAGGAGTTGTAGAAACAAAATCTTCTGGTGATCATGGCCAAAGCTCATCTCAAGGAGTTCAGGGTACAAGTGCTTCACAAGAAGATGAAGGAGACGACACCATTGAAATGTCTGAATATGTTCGTGGTGGAAGATATATTTCGAAAGCTCCCGAAGGTCAAGTGAATTGGTTCAAGGAGTTCAAGGGGCCTACTCTTGTGAAGTATTGTATCGATGTGGGAGAGAGTGTTGTAGACAAGAAGGGAAGCAGACAACCAATTCTGTGTTGGCATTATGATGTAGAAAAGGAGTTATTTGCTGTAGTGAGAGATGGATATAGTCCAGTCGAGTACTACAAATCAAGAGGCCAATTCCACTCCTGGACTGAGACAGAATTGAGAAACTTGCTGAGGGCACCGTTCATTAACAGGTGGAACGCTAATCATGGAAATCTGGTTCGCGACAACTTGGTAGCACAGATGGAGCAGAACTTTGAAAACTTTGATTTGATGGCTGCAAGGTGGGTCAAAACCGGAACTGATCCTGTCACTAATGAACCAATCGGTGAAATGAGGTGCCCTCCCACCAAACGAACACGAGTCATCAACATGCTCGATGAGATTGAAGATCATACGCTTGTTAGGAATTTTGACAGCTTGAATTATAATCCTACAACTTGTGAAGTGGTGGTTGTCTGCAAGAAATTGAGAGAGTTCCGAATGTATGATCTGGTAGACTTGCTGAGGTTCGGAGAGTAGGATATCAAGCTCCTGGCTTCCCGTCCCATACTTGGTGACGAACATGATATGGAAAATGCTATACGGGTTGGGATGTTTCATGGCACAACAGGTCTGATCGTGGAGAAAGAATGGTGGTCAAGGAAAGAGGCGCATACATTCAGATTTGATTTGCATCTTCCTTAGACTTTCTAATGGTTCATGCCTAGGGGAAGATTGTTGGGCTATATTTAAAGGCATGAACATTAGATTTGTGGGCTTGTGTGTTGGGCTAGGTAATTACAATTTGGGCCATGTGGGCCGGTTATTTTGGGTTTATGATTAGATTCTAGGGCTTTGTAATGGGTAGTATATAAACCCTTGTGTTTATGATTAAACAAGCTTTTTGATTCCGATTTTCATATATATTGTATTTACGATCAGTTTCATCTTGCTCAAGAAAGTTTGTGTTTCATTCAAGATTTGATTTTTATTGTTTATCAAATCTCTTTCATCTACTTTCTTTTCGAATCAATCACTTACGAGGATTCCGCACTCGTTGGTGATAGCAATATCGTGACTTGGTAGATTTTCTGGACCTATAGAAGGCGCGACTTATCAACTCTCCTAGAACGAGTTGAAGGAAATGCTACTGAGAGAGCACTGCCCAAAGCTGTAGCTTCAGAAGCTAGAGACCGAATTTTGGAACCTAAAGATGGAAGGTGCTAAAGTTCGAGAGTACACCTCTTGGATTACTGAATTAGCAACGATTGTTCCTCGCATAGTCAATCCTGAATATGTCTGAATAGAGCACTACATTTGAGGTCCGGCACCTCAAATCCGAGGCATGGCAATGTCGGCTAAGCCAGCTACTATTCAGGATACAATGTCTTTGACTAGATCGTTGACTAAGACAAGCTTTTCGCCATAGAGAGCACCAATATTGTTCGTGAAAAAGAATGATGGTTCATTCAGAATGTGCATAGACTACGGAGAACTGAATAAACTAACTATCAAGAACCGCTATCCATTACCGAGAATTGATGACTTGTTTATCAGTTGCAATGATCTACTTACTATTCGAAGATTGACTTAAGGTCCGGGTATCATCAACTAAGAATAGCGGACGAGGACGTTCCGAAACCGCCTTTCGGACACGTTACAGTCATTATGAATTCTTAGTAATGTCATTCTGATTGACAAATGCACCGGCCAAATGCATGGATCTCATGAATAGGGTATACAACCCCTACTTGGATAAATTTGTGGTAGTCTTTATTGACGATATCTTAGTATATTCACAAACCAAGGAAGATCATGAGACTCATTTGAAGTTAATTCTTGAATTGATAAGGAAAGAGAAATTGTATGCAAAATTTTCTAAGTGTGACTTATGGATGCGAGAAGCCATTTTCTCGGCCACGTCATCAATGAATGAGGCATACATGTAGATCCAACAAAGATCAAAATAACAAATAAATGGGAAGCACCAAAGGCTCCGATGGGATTGCGACAATTTTTGGGTTTAGCAGGATA
>JBCNJP010000010.1:58299740-58372324 GCA_039602395.1 Deinandra increscens subsp. villosa
TGGTTTTCATACTCAATCAAGTTAATACATTCACTGTATACATAAGCACATATGTTTTGTAAACAGTTCTCTTAAGAAGGTCAAAAGCAAAAAAATTATCTATCATGATTAAAATGGTTCAACAATTGATCACATACTAAAACATAGTTGGCAGCGTACTTGATTTTGTAACAAGAGAACCGAGGTCCAAGCAGTAATCAAATCAAGTGCAACCATTGCCTTTGAAAGGAAACACGTAGAAGTTTGTAAAAACAAAATTACTCAATTCTCCTAAGAATTGCTCAAGAAATAACATAAACAATTATGTTCAAATTTAGCTGGAGTTCAACATCATACATCGTATCATCATATATATTATCCTACGTAAAGATTCAAAATTTAGGGCAAAACTCTAACTAAATAAAAGTGTAAACTACGAGGTACCGATAATCGACGGAGCCCTACAAAAATATGCATGGCACCAAGAATTGGGGTAGAAATTTAAGATGAAGAGCGCTAATGGCTTAGCTCGTGAATTCAAGTGGGTGCTGAGATAGTAAGTGTATTGTAGTCGCAATTACGCATTCGAAAGTATGACATGTGAGTTTAGAATGGCACCGGTTGAGATACAAACTGTGGAGTGTAAATGACGTAATATGTAGCATAGAGTTCAAAGAGAAATATCTAACATGCTTGACAGGATTGGCAAGCAATTTGCATCAATAGATACCGAGATGAACACGTCAACGGTTATACAGTTCCATAGAGTAGGAATCTTGTCAAGAGGGGTCTTTATCGCTCACGTTCCCAAGTTGTGTCCAATCTACTTGGTGTTCTTGCACTTCGTGCGATTTGAATCATTCTTGTCCGCATATTGATTTAATTAGTGTCTGAAAATATGGTATGACCGAGCATGAATCACAGAGAATCAAGATATTCAAAAGTTGTGTTGGCTTTCAATGATGGTACATATGGGTTATGGTTAGGTTTTAGTGCAGGTGTACTACATATCGAAATGTCAAATTGGGCGTTAAATACATATAGGTCAAGGGAGGTATCACTTATGTGAATGCCCAAAGGTTTATTAAAAAAAGACAGCCGACTCAAAGTAGTTTCCCTTAAACGAAAGTCGATCTACTTTATACACATACTTCTAAAAGTTGGAGCTGTTCATTCGATCATGCGATTTGTGATAATAAAAAAAATTGGTTTTTAAAACGTTGATGTTTATCTGAATCAGAACTCACATCTAGATCATGGCAGGAAATTCGCTTTTCTTCCAAACTCAAACAATTTAAAGCATGGAGTTTGATTATTTCGGGTATGTCTTGTAATCTCAGAGAAAGTAGCAGTAAACAGTTTTGTCGAGGACATAGTCCCACTAGATGGAGTTTCTTAAGATGAGGTTCTTGTGTATGACTCTAAAGTCAATCCTTGGTCCGACACTGGTCCCACATTCAATATGCCACTAATGTTTATATATACGGTGTACCACAGCTAACCCACCACATTACCAGCACCTTGAAGGCGTACCAGCTGCCTACCATTACCAGCTATTAGTCAAACCACATTGGATATTTTTATCAGGAATAGAGGACGTCAAGTTTCTCCCATAAATTAGAGTATAAAGCGGGCGAGAGATTAAAACCTTAATATGCTGTGCGAGGAAAAGGTGTAGGTGCTTCAATTCACAGGACCAGTAAGATACGTAGGGTTTGTCATTCTAGTGAAGATCACTGGGAGTTTGGCACGTGCACTGCGAATATCATAATGCTTCGGATTTCCAGACGATCCAAAATTTTAAGCAGACCATTTGGTTTAAGTTCATCCATGAAAGTTTCCTGAAAAGGATGATGAGGATCAGCGTTCCAGAAATTTGTTGGTAGTTGTTATGACATGAGCGTTAAAAATATATATATATCCAAAATGTATGGATAACTTGGTTCGATTCCTAAGAAGGGAAAACACAAAGTCGATGGTGAAATTAACTATAGATCACAAGAAGTTCATGCACGTTGTGTGTAAATAGAGTTTCCATAAAAGGATTTCTATTATTGTTGCGCTAAAGGCACAAGATAGTCTTATCATAGTGTGTGTGTGTGTGTGTGTTAACTAGTTGAAATGCTAACCAAAAGTGTAATACTTTCCGTTTCCAAAGCTTAAAAGCTTATCCAGGGCATAAAGGATTACAAAAGCGCGAGAATCCAGAATTACCGGTTGTTGAATCATAAACGATTTAGATCATGTGGACAAAAGTCAATAGTATAGGTTCAGAATGTCAATCAGAATAGTCGTTACGTTAAAACTGGAAGTCATTAGTTTGAAAAAGAATTAGGAAGGCTTTTCACTAACATTACCCTCGTTAGAGAAAATATGCTTGCGGTGGGGCAAGTAGTTCGTACAATCGTGACGATGTTGCTGGCAACAAGTTTTGGTTCGCACAAAAAAAAATCAGGGAGTATGAATCTTTAAAGGGAAATATTACAATAACTTTTAGCCAAAAAATATGTTCCAGTACTCGCGATATATGATTTTTATAACTTGTTTATCCAATGTTCTCTGGGTATTCGCCTGGTTAAGGTTTATCCAAGTTGTCCCACGGATGCAAAAGTTCTAGGAGTTGACATGGAAGATGAAGTCGTAAACGTATAATTACGATTCAAAATGAGTTCATTTGAGTCAAAGGTTTCGTCGAGAGTGCTCGCTGTTAAGGAAAACTTTCCATTAAAATACAAGAGTGACACAGTGTCCTTCCAGGACTAATATTCCCACTATACTTCTAAAGGTTCTTGAATGTGTTAGAAACCAATAGTAAAGAGGCAAAAATCAGGCGTGATAGCGTTTTCAAAGATAGAAGACTTCAACCATCTGGTTGAGTTCAACATGCTTGACATTCGATGTCGGGAGGTTTTAAAATAGGAAATTGTATCCATTATAATCATCAACCTACTGGTAGGATTCTCCAGGATTTCCATACACTATAAATTTCATTTACGTGTGCACCCGTAACAATAATTTACCTTGTATGTTCACCCTAGCTCCTCTCACTTTAAGTACCAGGGATGGTGGATTTTTATATGTGATATCCATGGGGTAGATATCATGGGGGTGGTCACTAACCCAAGGTTAACTGACCGAAGTTCATTAAAGAGACAAGTTTTGAGGATAATATGCTCGCTTGATTTATAGTGAACCACTGGTACGAATTTGTCAGAAACTTAGTTCCACATGGTGTGAATAAGGCATGTCACAATGTCCGTAGCTTAACTCAGAGATTCAGAATAGTTATCACCAATAACGATTTGATCACAACTCCAATACTAAAAAAATTCCCAGTCGGCCCACATCAGGTACCGTTTATGCCATAAGAGTTGCATTCAAGTTGTGATATTACAACGCAACTACGCGTTAGAAACGAGAAATGAATGATCTTAAAAGACCAGGGCAAATGCGAGGACAATTACGATAACAGAAGTAGATTCAAGTACCCCAACGACAACCATTTGAATCCATACTCTGTTGCCGCTAGTGAAGCTAAATGATCGCGTTATTAACACGTCATGATTACGTTACTTGAGCATGAGAGCTGGTCAACATATGCAAGGAAGGTATAACAAGAACCTCCTAAGTAAGCACGCGTCCAATATCTGGGTACTACGCCTAGTCCTTTAGGCAAGAATAATCTCGAGCAGCAACAGCTTGTCAAGAGTGAAGATGTGTTCCTCTGATCTAATTCGACGTCTCGTTGTCTATGGATGTTAACCAAGAGGTACACACATCAGAGATGTTGAGGACGACTCAAGAATAACCGGCTCCTTGCCGTGAGTACGAAATGGTTAAGTGATGAAAAGACCTTACAGTTACCAGGTGTGTTTGGAGTGAGTATCATGATGCATGAGAAAACGTTTAAGTGTGCAAATAATGCAAAAAGTTACGGTCCAAGACAAAAATCTTATTTCGTTGTAACCATGGGCTCTGGTACCAATCTCTATCACCCCCATTTTCCACTAACGGAGTTTTATCATGTGGGGTGTGAGCAAACCAGGATCCTAGTCCATTAGTTACACCAAACAACCATTAAATATCAAAAGATTTGTATTGTATTAAAATATAATATAAATTTATAGTTTTACAAATGCGTAAGCATAAACAAAATGTTTTGTACTTACACAAAAACATTGTCATTCGAAATAATGTAACTTGCATAGAAAAACCATAACAGGGTTTTAAAGGCTCATGCATGCATACTCGTGATATTCGTACACCTGTGACCTGAGAGAAACATGTTTAAAGAGTAATTGTCAACCAAAAGGTTAGTGAGTTAACATAAGTACATATCTACAACAAGTATAGACATGTAGTACGAATACAACAGTTTTATTCGTAGTTCAGCTATGTATATTACGATTCAATCCATATCATAGGTAGCTATCCTAAGTTCATGTCACTAAAACATTCATAACCGAAGCTAACTGATAAAGTGTAGGAATTCATCCTTACGTGTTTTTGCCTTCCCCGCATCTATTCGATCACGGTACATTTAGGCTGACATTGTCCTCAGTCCGACCGCCAGTCATGTGGTGCATCTCGTGCCTGCTGAGTGGGGTTTGTCCCGCCCTAGTAGTAATACCCAATATCCCCTCGCTATTTACTACTAACAGTTTAATATAGTAAGGACTTGAATGATAAAGCATTTTATGTGAACATGTGATATATACTGGATTTCAACTATAATCATACATCAAAAGTTGTCGTGTTATCATCCTAACCCGGGTGTAACATGTTTGTGTGTGTTATCGTCCAAACCCGGACGTAACGTAAGAGGTTGTGTAACTCACCTTAGGGTGCACAACAATTCTAGATAGGTAACACCACAAGTAGAAATTAACGGGCCTTGTGTAATCTGCCAACACCTAACGAGCACATATGCATAAGTGTATGTCTAAAATACTAGCGACACAACCTAGACAATAGCGTTTAACAATTATGCCATTGACTCGAAGTGCTAGTTAGCAAGACAATGTTTAACCAATGAGTAAACGTAATGAAAACCTGCAATTTAATCCTTACAAAATCCATAATACGGGGGTTTTGGTTAAAAAAAACATAATTGAAGGTTACGAGGCTTGGTGTAAACATGAGTGGACCGGGGTTTAAATACATGGAAATGGGAGTCAAGACCAATAATTAGGAACTTAATTAAAAAGTTTTAAAGGTCGTGGGGATTGAACCCGTGTCCTAATGGTGGCTAAACAAGGGATTAACCATTGGGGCACAGGATTGTTGTTGTTTTAATTTGCTTCAGAATCATTTTGTCTACAACAGTTGAGTTAGATCATGTAAATGCCCGGATTATTAAAAAAACAGAGACAGAGAGGGTCGAATCCACGGCCTTGACATCGCAACCCAATAAACAAACCATTCTGACAATTGGGCATTTGAACTTCTAGGTCCTAAACAAATAAAAATAATGTACGGGTTAGGCACCTTCTTCCTCACCAAAAACCCTACTTTGCTAGAATCCCATTAATGCACAGGAACCTTGAAATTGCCTGAGCGTGTGGATCTTCTACTTAGTCGTAATGAAATCAAAGTAAACGAGTAAAACACGAAGAGTAAATACAAATATGCTTTGTATTAACCACAGAGATGACCACAGAGTACACAGAGAAGATATGACTCAGAAGCGTCTGAATTCTATACAAGACATCCTATTTATACAAGTTGAACCACGCTGGTCCGAACCTCAGGTTCGGCCCAACGTTCGGCCATGTCCGATCTCCAGGTTCGGCCTGAGTTCGGACCTCAGCAATCTTGTGTGATTCGTCTTGTATTCGATACTTCACATGACGATCAGAACCATGTATCAACAAACTCCCCCTCGGCATGTGCAGTATCATCTCCTCCATTAAACTTATATCTTGTATTTTCAATAAACACTTCCTCGATCTTGACGATGAGTTCAATCTTGAATACTTGATATTGCATCGTGTATAATTTCTTTATCAACAAATATTCAGAAGACTTGAAGTTGTGATGTTCTTTTCCACTTAGAAACCTGCTAACATAAATAATCTTGGTGCAAAATGTCTCTTCAAGACTCCAAGATATTTTGATTTTGGAAATTGATTTTGTATTTCGTGTTGATCAATCGAAAACAAATAAGAAACACAATCTTTTTGGCTTTTAGAAATTTTTATCAAAACACACCTAAAATCTTTTTGGTATTTTCTAATAAGAAAAGTAAAGGCATTACAGAATCAGACACTATTTTTGTCTTTTGTGAGAAAGATCACAACTTTGAATCATATTGGTCATACCATGCTGAACTACATTTCAATTTCGAGTATTGAAGCACATAAACCATGCCGATTGCAGATATAATTTGTTCAACTTTAAACTCTGGCAGAATCATACTCATAACATCTGGATATGTTAAGGTATTGATTAAGTTTGCATTGACCAGTGTACCCCACACTATCAAACATACTCAGATATGCTTTCGCTTATCACATTTTGTGATTTCATTTGCGATTTTTATCATATAATGATTGTAACCATGATATAGTCAACTGTGTTCCATGCAAAAAGAAATAAGAACGTTAAATCGTCTACCTTAAGGTCTATCTTTCGATACGCAAATAAGGCCTCGGATTTAACAAAATAAGAAAATAAAACAAGTTGAAATTGTATAACTCAACAACAATCAGGTCGGTACTCCCATACACGTAAAGAAAGTCCGATGAGTTATACGAAACACCAAAGAAAATAATGTAGAACGTCAAACAAACAATGATCAGGTCGATCTTTCGATACACAGAGAAAGTCCGATCGTTTGACAAAATAAAGAAAATCAAACAAGTTTAAATCTTTGCAAAATGAACACGTGTATATACAGTGACTTCTTATTTTTCTTTTCACATATCGTTATCTTGATATATCATGAGATATGCATCAAGATGTTGTCCACTAGGTCAAGGATCAGATTTAGTGTGTATCACATTTGTATACTTTCTGATTTGCCGAGCCTACCTTGCACATCGATCAAATGGTCTTATGGCTTTTTCATCTATTTTATCCATGAGTTAGACAATGTCAGCCAATGTACCAGCATTTCCCAATCATGTCGGATACAATTTCTCATTTTTCAATATTTTTGGCTTTTTGCATTTTTCAATGTTTTTGTCTTTTTCAAATTTCGCCCCCTAAAAATGACAACTCTATTTATAGATTTTTATTTTTACGATTGAAAAAACAAACTCCCCCTCAGAATGAGACGGAGTGAAAAACTAAGAAAAAGTGATCAACCAACACAAATACTCTCAGTTTTAGCCATTTGAAAACAAATTTTGATTTTGAAATTCGGGTTAAATTAGCACAGACATTTCACAATCAGCAATTTTCCAATCACCGAAAGGTCTTCCTGAAATACCTGCTGAACACCAAATAAATCATTAGTCGCTCTGGGATCGACCCGATTCAACAGCGTCGGGTCACCCGGTGTCTTCCACAAAGTCATCGTTGGCCTTGGAAACAACCTTCGGTTTCCAAATTTGTAAAACTTTTAATTTTTTATCAAAACCCGAATCAGATTCAACCGACGTACTTGGTGTAGACCAAGACGATTTACGAGTGGATTTAAGCTTTGGAGACCATGGTTCATCAAAAATTTGACCTTTGTTATTCATATACTTGGCAGTTTTGTGAATATAAGCAGCCGTCGGACAATCAACAGCAAGATGTCCCGGTTGACGACATACATAACAAAGTCTTTCTCTAAAATTGTTTGAAAATTGTTTTGATTTTGAAAAACCAGATGAATGTTCAGAACTAAAATTATCAAAGAAACCATCAGAAGAATCATACCTAGGAGATGGACTCCTTGAAGATGACGATCTTCCAGAAGAAGAAGAAGATTCTTTCTTAGATGGTGATTTCTTTGCAACCTTTGCTTTAGAAACCTTCTCAGCATTCACTGGTTTCATAGCCTGAACAGGTTCTTCCTTCACTTTGTAACCCAAACCTTTGTGTTTAGATCCTTGATTCTTTGAAGAATTGGATGAAGAACTTGAAGCTTCTCGTGACTTAGCTTCACTAGTGAATTTAGCTTTGATATCTTTCAGCTTATTCTTCTCAACGAAAACTTTTTCTTCTTCGGTTGTGGAAGAAGAACTCGGAACTCCCTTATCAAACACATTTTCATTTTCCCACAAAACAGATTTAGAAACAAATTTTGGAGTTTCACCCAAAAGCTTTTCCTTCTTCTTAGACTTGGACTTGTTCTTCTTGGGTGGAATGAAAAATTTTGAATAATCATGCACTTCAGCTTTAGGATCAAGCGGAGCAGATGTAAGTTCAAGTAAATCCACTGGTTGAGGAACCAAGTGAACATAATCCTTCTGAGAACTTTCCGAACTCTGGTCCTGCTTGTATAAGAAATTTAGCAATGTCGGAGACAAATGACAATTCTTCACTTGCCTTTTTAACTCCAAAATCTCCAATATTAAATCATTAATCTTCTCTTGTCCCTCAAACACCTCCTGTTGTGACTTGATGAATTTTGCATTGAGATCATCATATTCATAAGTTTGTAACTTTCGAATCTCACATTCAGCATATAATTCCTCAAGCACATTTTCCCTCTTTTGCTTGTAAATCTCAACATCCTTAGTTAATACCTCATTCTTGTCTCTATAAAGAACATTCTCATCTTGAAGCATAGAAATTTTATTTTGAAGCTTTTCAACAGTAACAGCAGTTGTAGCAACAAGAGCAATAGCTTCCTCATACTTTTGCTGAACTGGATAACTCTTCTCAAACAAGTTTTTAAAATCTTGAGCTGCGTCTAAAGCTTCAGCTTTGGCCTTCGCACACTCTTCAGCCAATTGAGCCTTTTCCTTCAAAACATCTTCATGAACATGAACCTACTTATAATACTTCTTTTGAAAATTTTCTAACTCCTTCTTAAACACAACAATTTCCTCAGTTGATGTTTTAGAACTCTGTTCAAACCAGTCAATCTTATTGTGTAATTTTACACATGTCAGACATTTAGATTCTTCAACCTTTGAACTATCAGAAACTTTTGGTAAATCATCTTGAACCAAAGATGCATTAGAATAAGAATCAGAATCAGTCAGAAAGCTGTCATCATCAACATGACGAGCAGTCAAAGCAACAGTAATTGGAACATGATTCTTTGTAACTTCTGAATCTGCATTCCATGCAAATTCATTTGAATGCAACAATGTATTGGTCCAATCATGAGCAAAAGTATCAGATTTCTTCTCAACGTGGACATTCTCGAGCAAAATGACCATAAACTGAACACTTATAACATTTCACCTTTGACTTGTCCAAACCAATCTTCCCTTCCTGATTCAGTCTCTTCTTACCAGTTCTATTGAAAAATTTCTTTGTTCTCCAAACCAACATAGCATATTGCCAATTTAGATCCATTTCCTCTAAATGATCATAATCAATCTGATCGTAATCTTCATTTGCTAACTCAGCATTACTCACAGCACCAGTGATAACACCAAAGTATGAAGATACTAATGCAGACATCAACACATTATAATCATCGGCAGTTTGAACAGACAATGCACTTTGAATCGAAGAACTTGGAATTGACACAGTACAACCAGCAGATGAATAACTTGGAATTTCAGATTTACCTGCCAGAAATGCTGTAGGGGGTGCAGAATTAAGAATATTAGACTTTTCAGCATTCAATGTAGAATCATTTTCACCATGATATACAACAGGATTCTGAATTTGCGTAGGAAGAGATTTGTTCACCATTAACTCCATATCTCTAGCCTGAATACTTTGAACCAAATCATTGAAAGACAATCCTGAAAAATCCTTGTTGTGAGTAATCATCATCACATAATTCTCCCATTTTTCAGGCAAAGCTTCCAAGATCTTTTCTTTCATATCAGCTTCTTCTTTAGTAAGATTTACCAAACGCATTTCACTCATCAGATGAGCGAATCTTGCAATCAAATTGGGAATCGTTTCATTTTGATAATACTTAAAACTATGAAACTCTTTCTTCAAAACCTTTTGTCGACTTTTCTTGTATTGGTCATTGCCTTCACATCGTTTTTCCAAAGCATCCCATAGACTTTTTGATGTGTAATTATTAGCAAATTGATGAAGTAACTCTTTAGGCAATGCCATTGTTAAAGTACCATACGCCTTTTTCTCAGCTTGATAAGCTTTTTTTTGTTCAGATGACATTTTTCTTTGAAGAATAGGTTCACCAGTTTTATCTTTAGGGTAAACATATTGCTCAGTGAAAGATAACCACATATCAATGTCATTTGTATCGACATACACTTCAAACCGTTTAACCCAACTATGATAATCTTCTAATTTTAGTAATTTGGGAACTTTCTGACTTGTTCTGATTTCATTATCATAGTTCATCATCGTTTGCATCGTAGCTTGAACCGAGTTTTGAATAGCCGTGAACGCTTGAAAATCACTCATCTTGTTCGAAAACTTGTATATCAAAACTTCAAACCCAAAAACAAAGGTCTTAGAAGTGGATTTTGGGCTCCAAAATGAAGGATACTAGCCGTTAGGAGGAACTTCGCCCGAACTTAAAAGAAGTTTTCGTTGACCACTAAAAATCTTAACACTGTTCACCGAACCTCCACCGAACTATCTCCGAACTTCGCCCGAACTTAAAAGCACAGAAATCTCTCCGAACTTGACCTTCGGACGAACAAACAAAAAACAGTCCGAACGAGAACCGAACACAGACCGGACTTTGTCCGAACGAGGACCGAACTACCTCTGAACCCTCACCGAACTCTTACCGAACGATATACTCACCGAAACCCGTCCGAACCTCGAGTTCGGAGCGCTAACACCGAACGTGTCCGAACCTCAGACGAGCTCGACCTCACTCGACACCATTTTCTCGATTTTCAACGTTTTTGACTAGAATTTTTTGACAGGATTTCAAACAGACTCGATAGAAACGAATTAGGAATGAATTTTTGATGAGAAGCACACTCGAGATGATCAAACGAACTAAAAAACGATACTCATTTTCTCAAAAATGTGAATTTGAACTCAAAACTTCGAAAAACAATGATTTCCGACCAGTAGAGCAAACCAAATGCTCTAATACCACTTGAAATTGCCTGAGCGTGTGGATCTTCTACTTAGTCGTAATGAAATCAAAATAAACGAGTAAAACACGAAGAGTAAATACAAATATGCTTTGTATTAACCACAAAGATGACCACAGAGTACATAGAGAAAATATGACTCAGAAGCCTCTGAATTCCATACAAGACATCCTATTTATACAAGTTAAACCACGCTGGTCCGAACCTCAGGTTTGGCCCAACGTTCGGCCATGTTCGATCTCCAGGTTCGGCCTGAGTTCGGACCTCAGCAATCTTGTGTGATTCGTCTTGTATTCGATACTTCACAAGACGATCAGAACCATGTATCAACAAACCTTCAACGACGAAAGAAAACCATGATACAAATCGAATAAAAAATGATCTTTAGGCTTACCTGAAAAACCGAGGTGGTGACCAAATACCTTGGTTGCGGAAGCAGATCGAGTCTTTGTGTAGCTCGTTTTTGTAGAAACAAATGAACACCCGGATATGAACACGATAGTGTTTGAGATGTGATGATGATGATGAGCAAAGCTAGTATAAACATGATAGATGAAGAACAAGATAGATAGATAAACAAGGTGGAACAATAGATAACTAAAGATAATCAAAAGATTACATTTTACCTACCCCACACATTCCCGGGTATCATGAACTTACTAGGTGAGTTCATGAACCCTCGACAAGCTTCAAGGAACCATGACTAACTCTCTCTCACTAAACATACATCATCAAGTCTTTCACATGAGAAAGACTTGCTATATATACTACAAACTCACTAAGGGCATAATAGTAAAACTACCAACTAGTGACAATATTTAAACAATAAATAATATTCACTAGAGTCATCTTCTTTAGTTGAGTCTTGTAGCTTGAGTTGTCATGTTCTTCACCGTGTTGTCGGGACGGTAAACGTTAAGTGGCCGTTGAGTATTAATCACATCTATCCAAATATTGTTGGCTCGGTATCTCGATTCCCAACAATCTCCCCCTATTTGGTAGATGGTATACTCAACACTTGTGACATTGGTTCTTGTATTCTTGCATCTTGACTTCGAGAAAATCTTCATGTAGTTTCAAATCTTTCATTCTTCAATTCTCCTTTGTGAAGCTCCCCCTACAATAAACATTCTTCAACCTCCAAACCATAGGCTGTAATGCATAGGGTGTTTACAAACTTCAACACAATGGCAAGCTACTTGAGGACTAAGTCATAACTCAAGGTACCAATATTGTTGAAAGTAAACAAGATAAAGGATCTATGAAAAACTCGAGAGTTAACTCCACAATTCAACCATCTTGAAATACTTGGCCGAATACCAAACCAATGCTTTGCACGAAGATAAACCACTTCTTTTTGTGCTAATAATCTTGCCTTCGATTTTTACCGCAATGGCAATGTCACAACTGTTACGGCTTGAGGACGCTTCAAAGATTAAAATTCACATTTGCTTTGCTCATGGCTTGCAACAAGTCTCATCACATATCCTCCCCCTAGACTTTTGCAACTAAGCAAAATAATAAGCATGTTCTGTTGTAATCAAAACCCATAAGACAACCTTTGCAATAATATTCTGTGAAGTCTAGTAACAAATTATCATCTCATATGAACCAGTGACCCCAACCTGATGAAGAGATGTATGCTACAAGATTCATGACTTCAAGGGATTATTGTGATTGTTGGTTTGTAACAGAAGTGAGTGAACGGATCCGAACTCGACATCGAAATCTCGAACAGAAGCTTAATTTACAAGCCTCAATAATAATTAACCAAAATTTATGATCAGTAGCATCCGATCGTAAGTTAGCGGAACCGAAACACTATCTCGATCAAATCATAGCAACCCAATCAGTTTATCTCGTACCGAAATGACTGACCTGAACAGATACGTTTTCCGGCGATCTGAAGCGAATTCCGGCAGGTTAAATCGGATCAGAAGAAAACTCCGGCAGCCTGAGCCAAATTCCGGCGACTGAATCATGAACAGAAGGCGGTGACTTGGAGCTGACATCCGATCAGAACCTTGAAATGTATAGACTGATCTGAGGCTTCTACGACAATAAAAACCAGAACAGAAACGGTTGTTGGAGTTTTCCGATTACAACACGTTTTTCCGGCGGCCTAAGCCATCGCCGGTGACCTGAGAAGCGAACATAACCTCAAAGGATGAAGTTCCAGACTTCCGGTTGAGAACTTCGTTTCCAGCTGACCTTTAGAGTTCCGATCGAAGTACCGGTTGAAGATAACACTTCCACTTGAATGTTGAGACGAAACAGGAATGATACTTTTTCCGTTTGATGTTTCCGCCTGAACATGAAGCTCCGGTTGAACTTTGGATTTCCGATTCAAGTTGAAATTTTCCGCTTGAAGACGCTTTTCCGCCGAAGTGCCCAGTTCCGGTTGAACTTTGAAAGTTCCGCTTGAACCATGATTTCCGGTTGAAGTGTTCTCCGGTTGAACTTTCCGCGTGATGTTCGAACGGAACGGAGTTGAGGCAGATCTGGATCTTCCGGTTGAAATGAGTTGAGCCGGAAACTATTATTTTCCGGTTGATGTTTGGATTTCATCGCCTACAGTCGTCATCATCAACCTCCATAACATAAACCCAGATCAAGAACACAACCAACGTCTTCTTCGTCAACCTTTATCACAAACCCAGATCGCGTCGACCATGTTGCAGAAACCTGTCACCGTTGATGTTACCTCCTTCTTTGATTATCAACCCTGAGACCAAACAGAAACTTGTATACGATCGAGCAGTGGTCTCGTGTTCGCATTTTCTGAGGTTCTCTATTACCGACTATCATCATGTTCAATCTTCAACATAAAATTCATTTTCTGTAAATCTGTTCTTCATTTTTTTTTTTTTCCGAAGAGAGAGAAAAAAAATTTGTTGCAAGATTCAAGACTTTTCTGGGTAAAGACATGTATTGACTTTTGAAAAGAGAGAATACATAGAGTGTAGATATGAACAAAAGTGTCGGCTGGCAGGTTTAAGAAAATGTGTGGATTTGATGGCACATGGGACCTTTTAGGAAATGATAAACTTTATGGAAAATAAAGTAGGTCAAATGAGGTAAGAGAGGTAGATAAGGACACTACATTACATTGTCTATTCTTCTGCTCATAAATATCAAATTTTCTACAATCTTTTAACCACAAGTACCAAAAAAATAATATTAATATGTTAGGCAGCAGACTCGAGGCAGCAAAAGTTCATAATGCATTTCGATGGATGCAAGTTGAAAATGTAGATTGTTGATTTTGAACAGAAGGTAAATTTGGGTGGGGTTTAAGGGTCTTCCTAACAAGCATTTCACATGTTCTGAAAACTGTGTGCCATGTCTCAAGGGCAAGCAACACAGAACCTCTTTCAAGCCGAAAGTTGAATCTTCAATTTCAAAACCTCTAGAGCTATTGCACATGGATCTATTTGGTCCAACTAGAGTAATGAGTTTAGGAAAGAAGTCATACTGTTTTGTGATAATTGATGATTTTTCTAGGTATACTTGGGTTTTCTTTCTCAAAACAAAAGATGAAACTGCTGAATTGTTGAAAACTCTAGTCATTAATTTAGAAAATCAATCCAATTTTAAGGTTAAAACAATCAGATGTGACAATGGCACAGAATTTAAAAATCATGTTCTGAATTCGTTTTGTGAGGAAAAGGGAATTTTGAGGCAATTTAGTGCTCCTAGAACTCCACAGCAAAATGGGGTTGCTGAAAGGAGAAATAGGACATTGATTGAAGCTGCCAGGTCAATGTTGGCAGACTCTAAGCTCCCTGTGATATTTTGGGCAGAAGCAGTAAACACTGCCTGTTATGTCCAAAACAGGATCTTAATTGTCAAGGGAAAGGATAAAACACCTTATGAGCTTTGGAGAAAAAGGAAACCAAACATCTACTTTTTCAAGCCATTCGGTTGTTCTGTCACTATTTTAATAACCAATGAGTCTTTGCCTAAATTTGCTGAGAAGGCAGATGATGGTTATTTTGTTGGATACTCTAGTGTGTCAAAAGCATTCAGAGTATACAACAAGAGAACTAAAATTGTTGAGGAAACCATAAATGTGTCTTTCAATGAGAAATCAGCCAACAATTTTAGATCTCAACCAAGCTGGTTATTTGATATTGATGCACTAACCACTGCTTTCAACATAACTGTTGATAAGCCTGTGAGCTCTTTAGTGCAGGAACAACACTTTAACAGGTCTGCTGATGAGCATTGGAAAAGCAATCAAACTGATAAAGAGAGGCCAATCTTCTTCTCTTCAATGAGCTCTCAACCTGTTTTCCCAAAGAATGACAAGAAACTAACTGAAATAATTCAAATTGAAGAAGAAATTGTTCCGCTTGAAGTTCAAGCTGAACCTATTTCTCCGGTTCAAGTTCAACCGGAAAATCAAAATTCAGAAACTGAAGAGAGTACTGAATCAGAGTCAAATGAAGCTGGAAACTCAAATGATAACTCATCAAATGAGCTAAATTTAGATCATTTGATCTTTAATTCAGATACAAATTCTCTTGAATCAGTTGGAGTTTCAGATCCTGTGTCACAATTTGAAAGTATTGAGCTTGATCACAGACTTCCTCAGCTCAATATACCCTCAAACGGAAGAAGCCATGAATTTCCTATGTTCATTGACAGAAGAATCAACAGAGATCATCCAGTGGGAAATATCATTGGAGAAGCTTCAGCTCCTGTGCTGACAAGAAGTAGATCTGCAAATGCAAATATCTGTTTGCATGCTGCATTTTTGTCTCAAGAAGTGCCCAAAAAGGTAGCAGATGCCTTAGAAGACAACAGCTGGGTAGAGGCAATGCAAGAGGAACTATTTCAGATTAACAAGCAGAAGGTTTGGGAATTGGTAGACCTGCCTGATGGAGCAGAACCAATTGGAACTAAATGGGTGTTTAGAAACAAAAAGGACGACAGGGGAATTGTTATCAAGAATAAAGCAAGACTGGTTGTGCAAGGTTATGTACAGGAAGAAGGCATTGATTATGATGAAGTCTTTGCACCAGTAGCCAGGTTGGAAGCAATCAGAATCTTCCTAGCCTATGCTGCATTTAAAGACTTCCAAGTATATCAAATGGATGTGAAAAGTGCTTTCCTGTATGGCCTACTGGAACAAGAAGTTTATGTCAATCAACCTCCTGGCTTTGAAGACCCTCACCATCCAAACAAGGTGTGCAAGCTGATCAAAGCTTTGTATGGTCTCAAACAAGCTCCTAGAACCTGGTATGAAACTCTTTCAAATTACCTTCTAGAGAATGGCTACAGGAGAGGAGCAATTGATAAAACTCTTTTTGTCAAAACTGTTGGTAAAGATATGCTAATGGTACAAATTTATGTTGATGACATTATTTTTGGTTCATCTAACACCTTGTTGTGCAAGGAGTTTGAAACTTTGATGCAGTCAAAATTTGAGATGAGTTCCATGGGAGAACTAACATTCTTCTTAGGGCTTCAAGTGAAGCAAACTGCAGACGGAATCTTTCTGAATCAATCAAAGTACATTCAAGACATGCTGAAGAGATTTGACATGCTATCATGCTCAAGTGCCAAGACTCCAATCTCCACTTCCCACAAGTTAACCAGTGACTTAAGTGGAAAGCCAGTAGACGAGCACATGTATAGGGCTATGATAGGCTCTCTGATGTACCTTACAGCTAGCAGACCTGACATCATGTTCAGTGTTTGCCTGTGTGCTAGATATCAATCTTCTCCAAAAGAGTCCCACATGTTTGCTGTTAAGAGAATTTTCAAGTATCTTAAGGGGCAACCCAAACTGGGTCTGTGGTATCCCAAGAACTCTGACTTCTCTTTCAAGGCATACACTGACAGTGACTATGGAGGATGTGATATAGATAAGAAATCAACATCAGGAGGATGTCAATTTCTAGGAGAAAGGCTTGTCTCCTGGCAATGCAAGAAACAAACATGTGTTTCTACTTCAACTGCAGAGGCCGAGTACATTGCTGCCTCAAGTTGTTGCAGCCAAGTTCTTTGGATCCAAAATCAGATGCTTGATTATGGAATCACATTCATGGAGACTCCTATTCTCGCAGACAACAACAGTGCCATTTCCATCGTCAACAATCCAGTGAAGCACTCCAAGACCAAACACATTGACATAAGGTATCACTTTATTAGAGATTGTGCTGAAAAGAATTTAATCAGATTATTTAAAGTTCACACTGATCATCAACTGGCAGACCTGTTTACAAAAGCTTTCGATGAGGCAAGATTTTTCTACCTCATCACAGCCATTGGGATGATGAACTTTGAATAAACTTTTCACAATTTTAATAAAAGAGAGATGTGCTCAAAGAGCCCGTCTCTTGATACAAAAAGAAAAAGAAAAAGAAAATTTCTTGTGTTAAATGAAGAATGTTTCAATTCAAAGATTCAACTGCTGTTAAAACTTTGAAAAATCGACACAAATTTTCAAAATTTATGTGTTTTGGATTTTCCGGTTCAAATTCAGGTTCAACCTGAAAGAACAACCTTTGAAATTCACCGGGTGAACTTCAACCGGAAAACAGCTTTAATCCTGACGTAAAAACTTATTTTTGAAAACAATTCTTCCAAGCGGAAAACTTGTCCGCTTGAAGTTCAACCGGAAGAAATTTTGTTTTTAAAATAAAGGAGAAAATGGGTTCCGCTTGAACTTCCGAGTCAACAAAGTCAAAGAGTCATTTAATTACCCGGAAGGCACAATTTTCTAAGCGGATGTCACATTTATTTTACCCATTGAATTTTTAACTGTTTTAAATCCGAGGTTTCAGTACATTAACTTTTGGATAAGGGCATGCTTTAATCAGTTGTACCGTATAACATATAAAGCATCTGTCCCATCCGTCACTGAACCGTCGATTTTTAACCTCTCTCCTCCACGTCATCACCAAAAAGGTAAAAAGCCCTAAATTACCGTCACTTCCCCATTTCTCGCAAACACACCCCAGAAGTTACTTCCTAAATTCTCTCAAACCATCTCCAAATAACCCCCACAAAACCGTCAAAATTCTCAAAATTTGGTACAACAATGGCTCCGAAGGGAAGAGCAAGTGGCAAGAAGCCAATCGGCGACTCGAAATTTGCCGTCGAGCACAACCTGGTAGCGTATCTTGAACCCCCTTCCAAAACCGATATCTACAATGAGATGATCGAGTTCATCAAAAGCTCACATCTTCATCATGCGCTTACTGTCGAAGCGGAAATTTTTGAAGAAGTGATGGAAGATTTTTGGGTTCACGCTAGGGTTTCTGATGAAGCAAATGGAAGCAAAATTGTGTCAACCGTCCAGGGGAAGGATGTTGAGATAGATGAAGCAAAGATTCGAAGGCTGTTGAAACTAAGGGATGAAGGTGGATACGGAGAATTAGATCAGAAGAAATATCTCCGTCTGTTCAGAAACATCGGTTATGGTGGCTCCCCTCATAGCAAAACCATCAAAAAGGGGCAGTTACCATACAAATGGCGATTTCTTGCACACACACTTCTGGTGTGTTTATCTCCAAAGAAGGGAGGTTTCGATGAGCTCTCCTGTGAGCAAGCCTCCGCCTTCTACGCTGTGGTTAAGGGTGAGAATTTTAATTTTTCTAGACAAATTTTTCAAGCCCTAAAATCTAATGTTCACTCTGAATATACCTACCTGTACCCCAGATTTTTAACTTACATTCTCAAAGAAGAGTACCCCCACATTGCTTGGTTAGGTACAATTTTGCACCAAAAACTTCTAAATGAGAAAACCTTTTCAAATCTTGCTGTAAATAAGTCTCCATTTCTTGGAAGGGATACTGACCATCCCATGCCAATTCCAAGGCAGCTTCCTAATGAACCTGCTGATGCAGAGGTTCAAACTGAAGCTGCAGGAGCACCTGAGCCTCAAGCTCAAGATGACAGATCTGTCGACCTAACAGTTTCTGATCCCACATCTGTCCCAGCTTCCTCTTCACTAAAAGTTTTTCAATCCAAAAAGAGGAAAGCTACCACAATCACTTCCACTGCCACCTCCTCTTCCAACTCACCTCCTGTCATTTTCAAGAGACAGAGAAAAGTGGTTACTAGGTCTCCTCCACCTAGTGCCACCAACCAACCTGAAGCTTTAAACCCTGTTCAAGGCAAAAAGCCTAAACGGAAACTGGCCAAATTGGGATTTTCTCTTAGGGATGAACCTTCAGTTGAGGGGGAGTCATTAGAAGCAGATGCAGCTTCCCCATCTGAACATTTTTCACCCTTGAAACCCTTATCACCTAGGAGTGACAGTGCTGTCAATCTTGGCTCAAGTGAAGGTGTTATTAACTCACCTGCCACATTACATGAGAACATCCTGATGAGCCAGGACCCTGTAGCATTGCAACCCCACTCCTCACCGGAGGTGAATCTCAGAGGTTATGAAGAGATTCATACAGAAAGGGTTGCTGCTGCCCAAGTATCCCAACTGGATCTTGGTGTTAGCAGTAACATCAATAAGACCCAATCTGTGGCAATCTTCTCTGAATCAGCACCCGGAAGTCCTTTATTGGAACCAAGGGTTGTTGAAACAGATGAAGAGAATCCCAGGTGCCAAGAAGCCACGGGTACCAATGCTGATCAATCCAGGATTGATAGTTTGGTTATTTCCAAGGATACTGGTAAAAAGCCAGTTGAGGATAGTTATACACTACCTGAATTGACGAAACTGTACCTTTCTCTGCAAGCACAGGTTGAAGCTCTTAACTCAACTGTTGCCACTTTGGTTCAAGCTGATTCTACTCCAAATGAAGCAGGTCCTTCAAACCCTTCCAGAGATGCTGATGAAGCTGATACTGTCAAATTGGGGGAGAAGTTATCATCAAAACCTGTTATTACTGAGATAGAAGAAGTTGAGAGGATACCGGCTGAAGTAAGAGCCACAGCCTGCCAAAGAATTGGTGTAGAACCTTTTTCTGTTGAAGAGAGCTGGGTGAATATGAAATGCAGTCAACTGATTGCTATTTCTCCTTTTGAGGACCCCAACCTCACTGAGCTTGTTCAGTCATCCATGCTGATTGCTGGTGCTCTTCCTGAGCACATCAATATGATCACAACACTGCTAAAAGATGTTATTTTTCCGGCTGAAAGAGCCAGTGATCATGTTGAAGGCAACATTGCCTCTACCAGCAAGGTAGCAGCTGATATGGAAGAAAGTACTGCAACTGTAGCAGTTGGTACTATGACTGAGGGAGAAGATGAAAATTTGATCGGTGAAGAAGAAGGAACCGAGGTACTGGAAATAGTTGACAAAGAACCTGAACTCACCCAACCTCAGGTGGTGACTGATGGCCAACTACAGGTTCAACCGGAAGTTCAACCGGTAGTTCAAGCTGAAGGAGATCTGAATGTTCAACCGGAACACCAAATTCAAACCCAGGTGGAAATTCATGGTCCAAGCTCATCAATTTTTGGGACTGATGAAGCACTTGAGGTTCAACCGGAAGAACAAAGAAACAAAGAAGCTGAGGATGTTGCTGAATCACTGATAGCCTTAAGGAGTTCTGAAACAATTCAAGCTGAGGAACCTGTTCAAGCTGATATAGCTAAAACTATTCAACAGGCAACTCAAACTCCTGAAGCTGAGGCTGTAGTGAAGATGGTTGAAGATGCAAGAAGGGTAGCTGAGGATGAAAGAATAGCCAGAGAGCTCCAAGAAGAATTTGACTTATACATGCAAGATAATGTGTTTGAAAATCTTCTTGAGGAAGCAAAGACCAGGTCTTTCAACTGGAGGCTAAAAGATTATGATTTGGAAACTATATCTGAAGCCAACAGGCAGAGGTTGATTGTCATTGCCTCCCAATTGCCTACCAAGCTGACAAAAAATGATGAAAACTACAGGCTGTTGAAAAAGATCAAAAGGGCTCTTGTGATTAGAAACTTGAAGAAAGAGGAAGAGGTAGCTCAGATGAAGGTTAGAGGACTTTGCAGCTTAATTGACGAAATATTCTATGAGCTGAAAGGAGACATTGCTGCTGTCAATCCTAACCTGGTGATGCCTTCACCATCAGAGCTGGTCTCAGGTACTATAACTGCTAATGTTAAACCTGAAACTGATGATATTGCAGATATACCACCTCCACCTTCATTTATCTATGATCCAAACCCAATGCCTTCAACAACCTCATCCATTTTACAGTCACTCCCAATCATACCATACAAACCTCCTCACATCCCCAAGAAGCTTGCTGCTAAACTTGCCAATCCTAAGTTTAGATCAGACAACTTCACACCCATCATCCCTTTTAAAAAGAAACCTCCACCAACCATGGACTTCTCTGATATCTTCCCACCATCTCCACCCTCAAGCCCAACTCCTAAAGCCAACAAACCACCTTCAAGAACCATCCTACCTCCTCTCACCATAAGAGAACCATCTTCTACCACCACCCAACCTACCAAAAACCAACCTGGTCCCTCTTCTTCATCTGCCAAAGGCAAAAGGCCTATCGGGCAAGAATCTGCTGGAAATTCTGATGAAGAAAGGGAAACCAAGAAGAAAAGATTGATGCATGCCAGGAATAAAAGAGATCAACACAAGAGAAGGAAAGGGCCACCCAGAAAGAATAAGATAATTGGGTGGACAGTGAACGAAGACTCCTTTGATTTCACTTTCCAATTGGCAGATGGCAAAACTCAAGTGATCAACGCTCACAGGGCCACTTCTCTTCTCAGTGCAATGCAAATGACTGACATCATCCTAAAACTCAGAGAAATCATGAATCCTTCAAGGGCAGAGCACATGTTGAGGCTTATCATTGAACCAACTGTGCTAGACTGTGGAATGCTCTATCGAAGTAACTTAGATGATGATTCAGCAGGAGAAGAAGAAGAAGTGCCTACCAGTGAGATCAAATTTATCATCTGGGAAGAAGAAGAGAAGCTCTTCTATGTTCATAGAGCTGATGGCACCTTTACAATCCATGAATCCATTTCTGTTCAAGAAGAATGGAACGAAATGGATTGGGATTCAATCAAACTTGTAAAGGTGACCAAAACAAACATTAAAGAGCTTTCTCAAAATCTTGATGCCAGCATCGGATTTTCCAACAAGTAGGTTGTGGAGAAGAAATTTTTTTTGGGTACAAGTCAATTTTGAAGATAAACATTGAAGACAAATAATTTGACAACATCAGCTTAGGGGGAGATTGTAAGGAAAAATAGAGCTTGGAAGATTTCCGGCTGAAATGCCAACTTTATTAGTTCCGGCTGAAGTTGAAGTTCAAGCGGAATTCATACTTCAAGCGGAACAGGCACTTCAAGCGGAAGGAAGCAATTTTTGTCTCTTAGCGAATATTCCGGATGAACTCGATTGTCCACCGGATAAAGAGTTCAACCTGACTTTTCGTGAGAAGTCTTTTCAGCAAGTCCAATCCTGCAAAAGCTTCTCGTATGCTTCTATATCTGATTCAAGCCGCTCTCCTGAAGTAGATAGTTGCTGCCAACACGCAAGATATTCCGATTGTCGATGTTTATTCTTTTGGTAGTTTGTATTTGACTTCTTTATTTACGGTCTAGATTAGATCGCATGAGATCAATGGCTGTCATTGATCTCATCAGCACTATATATAGCATGTAACCTCTTAGCTTACAAACACGTTCATCACTTGTAATAGTGTAGCTTCGAGTTAATGCAAATAGTGCCGAATATTCGACATATCGTTGTTTTACTATTCTGCAAATCAAGCATTTACATTATACAAGAACTTAATATCGCTTAAGTAAAGTGAAATATAACTTTAATTCCGCAGGGTTATATTTGCAAGTAAAGGGCTTAGTTTTAGTTTATTCATAACTAATTTCGATCCTACATTACCTCAGTCGTGGAAGAAACTTGAGATGACGATGTACACAACGATGGGCGGAACCAAAACTCGTAGCGAACCTCTGTTCTTCGGCGGCGATGTTCCTTGTGTGATGAATAATTGAACATCAACTCAGGATGGTCGGGTGGTGGCTCAACTCTGGCGATGATCTTGCTCTGAGGGTGGGTCAGGCCCGACAGCAGGTGTACCAAAAAGGGAATCCAAAACGGGAGTCGGAGATGATGCAGATGGTGGTGTTCTTGCGGTGACTTGCCGGAGAGCAAAAGGGCAGTGGTTCCCGAGAGCAGAAGAGACGTGGTAGACAATGATGGGGTGAATTAAGGTGTAGTGATGGTGATCGATGCTTGTATGCGTAACCGAGGAGACTACGAACTAATGATCAACATATGAAGAGAGGCGGTTACCGGAAAAAGGGACCGTCAAATGCTTTTTTTTCGACATTCCAATATGACTTTTCCTAATTGGCAAAAATAGTCCCCTCACGGATTACACTATAAGAAATCGAGTTTGTAAAATGACAAATTGGTCCCTCTATGTTTAAGTGAATAGAAAATGAGATTTAGAAATGGCAAGACGGGTCCCTCCAGCTCTCAAATAATTAATCATAACTAACCAACCCATCTCCACAAAATAACCGTACCACAAAGAGTCGTTTTTAATTTATTTTAATAACGTATGGTATTTTAAATTTGAATAAATACACCATATATTACAATCAAACTCATAAAATTATAAGTATACATATATCTCACATAAAACCATAAACATGAACTCATGAATATATATATATATATATATATATAGGGTAAGGTTCCTTGGAAAACTACTATTATTTGGAAAACTGGAAAACCAAAGGAAAGTTATATTAAATGAAGGCTATTTGGGTAATTTGACAATTTTTTTTCTTTTTTTTTTTGTTTCACATATATCCACATGATAACTTTTTAAAAAACAAACAAAAAAAGAAAAAAAAAAGACAAAAAAACAAAAAAAAGAGAGAAAAAAACGTTTTTTTTGTTCATCTTGTCCATCCGACTATGTTGCATATATGCAACATAGTATGTTGCATACGTTGCATATATGCAAAATAGTATGTTGCATATATGCAACATTGTATGTTTCACATGTTGCATATATGGAAAATAGTATGTTGCATATATGCAACATTGTATGTTTCATATGTTGCATATATGCAATATAAAAAACATACAATATTGCATATATGCAACATAGTCGGACGAACCCATAAAAAAAGAACGTTTTTTTTTTAGTTTTTTTTTAGTTTTTTTTTTAGTTTTTTTATTTTTTTTTAAGGTCGTAAGGTGGAAATTAGTTGGATAGACACGGAAATTTAAAAAAGAAAAAAAAAGGAGCACCAAAATGACCTAAATAGCCTTCATTTAATATATTTTTCCTTTGGTTTTCCAGTTTTCCAACTAAAACTTAGTTTTCCATTGAACTTAACCCTATATATATATATATATATATATATGTGTGTGTGTGTGTGTATGCCAAAATATGATTAACGTAAAGCATTCAAATTGTAAACCCTAATAGGGGCACATAAATTCATGAACACAAAATCATGAGTATATATACATCGTTCACATAAAGTCATGCAATAATTTACGTGAAATCATTTGAAGCTTATCCATAAAGTCATAAAATATAATTCACATAAATCATACAATCACATTTGTTTAGGTTAATTTACCGACGCCTAGACTCGAGTGTATTTCTCGTATAGTGACGGTCACAGACATACCTTAATTATGCGTTTTATAAAATGCATGCATGGATGTTCATAAAAGCGTTCGTAATAACGAAAGTTTAGTTTAACCAGGAATCACCTGAAAAGTCGTTCTGTCACATACATGACATTAACACGACACGTGACGTTAGCTATCATAGTTAATTAAGATAACGGAAGTTATTAACGGAGTTAACCTGGAAATTACCATTTGTCAAAATTTTGTAGTGAATTGATAGAAACCGAGGTGATTTGAGCATCGAGCAAAAGTTGAAGACTAAACCAAAGAAGTAATGCTGAAAAACCTGTTGGTGGCGATACGCTGAGAGTGAAAAGAAGAGTTTAGCGATACGCCAGGATAGCGATTTTCCCTAAAACCCCTGTTTAGTGTTCATCCTCGCTAAGACAATTCGGAAGGTGATAGGCTTGTTGGGTAAGCTATTTGGTTAGGGTACTAGGACAAATTGCCTCGGGAGAGGGATTCCCAAGGTTTCTTAGCTCACTTATTATTCCGTGTCACTACGTGTAGGTTTGAAGTAACTCCTCTCATATTTTAAGTGTTTGAGATAAGAACAATCCAGGAGGTGACCTATTCAATCGGGTACTAGTGTATCGTTAAGGGCAATCCGAAAGGTGACCTAACCAATCCGTGCACGTATTTCAATTTTAGGGTCTCTACTGCATCATCCCTGGAGAGTGATATGGGTTCCATTAGGAATTCTATAAGTTGATGTGAAGATCCTAATTTCCATCACTGTTCTTATATACAAGTGAAGTCGTTAGCATCAATTAGGATTCGTGGTCTATGTGAAACTTTTTCTCGTCTTTGGTTTCGTCTAGGTTTATCAGTTGTCGGTAGTTAATATTTCTAGTTTAAGGTAGTTTTATTTTGATTTAATTAGTTCAATTTAATTTTCCATCAAAAACCAAAATCAAATCTTTTTTTTAGTTATTTCACATTTCTTAAGTTAGTTTTGTTATTCAGAGTCTCTAGGGTTCGATATTGGTCTTCATTAAGCTATACTATTATCAATAGGTACACTTGCCTGTTGATTCAGGGTAGTTTAGGGTTTTCGGGGTCAAACTTAGGCGTGTCAAGGTTAGGGTTTATTTTAGTAGTTTTATCGACCGAATTTTGTACATTAAATACAAGAGACATAATGCATACTCGTGTATCGGTGATGTCATGTGTTTCACTTGTGTCCATGAAAATAAATAACATGTATTCTCACCAAATGATTTTAAATAATCAATTTAAAATACGGGCTTTGAGACTCACCTTAACAACCAAGGCAAATGAACGATGTAATAAATAGGAAAAGCTTACCGTATTTTGACCTAATTGTTCCCTAGAATATTTAAGACACGTTAAGGTCTGATGATATGTATGTTTGAACATTTGGCTCGATGACACATTGTGTTATACATTTTATAGAAAAAAATATTCATAGATACTTGTAAAAAATAATGTAACTTGTTTTCCAACCCGAATAAAATATATTCATCTAACAAAATAATATAAATTAATATATCATCATTATTTAACTAAAATAAAATGGTAATATTATGTATAATATAAGGTTCCAAGATTTTTCTATCATAAAACCTTACGTATTATATCTTTTTCTCAAATACTAATGTGTATATGTTCATGAAAAAAAATGCACCAATTTGTCATGAAGATTCATACATGTGTGTATATATATATATATATATATATATATATATATATTGAAAGTTATTATACAAAGGACGGTTTGAGTGCGAAGGTATATCATCCGCTCATATGCGCGTTTTTTTTATCTGACGACGCTAAACTGTTTCTCATCTTCAACGTTATTTTAGACGCTTAATTAATAAAAAAAAGACACATAGACAACTTTAAATACGCATCAACAAAAAACATACCTCAACTTTATATACACAAAATAACGCATACGTTCATCATTTTCACGCAACTGAATAAAAACTACTAAGCTAAACATAATCTAATACACATCAACAAAAAACACGCATAACTCAAACTTTTATACAAAAATCACGCATATGCTCAAATTTTTTCACGCATTTGAATAAAACCACTAAGCGAATCTTAATTTAAATGCAAACATAAAAAAAACGTCATAATCAAGCATTAACTAGTTTCTCACCGTAAAATCAATTACTAACATCGGAACAACAATATAACGCATGTTCATTATGATAATAACGCAAAACATAAAAAATAAAATCATTCTTCATTAAAAACAATCTTCATAAAAAAAGACAACATCATCTAAATTACATCAAAAAGATCTAGACAAAAGAAGCAAGAAAACCCATCTTCAAATCAGCAGAAACTTTAATCAGCTGCATGATCTTCCAAATAGCTTGAACCTGGTCCTCATCAGCTATAGCCAGGTCAGCCAAAAACAAAACAGAAATGTCACGCAATGACGAAGAAGGCATAGCAAACAACTCATCCATGATTTTGTAACGATCAGCAACACCAGCTCTTAAAACATTCAGGTGTTGCTTTCACTAAAAAGAACATCCTTATTGAAATGCTTCATATGCACTTTCTGCTTTAGTATATTAGAAGAAGGTGGTGTCGTTGATGACGAGGACAAAGAGGCCATCTTCAGAGAATGAATTATTCTATATTTCACTCAACTCAAAAACAAAAACTGTAAAATAACGCAAGCCACTATATAGAGAAATAGAAAACCCTAATTCTAAAATCGGACGGTCTAGAATGAAAACATTAAAATTATTTTAAAAAAATATATTTAAAATAATAATAAATAAATAATAAAATAACGCACCGGGTATATTGTCACACCCCCAATTTACCACTAACGGAGTTTATACCGTCGAGGGGTACGACTAGACCAGGATCCACACCCATAGTTACAAATACTAAACGAATCAGGGTTAGTTCAAACACAAGTTATAAATCAGAGTCTTAAATACCCGCAGCGGAAATAATTATCCTGGCACTAACCACGTGCCTTACAAATTCATTGTTTTAGAAATCCCCAAATTAAGTTAAATAAAAAATAAGAGTCTTCACGTGCCATGCCAACCTCCAGTGGATACTCCTTAGCGATCTGCAAAAGTTTAAACCACGCAAGTGTCAACCTAACGGTTGGTGAGTTCACAGTGGGCTTGTCATGCATTGGTCCGGTCTCATAATCATGATTCGTGTCAAGATGTACTTACAAAATATTTATTTGTGAAAAGCAATGCTCGTAATTAAATCTCAGTTTATAAATGGTTTGTCTGTGACCTACGTCATCGGGTATGTACTAGTTCCGTAAAGTTAAAGGACTCAACCGATATCGCGGGTAGCTAATCCGTTGTTCCATGCTCTAAGGAAGTTTGTACCAAAGCTGACTTATTTTGTGGGGGCCGAGCCATCCCGTACGGTGCGGACCTACGTCATCGCGGTTTTTGCCTCCCCCGTGTCCTCCCCGGGACTACGGTCAAATAGGCTGATATTGTTCCTCCGTGCACTCCCCGTGCCACGGGGCGGAGTTTGTCAAACTCCAGTAGATCTACCCAACATCCCCTCGCTTTACAATTAATGGCACAATTTTAGTTGAGGACTTTTAAGTTATAAGGCATCCTTAGATAAATATGTGATATCATATGGTTCAGACTTTAACCTACACTAGCCATATTAAAACGTTTTCGAGTGACTATTATCTTAAAAACTCAAGAGTGGCTATTATCTTAAAAACTCAAGAGTGGCTCTAAAAAATATTTAAATCCTACGATATATCTAGTTTGTGGCTATTATCTTAAAAACTCAAGAGTGGCTCTAAAAAAATGTACGTGACTATCGCGACATGTTATTTGTGTGATGTTCCAGAGATAAGTCATCATGAATGAAGTAGGGTATCTTATTCTTAATCCGTCTTGTATATACAATTAATAAACTAACTTCAGATGTACCTATTATAAAAACTAATAAAAACATAGGGAGATTAAAACATTCTTGGATTAAACGATTGTTGGCCGGCCTACCAAACCCTGGTGCTACATTTCAAACAATGAACCGTTAAAATATACACTAATTAACACACACCCATGCATAGACATATAGTGTGTGTATGTATATATATATGTACACCACCTGCATGCATTTAGAAGAGGTCAAACAGTTATATACACTTATAATATAAAATGGCAGAGGTGGTGGAGGGGTCGCCAGAGACGGTGGTGGTTAGAAACAAACAGGTGATTTTCAAAGACTTTGTGATCGGATACCCGGAAGAGTCCGACATGTTGGTAACATCTGAGGCCACCATCCGTCTAGAGTTGCCTAAGAATGAAGGTGGTGTGATTTTATCAAAGAATCTCTACTTGTCATGTGACCCTTACATGAGGGGTCGCATGAACAGGACACCTAAAGGAACTTACACCGCTTCTTTCACACCTGGATTGGTAAGTTTTGATTGCGTAAAATGAAATGTTAAATATGTATTTGTGTTGGGTTTATTATTCAACATTCATATATGTTTCATATGAATTTAGGGTGTTCTTTGAGGAACCTCATAAGGGGTCAATTATAGATATGGCAAGTGAAAATGCTAACCCACGTCAACAAATCAATTTTCATTACGACCCATTTGATCGAATCAAACTCAAACGGTGTTAAAAAATGCATGAACATGGTGCTTTAAGAATATATAAGATGGTAGGAATGAAGTGGCGTGTGGAAGCGATTAACACACACAAAGCACAAATGAATATCTCGTAGAAAGAGAAAACAAAGAAAACGAAAAAGAACACAACATAAAACAAAATACCGTGTTTCAGTCGGTGTGATCTAGTCCACGGCCTGCAAACTCGGCACTATGATTACAATTGCTAAAAAAGAAACCAAATATGGGCCTCCAAATAGGCCAGCCCCATGGTTTCATCCTAAACCATAAGCCCAAAAAGGCTGACTAAACCTTCACTCCCTCCCAACATAAATAGTAGATATGCATTGCAAGCTAGCTAGTTCTTTAGAATCACTAATATGTAGTATAGTCTTGTTGCAAGAACCAAAACAAAACATTGAATATTCCTCAAACCAAATCATTGTTTTCTACAGCCTATATGCGGATATGGAGTCGGACAAGTTTTGGACTCCACTCACCCCGAATTCAGCAAAGGCGACTTGATATCAGGAATCACCAATTGGGAAGAGTATACCTTGATCACGAATCCTGAGTCTACAATAAAGATTCAACATACAGATGTTCCTCTTTCCTACTATACCGGAATCCTCGGTAAGTTAAAGTTATGTTGATCATCCATTTACATATGATATAATTTACCTAAATATACTTGTTCAAATTAATCTTGGCATGGTTTAGGTATGGCCGGCTTAACCGCTTATGCTGGATTTTATGAGATTTGTTCGCCGAAAAAAGGAGACACTGTGTTTGTGTCATCAGCATCTGGAGCCGTTGGTCAACTTGTTGGGCAGTTCGCGAAGCTATGTGGCTGTTATGTTGTTGGAAGTGCTGGATCAAAGGAGAAGGTAAAAATTCAACAGGTTATGTGTCACTAGCTAGTGCTCATACATATATGCAACTTAAAACCATTATTTGCTAGTTAGTTATTGCTCACATTGATTTGGTGTAAGTTGCTTCCTTTGACAAGCTAGGTTGATCTGTTAAAGAACCATTTCGGGTTTGACGAGGCATTTAACTACAAAGACGAGGAAGACCTAAATGTCGCTTTAAAGAGGTTGGGATTTCTGCTCAGTATAAGTATAAGGAAAACCGAAAGAAACAGTATATTTAAAAGAAATTATATTATATAAATAACAATTTCCAACTCACTTGGTCTTGTAAAAACATGATTCATACAAAACACTATGTATAAGTGATTGGTTATTTTATTTTTTTTGTTTTTTTATATCTTTTAAAGTATGTCAATTTTTATAAATTTCGAATACACTGTTGTGACATGCATATTTTTATTTATGTTTCGATGTAATTTTATTTATAACGGAGTTGTTCGTAATAATGTACAATTATTGAAACACAAACGTACACTGGCGCAGCTTCATTAGGGCCGGGGGGGGGGCGACCGCCCCCTCGGTTTTTCCGTCCGTAACTACCTATTTTCTCAATTTTATGTTAAAAAAATTGTATTTGTGGAGTATCGCCCCCTCGGATGTATTGATTATCACCCCATCGGTCGATCTTTTGATCCCCGCCCCCTCAGAGATCTCTCTCAAGCTCCGCCACTGCAAACGTAAACTCCTTCAAAGCTGCTTCAAAGTTCCATTTTGTATATGCTTTCTTTTTCTATTACACCTTATCAAATATTATGTTCTATAAAATTCCGCAATCATCAACCTATTCTACGTGGTTTTTTTAAGTTATCGTTGTAACGTGTTTTCTTTATCTACAGTTCAATATATAAAATGAAGTCGTGACACCTTCATATGATTTTCTTTACGTACTTTACCAAGTCAATATCACCATCACAATGCGTGTCTAACTCATTATTGGACAAAAATAAGACAACTTCACAAGCAAACTGAGAGGTAAATTATAAGCTAATTTAATCTTTGTCAAAATTTTATTGTTTCAGGTATTTTTCAGATGGCATTGATATCTACTTTGAGAACGTTGGTGGAAAGATGCTCGATGCAGTACTATGCAACATGAGGCTTCATGGCCGTATTGCAGTTTGTGGGATGATCTCACAATATAACCTTACTCAACCCGAAGGCATAAACAACCTTATGCAAGTGATCTTGAAACGTATAAGAATGGAAGGGTTCCTAGTTCTTGATTACCATCACTTGTATCCTAAGTTCTTCAACATGATTTTGCCTCTCATTAAAGAAGGAAAGATAATATATGTCGAGGACACTGTGGAAGGCCTCGAGAACGCTCCAGCCGCACTTGTTGGCTTGTTTTCCGGCAAAAATGTTGGAAAACAAGTTGTTGCTATAGCTCATGATCAGTAATCCTCTCCCCTAGCTCCCCCTATTTACCAATGTGTTCAAATCCCTTATGTTTCGGTTCCAATAATAAAGATGTCAATGTTAGACATATATTTATTTTAATATACTAGCCGTGTGCCCGCGCGTTGCGGCGGCGACAGTTTATAGCGTGTTATTTGTCTTCTGTTTGCGTGTTCGCACCGTTCGCACGCTAAGGGATGTTCGCATTTGATCTTCCTCCTCTATATATATAGTGGGGTACCCGCGCGTTGCGGCGGCGACAGTGTATAGCGTGTTATTCGTCTTATGTCCACGAGTTGCAGCGGCACAACAAACTACAACGCGGTATTTGTTTATGCTAGTACGATGCAGCGGGCGACAGTTTATAGCGCGTTATTTGTCATTTGTTGGCACATTATGGCGGTGACACAATTCTCAACGTGATATTCGTTACTTTTAGCGTGAGGCGGCGACAATTTATAGCGCATTATATAAAGTTCTTATATTTATATCTATAAAATAGTTGATATTATTTCGGATAACAAACTTCAGTTTTTATATCTATACTATATTTTATTCATACATTTAAATATTTTGTTAAGTATACCATGAACAAAAACTAAAATGACGTGTGAAGTGAGTTCCAGATGTGAACATTCATCACCTCCATACCATATAGAAATTTGCATCTTGAATGGACCCCCTAGCCCAATTGCAATGGTACACTATCCAAACATGTACAATTTAGACATAATAGTAGAATAAAAACAAGATGATTCTCATGTATGTTGGTGATGTAGCAGAGCTTTTCTTTAATATCATTTATAGACATGTTCATCGAGTTGAATTCGAGTTATTGAAATGTAAAAATTTTAGAACTGGATTCAAGTAAATTAAAAAAGGTTATTCGAATTCGAATTCATTCAAGCAAACCAAATTAGGGGAAAATAAATATCTTTAATATCTAGTAAATTTACACATATTACTTAGCATCTCAACATGGCAGGGTATAACGAAATTAAAAGTTGTCCATATGTCCAACATGAAGCAAACAATAAGAACCAAAAACCTAATCCAAATCAACCATATACTTGCTGAAAATGACCCATAAACCTGCTGAAAATGACCCGTAAACCTGCTCAAAAGAAGCTTAAAACTTGGTGCTAATTCAGCCATTAACCTTGTCTAAATGAGCAAGAAATTTATTGCTAAATCAGTCAAAAATCGGTGCTAATTCAGCCATCAACCTTGTTTAAATGAGCAAGAAATTTATTGCTAAATCAGTCAAAACTTGGTGCTAATTCAGCCATCAACCTTGGATCCGCATGTATGACTGACCATTTTAACCCATTAACCATCCAGACCTGCCCATTCTCCTAACTTATTACTGAACCCTCAATACTTACTTGCAGACCAGTTCCATCTACAAATGCAAGTCTGGTTTCTTTTATACTGAAAACAACTTTGTATCTTACAGATTTTCGGCCTCTGAGTTTTTCCTCTAAAGAAGCAGAAAGCAGCTGGTGTTCATCCTTTAACCGACCAGGAAAGCATTTTGCATCGATAAATGGAAAAGCTCCTTTGTTGCTACTCACCCGAAGTTACATCTGTAAGCATATTAGGCATCAAGGTCTGCACCAATAAGAGCATAACAATTAGTGAATTGAAAGATTGCTACTAATATTAGTATAACCACACAAAAATATTATATAGTGGGATGACCACAGTTGGTTTCGGGACCATGGTTGGCATGTTTAATGGTTTTTGTGGTTTCCACTTGCTTACATTTTGCTTCTCAACTGGCGGCTTTCTGTTATCACGGTTCTCATTTAATTGTGGATCTAAAAAACAACATCCGAAATGGGAATTCAATTAAATAACATAATAGTAAACGTATAAGTTTTATTAATGTACGATTTCAACTCACTTCCATAATCATCAACGCCATCAAAGAACTTCCGAGAGACATCGATAGATACATAAAAATAAAAATGACCAGTCAACAAACATTACATAACAGAATTATGTTTGAATAAAAACCGCGAGTTTTGCATACCTTGGATAATTCCAATGACAATGAATGAAGGTTTAAAACTGCTAAATGCAATATATTAGAACCGGTGAGCTTACCATGAATGGTGGAGTGTCAAGATGTAAAATGGAAAGAACTTTATATAGAGAACTGCAAATAACATTGAAATCATCATAAAACATATGGAATGAAGCTTTAACACTTAATTACCTGTCTCAAGTTTATTTAGGAGAGCAGTTTTTTCCAAAGCCTTGGTATCACGTTGTATCCCCTCGACACTTGGCCTGACAAAATTTTTGTTACTTTATCCGGTTGTAATAATCTAAGAGCAACCAATAAAATGAACCAAAATTAATATAACAAACATTTTTAGTTAATCTGAACACACACAAAGTACAAAATGATTTGCATATGAACCAACCCTGGTCCCCAATCCTTTGAAGCAAAATGGAACTAATTACCTTCCCCTCAAAATAAGCAAGATCACTTTCTTCAGATGGAAGATTTTTCTAAGCTGTGTCGACCAGGATTAAACTACTATACTAAGAATTCTAGCAACTTTTAGCAATTGCAACAACTTAGACCCATCAGAGGCAGCGAGACATACTCCGAAAAATCAAAATCTGCACCAAAAATTTCAGATTTGTGTTTTAACAAATGAACATGAGAAATTGATTCTTTGTTGGAATCATATATAAAAAAAAAAGTCAGAAGACCTGATCAGACTATACTAAATGCCTCCAAATCCCAAGTACACCTGAGAAAGAAAAGTGACAACCATGTTACACCTTATCCTTAGTAGCAATTGTGGAATATTACAAACTTCAATTTCTTCTATTTATCAAATCACATGGAATATTAAAAGATCTACGGTTCTTGAACAAAAATAACAAAATCTGGATTAGATATATTTGATAACGGTGATTTTGAAGCACTTCAGTTTCTTCTATTTCTCAAATCGGATGGAGTATTCGGAATCTAGGGATCTACTGAAACGCAAGATAAGTAGAAGAATTTGAGCATACCAAACTTCAACGTGTAGTTCAAATTCCCTGAAACATTCGAGTTAAGAGGGCTTACATCAAGAACATGGAGGAGTTCATCGACAGGAAACAACATCAACCATAAAATCAGTCAATTTGACGTCAGTCTTCTCGCACCTCTCGAAACCCTAACAAAACTTACTATGAAACATATGAAACAAAACCTCCACTTGAAACATATGAAACAAAACCTCCGCTTGAAACAACATCGCGATGACAGATCCAGCAAACAGATCCTGAAACAAATAGATGCCATTTTTCACACGATTCGCCAGATCCTGAAACGAATCGACAACAAACACAGCAACAGATCGTTACATGCGGATTTGACTACAGATTTGAGCGATTGAAGTTGCAAAAGGTATAGCAAAAAGATCGATACATGATAATAGCTATTAGAAACATATAGAGAAGAAGCATACCTGTGAATCGAGCGGCGATAGAGAAGAAGCAGACCTGCAAATCGATCGGCGATAGAGAAGAAGCAGACCTGCAAATCGATCGGCGATAGAGAGAAGCAGAGATGTGTTTGATCGACATGTCTAGGGTTAAAACTCATTGAGGACTTGATCAGGTTTGCAATGAATCGAATCTGACCCTAACATCTCGGAAGCCCTAGCAAAAAATGATGTAGGAGTTAGGGTTACCAGAAAGCATCGTTCCCTGAAAGGAAGAGGAGATCTGTGAAGCTCCGTGTAGCATCAACCGTCCTCCATTCTCGATTCCGAAGTTTTCGTAAAGCGGTAGGGAGTTGTAACTCCCGTATCCAAAGCATATGAAATAGAGAGAAGTTGAAGAATGAAGAGTCGTCTTGAAGAAAGCATTTACAGGGGAGCCGGTGACCAGAAAGCATTTAGGCGTCTTGAAGAATGGAGAGTCGTCTTGAAGAATGGAGAGAAGCCTCGGTTACGAATATCTAGGGAGAAAGACGGCCGATGAAGCTTTTTCAGAGGATATGGGCTGCTCTGACCAAAGTACCCTGACCTAACTTGTTTATAATCGTTTAAGGTGGGTTCAAAGCAATGCTTCAAATACTTGTACACAATGCAAAAACCATTGTACGCGTCTTAAGGATTCAGCATTTTTCATGACGAAAATACCCTCGAGACCAATATGTATTATATATAGTAATAGATATATATATATATATATATATATTGAAAGTTATTATACAAAGGACGGTTTGAGTGCGAAGGTATATCATCCGCTCATATGCGCGTTTTTTTTATCTGACGACGCTAAACTGTTTCTCATCTTCAACGTTATTTTAGACGCTTAATTAATAAAAAAAAGACACATAGACAACTTTAAATACGCATCAACAAAAAACATACCTCAACTTTATATACACAAAATAACGCATACGTTCATCATTTTCACGCAACTGAATAAAAACTACTAAGCTAAACATAATCTAATACACATCAACAAAAAACACGCATAACTCAAACTTTTATACAAAAATCACGCATATGCTCAAATTTTTTCACGCATTTGAATAAAACCACTAAGCGAATCTTAATTTAAATGCAAACATTAAAAAAACGTCATAATCAAGCATTAACTAGTTTCTCACCGTAAAATCAATTACTAACATCGGAACAACAATATAACGCATGTTCATTATGATAATAACGCAAAACATAAAAAATAAAATCATTCTTCATTAAAAACAATCTTCATAAAAAAAGACAACATCATCTAAATTACATCAAAAAGATCTAGACAAAAGAAGCAAGAAAACCCATCTTCAAATCAACAGAAACTTTAATCAGCTGCATGATCTTCCAAATAGCTTGAACCTGGTCCTCATCAGCTATAGCCAGGTCAGCCAAAAACAAAACAGAAATGTCACGCAATGACGAAGAAGGCATAGCAAACAACTCATCCATGATTTTGTAACGATCAGCAACACCAGCTCTTAAAACATTCAGGTGTTGCTTTCACTAAAAAGAACATCCTTATTGAAATGCTTCATATGCACTTTCTGCTTTAGTATATTAGAAGAAGGTGGTGTCGTTGATGACGAGGACAAAGAGGCCATCTTCAGAGAATGAATTATTCTATATTTCACTCAACTCAAAAACAAAAACTGTAAAATAACGCAAGCCACTATATAGAGAAATAGAAAACCCTAATTCTAAAATCGGACGGTCTAGAATGAAAACATTAAAATTATTTTAAAAAAATATATTTAAAATAATAATAAATAAATAATAAAATAACGCACCGGGTATATTGTCACACCCCCAATTTACCACTAACGGAGTTTATACCGTCGAGGGGTACGACTAGACCAGGATCCACACCCATAGTTACAAATACTAAACGAATCAGGGTTAGTTCAAACACAAGTTATAAATCAGAGTCTTAAATACCCGCAGCGGAAATAATTATCCTGGCACTAACAACGTGCCTTACAAATTCATTGTTTTAGAAATCCCCAAATTAAGTTAAATAAAAAATAAGAGTCTTCACGTGCCATGCCAACCTCCAGTGGATACTCCTTAGCGATCTGCAAAAGTTTAAACCACGCAAGTGTCAACCTAACGGTTGGTGAGTTCACAGTGGGCTTGTCATGCATTGGCCCGGTCTCATAATCATGATTCGTGTCAAGATGTACTTACAAAATATTTATTTGTGAAAAGCAATGCTCGTAATTAAATCTCAGTTTATAAATGGTTTGTCTGTGACCTACGTCATCGGGTATGTACTAGTTCCGTAAAGTTAAAGGACTCAACCGATATCGCGGGTAGCTAATCCGTTGTTCCATGCTCTAAGGAAGTTTGTACCAAAGCTGACTTATTTTGTGGGGGCCGAGCCATCCCGTACGGTGCGGACCTACGTCATCGCGGTTTTTGCCTCCCCCGTGTCCTCCCCGGGACTACGGTCAAATAGGCTGATATTGTTCCTCCGTGCACTCCCCGTGCCACGGGGCGGAGTTTGTCAAACTCCAGTAGATCTACCCAACATCCCCTCGCTTTACAATTAATGGCACAATTTTAGTTGAGGACTTTTAAGTTATAAGGCATCCTTAGAAAACATGTGATATCATATGGTTCAGACTTTAACCTACACTAGCCATATTAAAACGTTTTCAGTTTTGTTTCAGAAATAGTTTGTTTAAGTCCACAAGTGCTTCCCATAAAACACTTCAGTTCATCAAGTGGGTGCCGAGCATTCCCGAGTTCTCTTGTTCATTAGTAGGTGCCTAGCACTCTAGAGTTTATTCAGCATTGTTTTTCGTTAAGTTATTTGGTGTGGCCCAAACAGGCTCACGGTAAACAAGTTAGTGACACTCACCTTGGGTTGCACTGCTACACTTGCTAAGTATCCAAGTTATGTTTGCTTAACGAAGACCTAGAACACGTTTAGGTCTAAAGTATTAGTTTCGTGTCTAATCTTCACTAAATGTCACTATGGCCCATAACATAGCACGTTGCAACTATGACTCGGCATACCGACACACGACACCAATGGTTGATCATAAACAAGGGTTCATATAAATCAGATATCAAGCATGTTTCATCATGGCATAGTCATGTAAGTCATGGCATAACACTTAAGCAAATTTCACAAGTTTGGTTTTTAGGTCAGGTCTTAGTTTCGCTGGCACAGTTTCGCTAGGCAGTTTCGCTAGGTGCACGGGCAGCACTTTCGCTAGGCAATGCCCGGTGACACAGTTTCGCTAGGCTAGTTTCGCCCGAAACTGCTGACGCAGTTTCGCTAGCCTAGTTTCGCAGGGAAACTGGTTTGAACTTTCGTTCAGGTATTTCGCTCGGTAGTTTCGTTCGAGCAGGTCTGGTCAGTTTCGCTAGCGACACTATAGTTTCGCTCGGCAGTGTCGCTGAATGAAGGCCTAATTTCGCCACATAGTTTCGCCCAGAGAACACTCAGTTTCGCTGGTCGCGAAAAACATACGGATTTGCCTAAAAATCAACCTAACGGCTTCTGATCTTACATGCAATTCATTATTTAGCATACATAGGCATTTACCAACATAAATCAAGCAACTTTAACACGTTTAACATGCAGTTTCATCATCAAATCACCAAAATAAGTTCAAAACCCTAAAATGACCAAAATGATCTAGATCCCTAACATGGTTGGATTCTAAACGTAAAGTCATCAACTTTATGATAGATCTAGCATCCTAAAGCATATTTACAGAAGATCAAGCAATATCATGAAGGTTTGGTCATGCTTTTTTTTTAAGAAAAACACATATAAAACACAAAATGGAGGTTTTTGGGACTCACGGTTCGATCTCCTAGCTTGGTAGATGATGGTTTGGGGCTGAGATCTCGACAACTTGGTGTGAACCTCGACTGACCAGAATCTCCAGGAGAAAAGAGTGTGTGTGTTTGTTGTGAAATGAGGCAAATGAGGCTACTAGGGTTTATTAAGTTTATTTATATCAGAGGCTAGTTTCGCTGGCAGTTTCGCTGGCCAGGCGAAACTAGCTCTGGTCACGAGTTAACGGGTAGCTTAGCTGGCTACCGGGCGACACTATAGTTTCGCCCGTTAGTTTCGCTGGCTACCAAAACAGGTCAATTTTCACATAATCAAGTATTTACAATTAATCGTGCTATTCACAATATTAAATTATGCATTTAAATCACATTGCACATAATGACATCAATAAATGAGCACATAACACATATGGGCGGGTTCGGTGATCAACCAAAGGACGTGGACGTATTCGGCCTAGTTAAGCATTAGTTACTAAGTTAACACTTATAATCGTAACTAACGGACTTGTCTAACGGAAGTTAACCTTGAAATTCTCGGGTGTCACATCATTCCCCTGAAATTGGAATTTTCGTCCCGAAAATTATTCTTGTGTCGTAGCGTTCGCAGCATCAGCTGTCGTCGTTGCTGTCGTCGCTGAGGAAAGAAAGCAAAAAGTTTTAGGGTTGTCACATCCTCCTCCTGTTAAGGAATTTTGGTCCCAAAAATTAAATTATACCTTGAGTTTCTGTGGACGTTTGCTCAAACAAGTGAGTATACTTTTTTTCATCTGATCCTTACGTTCCCAAGTATATTCAGGTCCACGCCTTGAGTTCCATCGCACCTTGACAATCGGAATCTTGCTACGTTTGAGGGCCTTCTCCTCGCGTCCCATGATTTCTACTGGTTGCTCAATAAATCTCAGATGTTCGTCAATTTCCAATTCCTCCAAGGGAATTATTTCAGTGTCTTCAGCCAGACATTTCTTTAGATTGGAAACGTGAAACACGTTGTGAATTCCATCGAGTTCAGCAGGGAGTTGAAGTCGGTAGGCCACCGGGCCTACTTCCCCAATAATTTCAAACGGACCGATGTAGCGAGGATTTAACTTTCCACGCTTCCCGAAGCGTATCACTCCCTTCCAGGGAGATACCTTCAACAATACTTTGTCACCCACCTCAAACTTTAGAGGTTTTCGGCGTTTGTCGGCATAACTCTTTTGTCGATCACGTGCTGCAGCTAGCCGTTGCCTGATTTGAATAATTCGCTCGGTCATATCATGGATAACTTCCGGTCCAGTGAGCCCTTTCTCACCCGTTTCAGCCCAACACACGGGCGATCTACATTTTCTGCCATACAGTGCTTCGAAAGGTGCAGCACCTATACTTGAATGATAACTATTGTTGTAAGAGAACTCCACCAGTGGAAGGTGAGTCTCCCAATCTTTCCCAAAGTCAAGGACGCAAGCTCGGAGCATATCTTCTAAGGTTTGAATGGTTCGTTCCGATTGACCATCCGTTTATGGGTGATAAGCTGTACTCATATCTAGTCGGGTTCCCAATGCTTCCTGCATTGATTGCCATAATCGGGAAGTAAATCGAGGATCTCGATCGGAAATGATAGTCTTAGGCACACCGTGAAGCTTCACAATTTTGTCGATGTACAACTTTGTCAATTTATCCATATTATCACTTTCCTTCATCGGGATAAAATGTGCAGATTTGGTTAACCGATCGATGACAACCCAAATCGCATCCGGTTGATTTGATCGATGAGGTAGTCCTGTTACAAAATCCATGGAGATGTCCTCCCATTTCCATTCTGGGATCTTTGGTTGTTGTAGTAAACCAGAAGGCTTTTGGTATTCAATCTTGACTCTTGAGCATGTTAAACACTTAGCCACATATCGAGCAATGTCGGCTTTCATATTCGGCCACCAATAAAGATTTTTCAAGTCCTGATACATTTTATCTGATCCGGGGTGTACCGAGTATCTTGACTTGTGAGCCTCGTCCATCACGAGCTCACGGAGATTTCCAAACAAAGGAATCCAGATTCTGTCATTATAGTACGTGAGTCCATCGGACTTAACTTCAGAATGGCCATCTACACCACGCAGTGCTTCAGCTGCGAAGTTTTCTGCTTTCAAAGCTTCTCGTTGGCAGTCACGGATTCGATTCGGCAATCCCGTGTGAATAGTAAGTTGTAGCGCTCGTACCCTTCGAGGCTTTTCGTGCTCTTTTCGACTCAAGGCATCAGCCACAACATTGGCTTTTCCAGGATGATACTTAATTGCCAAATCATAGTCATTTAGTAACTCGACCCACCGTCGTTGTCGCATGTTGAGATCCTTTTGATCAAAGATGTGTTGTAAGCTCTTGTGGTCGGTAAATATTGTGCATTTCGTTCCATAGAGGTAATGTCTCCAAATCTTAAGTGCATGGACAACGGCTCCTAATTCCAAATCATGAGTCGTGTAGTTCTTTTCAGTATCCTTTAGTTGCCTGGACCCGTAGGCTATTACCTTGTCTCGTTGCATCAACACACATCCAAGTCCTTGAATCGATGCGTCGCAATATACCACAAAATCGTCTATCCCATCTGGTAATGCGAGAATTGGAGCGGAACATAACATGTCTTTAAGCGTTTGGAACGCGTGTTCTTCTTTTTCACCCCATCTATATTGCACTCCTTTGTGCGTTAAAGCTGTTAAGGGTTGAGCTATTTGTGAGAAACCCTTAATAAACCTTCGGTAATATCCGGCAAGTCCCAAAAATTGTCGGATTTCAGTCGGCGCTCTTGGGGTAGACCAATTCTTTATTGCTTCCACTTTGGCAGGGTCGACATGAATCCCATTCTTATCGACAATGTGTCCAAGAAACTGGACTTCGCGTATCCAAAAATCGCACTTCGAAAACTTAGCATAAAGCTGTTCCTTGCGAAGCAATTCCAAAATAAGACGCAGATGCTCCTCGTGTTCTTCCTTTGACTTGGAGTAGATCAAAATATCGTCGATGAAGACTATCACAAACTTATCGAGGTACGGCTTGCACACTCGATTCATCAGATCCATAAATATAGCAGGTGCATTAGTTAGCCCAAATGGCATAACTAAGAACTCGTAATGACCATATCGAGTTCTGAAGGCAGTCTTAGGAACATCCTCTTCACGAACACGAAGTTGGTGATAACCAGACCGTAGATCGATCTTTGAGTAGTAGCTTGAACCTTGCAGTTGATCGAAGAGATCGTCGATTCGAGGAAGTGGATACCGATTCTTGATCGTAACTTTGTTAAGCTCTCGGTAGTCAATGCACATGCGGAACGTTCCATCCTTCTTTTTAACAAACAGTACCGGAGCTCCCCATGGAGACGAACTTGGACGAATAAACCCCTTGTCGAGTAGCTCTTGTAGTTGCGCGGAGAGTTCGTTGAGTTCGCTTACAGCCAAACGATACGGAGCGCGTGCAATCGGAGCGGCACCTGGAGCCAAATCAATCCCAAACTCAACTTGTCGAAATGGAGGCAAGCCAGGCAGATCTTCAGGAAATACATCTTGGAAGTCGCGAACTATCGGGTAATCATCAATTTTGCGCTCGGGATGTGTCGTGTCAGTGACGTTCGCAAGAATCGCGAAGTGACCCTTACGGAGGCATTTCTGAGCTTTAAGGAATGAAATAATGCCGGTGACTGTTCCACCTTTCTCACCTTGAACCGTTAATACTTTACCGTCTTCGAGTGGGATACGAACCACTTTTTCTTGACATAAAATTTCAGCTCGGTTTTCGGATAACCAATCCATTCCTACTATGACGTCGAAACTACCAATCGGGAAAGGCATAAGGTCAATTCCTAGGGTATGGCCAGCTAGTTCTAACTTACAGCCCTTAACTATCTGAGTCGTATCATGAAGTTTACCATTTGCTAGTTCTACCACATATTTAGCATCTAAGTCGATCGGTTTAGCATTAATTAGTCTAGCAAATTTAGTGGAAATAAAGCTTCTTTCAGCACCAGAATCAAATAAAACAGTAGCAAAGAAACCGTTCAAAATAAATTTACCATTAATCACGTTGGCGTCATTGCGAGCTTCACCCTGGCCCATGACGAAAGCTCGACCTCTACCATTTCCACCATTCCCGTTATTACCATTTCCGTTGCCATTCCCATTACCATTACCTCCACCGTTATTTCCCAGATTTCCGTTCCCTTGTCTTCTCAGCTGAGGGCAGTCTCTTTTAATGTGACCTTGAGCACCACACTCAAAGCAGCCACGGGCTCCCCCATTGTTGTTGTTCTGGTTCTGACCGTTGTTGTTCCCATTACCCCGATTGTTCCCATAGTTGTTGTTTCCATGATTGTTGTTGTTCCTCCTGGGGCGGTTTTGCTGCTCGGGTAAAATTGCCCAACAGTCCTTTGCTTCGTGGCCTCCCTTACCACACCTTTCGCAGCCCAGACTCTTTCTGCAGATCCCAGCATGATGTTTCCCGCATTTGTTGCACATGGGTAGGTTACCCTTGTAGTTGCTCTGACCATTTCCGCCCTGGCGGTAGTTTCCACTGTTATTCCCGGACCTCTTGCTTTGACCTTGGGAGTTATAAGACCTCCCAGTGCTGTTTCCAACACTCTGAACATTCATCGAGTTTTCAGGAGCTTCATCATCAGCCTTTCTCTTGCCACTCAAGGCAGTCTTTTCAGTGACTCTTGCAGGAAGTGTACCTTTCTCAACTTCCTGATCAGTGGGCTTGTGAGCCAAACGGATGGCTTGTTGCACGTTCGCAGGGTTGCTGGCAGTCACCAATCCTTTGATTTGAGGCGCGAGGCCTTCCAGATAACGCTCAATGCGTTTGAACTCAGCATCGACCATTGTTGGGCATAGGACCTCATACTCATGATATCGTGCAGTGTACTGTTCGATTTCAGACCCAGACATCTTCAAATTCAGGAATTCACCCTCAAGCTTCTTGACTTGGTCACGTGGACAGTATTCTTCCATGATCAGCTCCTTAAACGCTGCCCACTGCATGTTATTAGCCGCGTCTAGCCCAACCATCTGAATTTCAGCGTTCCACCAGGAGAGTGCAGCTCCTTCGAAGGTACCAGTAGCAAACTTCACCTTGCTTTCAGCTGGGCAGTTACACATGGAGAAAACCTTTTCAGACTTCTCAATCCACCTAAGGAGTCCTACCGCTCCTTCTTCGCCGGAAAACGTCATCGGCTTACAGTCCATGAAGGACTTGAACGTGCAGTGATGGTGGTTTCCTGATGCATAAATAGTTCGGATTTTAAAATTAAACAGGTCAAGATATAATTGCTTTGTGCCTTAACCGGCATAATAGTTACCCTGTGCGGCATATGCAGCTTGGACGGCTGCCACCGCGGCTTGCACATGTTCATTAATCATCGCTTGCAGCTGTGCAGACGTCATGTTTATGTTGCCTCTTCCGTTTCCTCTTCCAGACATCTTGCTAAACAGTTAAAGTAGCCAATGTTCAGTCATAATTATACCTTATACATATCCCATAATATGTATATTAACCATTTTCCAATTATCCCACTATTAGTCCAGAAAAATTTTGTGCATAATGGAGGCGTCGTCGAGGAACGTCGAAAGTCGTAGGTAGCTATCGTCGAAAGTCGGCTTTCCCAATAAAGTCACCGTCGGCGTAGTCGTCGTAGTAGAAATCAGGACGTAGCGTGTAGCATCGTTTCGTTGTCGCTTTCCCCAGAGTAGTGTGCGTATTCGCGGTCGCATTTCGTATTCGTGTGTGAAAATTTCCTAAGGTCTTCCGTTAGACTACTTAGACACGGTCTATACATATATATTTATATATATATATATACATACGTATTAAGCCTTTACTTACACAGCAGAGCGAGTATCCCAGGTTGGCACGTAAAAATTTTGTCTTTGGGAATTTGTTTGTTCGTTTTGTAACCAAGGTTTTCAAGTTGCAGTTTCCAAATCGTTTTCAAAAATGATTCCAGTTCTCTGCAACTTATGGCTCTGATACCAATCTGTCACACCCCCAATTTACCACTAACGGAGTTTATACCGTCGAGGGGTGCGACTAGACCAGGATCCACACCCATAGTTACAAATACTAAACGAATCAGGGTTAGTTCAAACACAAGTTATAAATCAGAGTCTTAAATACCCGCAGCGGAAATAATTATCCTGGCACTAACCACGTGCCTTACAAATTCATTGTTTTAGAAATCCCCAAATTAAGTTAAATAAAAAATAAGAGTCTTCACGTGCCATGCCAACCTCCAGTGGATACTCCTTAGCGATCTGCAAAAGTTTAAACCACGCAAGTGTCAACCTAACGGTTGGTGAGTTCACAGTGGGCTTGTCATGCATTGGCCCGGTCTCATAATCATGATTCGTGTCAAGATGTACTTACAAAATATTTATTTGTGAAAAGCAATGCTCGTAATTAAATCTCAGTTTATAAATGGTTTGTCCGTGACCTACGTCATCGGGTATGTACTAGTTCCGTAAAGTTAAAGGACTCAACCAATATCGCGGGTAGCTAATCCGTTGTTCCATGCTCTAAGGAAGTTTGTACCAAAGCTGACTTATTTTGTGGGGGCCGAGCCATCCCGTACGGTGCGGACCTACGTCATCACGGTTTTTGCCTCCCCCGTGTCCTCCCCGGGACTACGGTCAAATAGGCTGATATTGTTCCTCCGTGCACTCCCCGTGCCACGGGGCGGAGTTTGTCAAACTCCAGTAGATCTACCCAACATCCCCTCGCTTTACAATTAATGGCACAATTTTAGTTGAGGACTTTTAAGTTATAAGGCATCCTTAGAAAACATGTGATATCATATGGTTCAGACTTTAACCTACACTAGCCATATTAAAACGTTTTCAGTTTTGTTTCAGAAATAGTTTGTTTAAGTCCACAAGTGCTTCCCATAAAACACTTCAGTTCATCAAGTGGGTGCCGAGCATTCCCGAGTTCTCTTGTTCATTAGTAGGTGCCTAGCACTCTAGAGTTTATTCAGCATTGTTTTTCGTTAAGTTATTCGGTGTGGCCCAAACAGGCTCACGGTAAACAAGTTAGTGACACTTACCTTGGGTTGCACTGCTACACTTGCTAAGTATCCAAGTTATGTTTGCTTAACGAAGACCTAGAACACGTTTAGGTCTAAAGTATTAGTTTCGTGTCTAATCTTCACTAAACGTCACTATGGCCCATAACATAGCACGTTGCAACTATGACTCGACATACCGACACACGACACCAATGGTTGATCATAAACAAGGGTTCATATAAATCAGATATCAAGCATGTTTCATCATGGCATAATCATGTAAGTCATGGCATAACACTTAAGCAAATTTCACAAGTTTGGTTTTTAGGTCAGGTCTTAGTTTCGCTGGCACAGTTTCGCTAGGCAGTTTTGCTAGGTTCACGGGCAGCACTTTCGCTAGGCAATGCCCGGTGACACAGTTTCGCTAGGCTAGTTTCGCCCGAAACTGCTGACGCAGTTTCGCTAGCCTAGTTTCGCAGGGAAACTGGTTTGAACTTTCGTTCAGGTATTTCGCTCGGTAGTTTCATTCGAGCAGGTCTGGTCAGTTTCGCTAGCGACACTATAGTTTCGCTCGGCAGTGTCGCTGAATGAAGGCCTAATTTCGCCACATAGTTTCGCCCAGAGAACACTCAGTTTCGCTGGTCGCGAAAAACATACGGATTTGCCTAAAAATCAACCTAACGGCTTCTGATCTTACATGCAATTCATTATTTAGCATACATAGGCATTTACCAACATAAATCAAGCAACTTTAACACGTTTAACATGCAGTTTCATCATCAAATCACCAAAATAAGTTCAAAACCCTAAAATGACCAAAATGATCTATATCCCTAACATGGTTGGATTCTAAACGTAAAGTCATCAACTTTATGATAGATCTAGCATCCTAAAGCATATTTACAGAAGATCAAGCAATATCATGAAGGTTTGGTCATGCTTTTTTTTAAGAAAAACACATATAAAACACAAAATGGAGGTTTTTGGGACTCACGGTTCGATCTCCTAGCTTGGTAGATGATGGTTTGGGGCTGAGATCTCGACAACTTGGTGTGAACCTCGACTGACCAGAATCTCCAGGAGAAAAGAGTGTGTGTGTTTGTTGTGAAATGAGGCAAATGAGGCTACTAGGGTTTATTAAGTTTATTTATATCAGAGGCTAGTTTCGCTGGCAGTTTCGCTGGCCAGGCGAAACCAGCTCTGGTCACGAGTTAACGGGTAGCTTAGCTGGCTACCGGGCGACACTATAGTTTCGCCCGTTAGTTTCGCTGGCTACCAAAACAGGTCAATTTTCACATAATCAAGTATTTACAATTAATCGTGCTATTCACAATATTAAATTATGCATTTAAATCACATTGCACATAATGACATCAATAAATGAGCACATAACACATATGGGCGGGTTCGGTGATCAACCAAAGGACGTGGACGTATTCGGCCTAGTTAAGCATTAGTTACTAAGTTAACACTTATAATCGTAACTAACGGACTTGTCTAACGGAAGTTAACCTTGAAATTCTCGGGTGTCACATATATAAACAAACAAATGAAGGGGTAAACCCTAAAACCACCATTTCTATACTGTGAACACAAAACCCACCAAAACACAAAACGATGGTTTCTTCCTCCTCTCCATCACAAGCAGAGAAGGTGGTAAAGCATCTTCTTAAAAAAATCGAAGATGAAAAGCTAATGGATCAGGTATCAAGGAACTCCTTAGGGATGCTAGCAATCCTAACTTCAAATAATGTCAGGGATGATAAGAACCTCATTAGGGAGCTTATTCTAGAAGATACAACAGACTTCATTGACAATGCTACTGCCTACATTTCTGAACAAATTAGGCTGGACACTGAGATAGCTGAGAAGGTCAAGGAACTGCTGCATCAAACACTGGAAAAAAATAAACGCAAGCAAAATGGATTGAATAGGATCAACAATTTCTAGTGTAATTTCCATTTTCTTTTTTTTTCTTCAAAAAATGTAATGCTTACTTTCTAATGAAATATATCGATGACCCTTGACTTTCAAAAAACAACTCCTGTTGAAAATTACGCAAAAACCATAACAAAAACATGCACCAACTTCTTTAAAAAAAAGACAAAATATTAAAATTAAAAAATAACGCAACTATTATCACAATTACGCATTTTGTTATTACGCATGCGGTATACAAAAACGCAAATTATAAAAAAAGCATAACTGAATATTCACTATCATTTAAAAAATAACGCATGTCATTTACAAAATTACGCAACTGCAAAAAAAACCATGTTATTTACAAAATAACGCAACTGCATCTACTGTTCACCATCCTCATCATCTGAACCAACTTTTTTACCTTTACATGTCCTTCTATCATGGCCAGGAAGCCCACAAACCAAGCATTTCCTGCTCCTTTTACCAGCGCGGCTACTCGCTTGTTCCTTCTTTGATTTAAATCTTTATGAGAGCCACGACCTTTGTTTTTTATACCACTAGGAAGTTTTGTGCTTCCACCAACAGGCTCATTGGCTCTTAAAATCTCAGCAAACCTATCTCTGCGATTTTTAGGAACAACTGGTCGATTATCTTCATCAACCTTTTTCGCCATTTCTTTCATTTGTTCCCTTATAGAGCATAACGCCTCAAGGTCTGGAGATAGGAGATTAATTATATATTCATAGGAAGACATAATATCACGCAACACCTTGTCTACTTCATGAGAATTAGCAAAATTAGAATCATTGCTCAAGGGCATAGCTTTTTTGCCTTTAGTAGGTGCAGCTTCCTTGGTCCAATGCTTCATGATGTACTTTTGAGGGATTTCAAGTACCTCAAACATCACCAATACATAAAACACATGAGAGCACAACAAACCATAACGCTCAAACCGTTTACAGCTACTTTTTTTTTAATATCTTGGCATTGACCGATTATAATCGGTTAAGATTTAATAATCGATTCGGTTTTAACCGAAATCGATTAGACAGGTTAGAGTTTTTCTGCCTAGTAATCGATTACAACCCAATTCGATTAACCGGTCATCAATTAATTTCGGTTATTTTCTACTAGTAGATCAATTAATTTTCTAACTGGTTAACCAACGGTTAACCGGTTTGTACATGGCTAATGGACGGGTAGCCATGTACAAAATAATCGATTAACCGAACCAACACTGATTATTAATCGAAATTGAAACCGATAATTAACCGATTATTCTCTAACCGATTACGGTTAGAGAATAACCGTAGGTTAGAGATCGATCATAGATTTTTGTCCTGGAAATCGATTTGAGATCGATTATTTAAAACCGATTATAAGAATCGATCATTAATTGATTAATCGGTTAGTAATAAAAAAGCAACCGATTTATTAAATCCTAATTGTTCCAGGCCCAATTGTATATTTATCCTAATTGTTCCTGGCCTAAAAAAACCCCAAATCCATTATGAGTCTACCTAACTACTAATCGTCTTCATCTTCGTAAGACCGTAACTTAAGATTCTGCTTTGCGCTCACTCATCGTTTAACAAAAGAAACCCTAACCCCCAAGGCCCCAATCGATTCTGCTATGCTCTCACTCACTCCGTAAGTCGACTTCATCTCCTTCTCCTCTCAGACTCTCAGTCGACTTCATCTCATTCTCCCCTGTGTTTTGCTGCTGTTGTTTTCATTGTAATGGTCGAAAAAACAGGGCCACAACTTATGTCATTTATTAGTTATTACCCAGCTACTTTTTTTTTAATATCTTGGCATTGACCGATTATAATCGGTTAAGATTTAATAATCGATTCGGTTTTAACCGAAATCGATTAGACAGGTTAGAGTTTTTCTGCCTAGTAATCGATTACAACCCAATTCGATTAACCGGTCATCAATTAATTTCGGTTATTTTCTACTAGTAGATCAATTAATTTTCTAACTGGTTAACCAACGGTTAACCGGTTTGTACATGGCTATGGACGGGTGGGGGGTTGGCGTCATTGTTATTGGCCATCTACAAAATTTAACAAAGTTTAATTTTAGTATTTTCGATATCAATATTAATTTTAAATTTATTAATGCCCTTTTATGTCTCATAGACGATTAATAATTTAAAATCTAGAATCCAACGTTGCATTTACATAATCGGTTAGGTGACCTTTATCCCGACTATTAAATCAACAAAGTAGTCAACGTTTGACAATTGCAACCCCTTTGCAACTTCCAGAAGTATGGGATCGGTTAAACATCATATGTTTAGTTGGCATGTTTAATCCCATCAACGTCTTTGGTCCGCCATGCTTCGGTGACCCTAATCACATGGTTTCCAAATCAAGTTCGTCCTACTTACACGCACGTGTGAGTTTATTCATACAAGTGGTTAGGTGACCTTTATCCCACAAATATGGTAAACTCACCTCAACTACACAAGTACCCTCAATGTGGTTAGGTGACCTTTATCCCATAAAGAGTTCACAAGTATATTAAGTGTCGTATAAAAGGATGACGTTAAAACTTGTTTTAAAAGAAAGGGACTTTTAGTTTTCAAAATTCTAGTTTAGAAAACTCTATATACCATGCAATTCGCATGCATTCAAATGCGTGGTACCCTAATGTTGTGAAATCCATATTTCATGGTTCTTTTGATAAAATCCATTTTTCTCATTAAATCATTAACCTTTAATAAAACCATTTTATTTGCTCCTTGTTAATGACAATTTTAGAACCGACTTTAGCTTGTTTAATGTTTATTAGTTTGTTTAATCATGCATATCCACATATCATCCAAACAACAAAATAAACAACCACACAAGCATGATAAAATAGGTGCATAGCCATAGCCAACTATTGACGATACTTGTTGGCCGAAACAAGTGTGTCAAGTTCTCTCCTAAGGGACAAAATGACACATGTGTTATGTCGGGGAACTCCCACTTGACCCCGCATCCGAATGCTTCAAGTGTGTTGCTTCCTCGTTTGTGATCCCCGTTGGCTTCGGTCTTTCCATGGTTATTGGGCCTCCAATATGTGGGTTTCGGATAGTGGGCTTGAACCCCAAATTGGCCCGCGAGAGCCTTTGGACCGTAACCTTGGCCCAATCGAAAACCCACCTTTGTGCACTTTACATTTTACAAAAGTAAAACCTATTACATTTTTCTAGTAAAATAAAATGCACCTAATCTATTTAATTTACATACCAAATGAAAAATATATAAATTACATAACCATGAAAAACCTATTTAACTATTACAACCCTTTGAAATAATCAAATACATAACACAAACACAATTATTCACCAGAAACAAACACAAGGTCATGGCTAGGTCTTATGCACCAAAATATACATCCAAGTATGTATATCTTCAAGAGATTAAAATGGCTCCCTTTTAACCCACTTTCATTTACAGTCCAACACAAAACCGAAAATGTGGGTTTGTTGTCTAAACAACAAATCATCGAAATGACTTAAAAAATATTAATCTTTCAAGATAACCACATGCATGTAAGTGAAGCATCTTGAAAGACAAAGGGATTACCATATACAAATTTTCGGATTTGAGTATGAGGAACCAAAAACCGAAAGTTTGGAGAGTTAACCAACTAACTGTTTGAAGCATACATCCATATAAGCGGCTCTAGATGCCATTGTTGGGGTTTTGACGGGTTTATCAAAGTCATATTAACCATTTAATATGTAAAACGCAGCAGAATAAATTACTTTCATGAAGTTATGTTATGTTAAAACCGATTTTAACATGCAAGGAGACACCCGAACAAAAGAGGAACCAAATATAGAGTGTATGCTATCAAAATAAAACACAACCATAGTGGGTTTTAGATATACCTTTCTTGAAGCAAGAAAAACAAAAGGGAAATGAGGATCTTGAATGACAAGCTCCGAAGACATGAAGCCTCAAGCTTGTATACACACGAGCTTCCAACAAACACTTTTGTTGCTAGGATTTGTCTTGAAGATTCTTCTTTTCCTCTTGGACCGTTCCAAGCAATGAAGAACACTAGAAAGCACTTATAAAATTCGGTTCTAGCAAGTAGAACACTTAGAGAGAGTGTATGTAGGTTGTCGTGTCTCAAGATTAATCAAGTGGGTGTTTTAAAGATGCATGGGCTGAATTTTGCCTTGGGAGGAGGAGAGAGAAACACCTTTTTTGTCTTGCAAGTCTCTTACATGCAAAATAATGATTACGCTCTTTTCCCAAAACTTTCCCACCTTTATTATGTTTTTAACATAATAAAATGTCTTTTATTTTATATATGAAGTACCATTACTTCAAATATAAATTACCCACTTAGTTATTTAATCCATTTAAATAACTCCATAACTTGTACTCTCTAAAAATAAATCATCCATGTGACTTATTACTTTTAAGTGCCATAATTTAGAAACCATTTTCTAAGTATATATTCAAGAGGTAATATTTATTTATATTATCATATCATAAATAAATATCACAAATGTTTGTCTAGCTCGTTATTGGGTATGACCCGACTTGGATCATAACGTACTAGCCACATAAATCTAATATGTGTCTTGGGCAGACCGAGTCTAACATAGGATAGAAATCTCAGAAGAAAACTCACAATTTAGTGCATGTAGAACCATGTATGTATGATGTATAAGTAAATGATGCATGCTTTGGTTTTATGAGCAATACTTATTTTTAGTGTCAAAACCAATTTAAGATGGCTAACAAGACCCATGGTCGGTTTAATAGTCAATGGTTTGAAAGAATGGGTAAAAAACCGAGCATGTATGAAAATGGCTAAGATTGGGAGAGGATGATTGATGTGGACCGTCGATAGTCTGCATGAAAACTAACGGTCCGCATCTACTGTAGAAGCAGTCTGCTTAGCAAAGAATCATGCAAACCGTATGATATGGTTTATGAGGCAATAGACGGTCTGCATGTCAGGAAAATCAAGAAATGGGAAGTTTCCAGTTTTAAAAGGTTAGATTCGTTGGGTCGGGTTTTCGTTAGAGAGGTTAATCTGTAATCGCCATTTGTACCCTCTAGGGTGTCGAGAGGTGGTCACTGGTTAAGGCAGGTGAACAATTGATTAGCAAGGAAATGACCAGGGTTTTTCTACGCTAAACTAAGGTGAGTTCTAAGAATCCCTTCTTTACATAGTTTTAGATGTTTTAGGTTGTATGCATACTTGAAAAAGTGTTTTATACCATAACTGTTTATGAATTATGAATACCTGTTATGAAACTATTTCCAAGAGGGTTATGGTTACGGGTATTGAAAGGGTAAATTCTTAAAAACGATATTGGGTTTCCACACGGGTATTGCAAGGGTAAATTCTTAAAAATGATTTTGGGTTTCCACATCACAGTGTTGAGGTAAAGTGAAGGTTTGGTCTAAGCTTGTTTATCTGATAAGTGTTTGGTCTATGTAGTTCTATTGATCTTGTTGTGGTTGTTATGATTAAGTGGCGTTCCTCTTCATCGATCCGATAGTATTTCATGTCCAGTTGTATTAAGGGTGTGGTGGATATGTTGCGGTACTTCCTATATATAAACACCGAGGTACAATAGGGAATGATACCTGAGTCAGTTATGTGCAAGTAGGGATCACTGGACACAGTGGTTAAACGAGAGCAATAACATTATGTCTATGAAACATTTATTCTATAAATAGGTAAGGGACCGGACGAGAAAGTAGAGTCTAGTCGTTAAAGTCTAAACAGATAGACTTTAGGCACGTGTGTCCATTGTGCAATTCTTTAGTCTGGATTAGCTAACCCAGCAGAGTAAAGCAGTGTTAAAATGTTTTTTTAACTAGAAAGATGAATGAGTTTTCGAAAAGATAATGTTAGAACATGTTATAATGTCTAATGCTAGGTCTAGGCGTTTTGTCATTGTATTAGTTGTTTTGTAAGTGCTGGTCCCAGCGTACCACTGGACGGACCAGATGGTACGCAGCCACGGACCATCTGGTACGTGGGTTAATTGTTACGCCGGGCAGAACCATATAAATAGTTTAAGCTCTTGTGTTTGAGAGTAGTTGTGAGAGTTGAGTTCTTAACTGTGTGTAATCTGTGGTGTTTTGCTCTCTGTTCTCTCTATAACCTTGAGCTTGTTATCAATAAAATGGAACGTTATTTACCTCGTGTGTTACCGAATCGATCGTGGTCATGCATTAGTAAGATCCGTCTCTATGTTTTACAAGTGGTATCAGAGCGTAGTTGATCTTTTTCTATGATCTCTGGTCGATTTTCGGTCGGTTTTCAGTTTCTAGAGAGAGAAACAACACTTTTGATTCAAATTTCATCATTTCTTCTCGGTTTTACGTCCATTCTATACAAAATTTGTGTCCAAGATGCGTTGTGTAATTGATGTGAAGGCAACGCTCAATATAAGAAAAGCAAAAAGAAGGTGTTGTTGAGAGAATATGATAACTTCTGTCACGTCCAGAATGAAATAATTAATGACCTCATATCAAGGTTGTCACACTTGGTAAGTGAGCTTGAAATAGTTAGAGTGAAGAAGGAGGCAGGTGAATTGAAAGAAAAGCTTTTAGATGCCTTACCAGCCAAGTGGGAAGGCTATATCTTGTTTTTAACTCATGATAAAAGTTTCGATGAGGTTTCGTATGATGATCTAACAAGGAAATTGTTGGCTCGAGAACTGGATATTACGTGAGTGAAGACTCTTCCAGCTCAAGTTCAGAATCCTGATGTGTATTTTGGAGAAAATGCATCAACAATGCATGCTAAAGCTAAATCTAGCACAAACCCAGCAACTACTGCTTTTTATATTGAAAGTTCATCGGGTGGTCATGCTAGTGGATCTCGGGGTTCTTCTTGTGAGAGTTATAATCAAAAGGCTGTAGTGACATATCCAGTTTACTCAAATCATTCTGCGTCTGCACCAAATCAGAATGCTTTTTCTACCAAAACTACAAATGATTTTATGGCGTTGTTTTCAGCCATGGTTTCTTCATACGATGGAGTAATGGTAGGGAAATTGACTAGTGCTGAGTTAACAGATGAAGACTATGAAAAAATTGATGCTAATGATCTAGAACTTATGGATATAAATTGGTCTATGGCAATGCTTGTCCGAAGAGGTAAGAAGTATATGCAAATACTTAAACCCTGAGGGAAAACTTGGGTTTGACAAATCCAAAGTTCGTTGCTATAACTGTCAGAATTATGGGCACTTTGCCAAGGAATGCAATAATGCAAAGAAGCAAGAAACTTAAAAATTGTTTCAGAAGTATGCTGCTTAAAGTACAAAAGCATCAGGAAGTAACTCTAATCCATCCAGTTCAAATGCAAATGCTTCGAATCAAGATTCTAAAGCATTGGTCTCCCAAACTGGGGAAGGCTATGACTGGGGTGCAGATTATCCTGATGAATCTGCGTTTATGTGTACTGAAGAGCGAAGTGTGAAAATTGAAGATGATCCTGAACTTCCAAGTGAAGACTTCTTTGAAGAAGGTCAACAAGCCTTTATGGCTGACATTCAGGTTGATTCTAAACTTTGCGAACATTGCATGACTTCTGCTAACACATTGAAGGAACTTTCTAATGAGAAAGTTATGTATTATGACAAATACATGTTGGCAGAGGAGAACACAAAAATATACAAACAAAGGTGGGAGGCCATTAAGGCTGAACTGAAAAGTGAACATGCTTCGACTTTGAGCATAAAAATTGAATTAAATAACAAAAGTGAAGATTATATCTTTTGTGAAAAAAAGCTTGCAGAAGCTAATGCTAAGATTTCTGAATTAAACATTGAAATTCTAGATCTTAAAAGACAACTTGAAAATTTCAAAAACTCGGCTTCCTTTACAAGTTTTCTTTGCAAAGATGAAACTCTAAAAGAGGTGTTCAAAGAATCGAAGTGCAATTCAGTTCCTCCACCGATTATGCACGGTTTGGAACCGACTGACACTGAAACCAAACCATCAATTGTGTTTGATTATTCAAAGTTCACTGAGAACTTGATTGGTACTTCTGACAAACACAAAGGCACTTATAAAAAGAAGCCTGGCAAACATGTGTCCAAGTCAAATCTTGATACTCCAAAACCAAATGAGTCAAGTGATTCTGTAGGTGACAAATTTGTCACTAAGACTAAACCAACTGGTTCCGTCAAATTGACATATTTGGAGCAGGCTATTAAGATAAAAGAAACTAAGAAGAAAATGAAAACTTTTGAAAATGAAAATTTTGCCAAAGGTCAAGATCTCTTTTATGAAAAGGACTTAGTAACATCAAGCAACACAACCACACCCGATGTGAGTGCAATTCCAGTTGCTCCTCCAAAGTCTGTCAAATTTAGTGGTGTTGGTTTTGGATCAGCTTCTGAAAAATCTGAGGTCAATCAGAAGAAATCTCAAATAGTTCAGAAATATGACAAGAAATTAAAAAAATGGAAACTGGTGAATCATCTCAGAAATTGAAAATGTATTCTCTCAAAGGTAGTAATACCATAATTTCTGATAAGATGTTCCCATTATGCTGTGTTGATCCAAAACAAGTTGCTAAGGTGTTTTATGCCGAGTCTGAAGAGAATTGTGTGTCTGATCATGGTAATGAGGAAAGTGGCTCGTTGCTAAAACTTAGATCGAGTCCAAATGATCAGGATTCTCACAAGTCATACACTCCAAATGATCAGAAATTTGTTTCAAAGTAAAAAACTTCCAAATACTCACCAAAGAGTTTTTACAACTCTCAGGGTCAGTTTTCCATAAAAACAAATGATTTTGATTATAAATCCTATGGTTTTTGTGATGATTATGATTCCTATGATGATTTTGGTAAATTTGAACAAAACAAAGTCAAAAGGGTCAAGCCAAAAGGGTATTCTGATCAATGTGGAGTTGATGAATATGGTTTTTATAACCAATTTGGGTATATCACTCCTTTTCTTAAACCTCTTCCAAAACACAAATCTCGAAGGTTTAATGATAAGGCACCAAGGAGAGGTGTTAAGCAAATGACTGACGAAAACACCTCAACTGATTCAGGAAATAGTTTTCCTATGGTCTTTGTTGATCGTACGAGGTGTTATCATTGTTATCAACAAGGTCATCTAAGAAATAGATGTTCGATTTTGGCAAAGAAACAAGCTTCCGTTGTTAGTAAAGATAAATCTGATTCAGTTTCTAAGCCAAAAGAGATAGATGGAAAGGTGATAACAGAAACAGTTTTTCAAATGAGAAAAATTTTTCAAAACTCAAAAATCTTTTGGAAGTTCATCTTCGGGTGATTCTGCTACTGATTCATCTATCCTAATGTTAAGGCAAAAGTGGCTGCCTAAATTGTCATCAAAAACCACTGAAGACTTTTCCGAAGATACCGGTCGACCCAAAGCTGAAAGCTTGGGTCCAGATTCTCACTAATTATTTGCTAATATGTGCAGGGTGCTCGAAAACCAGCTGTTAACAACTTCTAGGTAGTTGATAGTGGAGCATCCAGACACATGACGGGTAATATTTCCCTACTTTCAGACGTCAAACCAATTAACGGCGGGAATGTTACCTTTGCTAGTAATAAAGGTGGAAGAATAATCGGAGAAGGACAGATGGGTAACGAGAAGGTCACGTTTGATAAAGTTCAATTTGTGCAAGAACTGCAACCCAACCTGCTGAGTGTATCACAAATTTCTGATAAGCAGTAGACTGCTGCTTTCACAAGTTCTAAATGCCTGATTCTGAAACCCGGAATTCAAATCCCTGAAGATTGGATTGTGATTCGTGCGCCAAGATTTTGTGATTTGTATGTGTTGAATATGAATCAAACTTCATCTGTTGTATCGGCTACTTGTTTCATTCAAAGGCCACGAAAAAATATTCAATATTGTGGCATCGCCGTATGGGACTCATCAACTACCGCAAGATGAATTACTTGGTTAATCATAATCTGGTAGATGGCATATCGAAGAATTGGTTTTCCATAAATGATGTATGTGTTTCCTGTAAAAAAGGAAAACAACGGAAGAAGTCTCATCCATCCAAACGTCTTAATTCGATTGTAACTCTGTTAGAGCTGCTTCATATGGATCTCTTTGGTCCTATGAATGTTCGAAGTGTTGATGGAAGTTTCTATTGGTTGCTGATTACGGATGATTTTTCCCGTTTCTCTTGGGTAGCGTCGATGCATTGAAAGGATGAAACTCCAGATACAATTCAGAAATTGTTATCCAAGTTTGGTTCGGTGTATAAATACAAAATCTGTCGCATTCGTACTGATAATGGTACCGAATTCAAGAATGCTAAAATGACAGCTTTTTGTAATTCTCTTGGTATTGTACAAGAATTCAGTGCGCCGTATACTCCACAACAAAATGGAGTTGCTGAATAAAGAATCGAACATTGATTGAGACGGCACGAACTATGCTGTCTGATGCACATTTACCGATCAAGTTTTGGTCTGAAGCGGTTCACACTGCATGTCATGTGCTCAATCGGGTTCTGATTATCAAGTGGTTCAACAAGACAAGTTATCAATTGCTTAAGGGTCGTAAGCCGAATTTACATTTTTTAGAGCCATTTGGGTGTTTATGCACGGTTCTCAAGGAAGGTGGGAAATTTGAAGCTAAAGCTGTTGAAGGCATCTTTGTTGGGTATCAATATCCAATGAAACGAGTTTATTTTCCTTCTTCAAAAACAATTGAGAGTCATTTGAATGTGGATTGTCAAAGACACACTTTTCTGACACCCAAATCGGTTGATATTCCTGCTTTTGACTATAAGAATTTACTTGATTTTTTCTTGGCTGCATATAATGATTTAGCTGATGAGCATACTGAAGAACGTTGTTGCTATGTTACATTCAATACTTAGTCATGGATCATGGATAACGAAGCTTCCAAGTGTTTCTAATACTACTTCATCCAGTCAGAATGTTTCTAACTTAGAAACAATGAATTCGTCTGATGATGATGAAAGTACTTTTCATGAAGCTGAATCGATACCAGTTGATGATCCAATTAGCTTACCAAGTACAAGTTCTTCGGTTCCGATTTCTTTACCTATTGGTGATCTATCAAGCTCAGAGGAAGCAGATGCAAATTTATATAATCTTGTAGACAGTATCGTGGTTCCTGATTCAACCACACTTTGGATTCATAACATACATCCTCAAGAGAATATTATTGGAGATCCAAATTCTGGAGTGCGCACACGACATCAATTGTCTGATACAGTTGATGCTTTAATTGCTGAAATTAGGGATTCAAGGGTTCAGAATGAAGTATTTCACTCGTGTTTTCTGTCTCAAGTTGAGCCTACCAACGTCGATCAAGCGTTGGAAGATGCTTCTTGGGTAGAAGCGATGCAGGAAGAGTTGCAACAATTTCAGAAATTAGGAGTTTGGCATCTCGTGGATTTACCCGCTAATTCTAAAGAACCTTGTGTAACTAAATGGGTTTTTAAATGCAAAAAGGACGATCCCGGTATCATCGTCAGAAACAAAGCTCGGTTAGTGGTTCAAGGTTTCTCTCAGATTGAAGGTATTGATTTTAATGAAGTATATGCTCCTATAGCAAGAATCGAGGCTATCAGGATCTTTCTGGTTTTCGCGGCACATCATGGATTTAAAGTATATCAGATGGATGTCAGAAGTGCGTTTCTCAATGGGAAAATTCGTGAAGAAGTGTATGTGAAGCAACCGCCTGGTTTTTATGATCCAGAGTTTCCCGAACGGGTGTACAAGCTAGACAAAGCTTTATATGGTCTTCATCAGGCTCCACGGGCTTGGTATGAGACACTATCTACACACCTACTTGAAAATGGATTTCAACGTGGCAAAGTGGATTGCACACTGTTTTCAAAGAAGATTGGGAAGGATCTATTTCTTGTCCGAGTTTATGTTGATGATATTATATTTGGAAGCACAAATGACAGCTTATGCAAAGAATTTGAGCGTGTCATGCAAACGAAGTTCGAGATGAGTTCTATGGGGGAGATGGATTTATTTCTAGGTCTTCAAGTTCATCAATCTGCCAAAGGTATATTTTTGCATCAAACAAAATATGTGTCTGATATTTTGGCTCGTTTTAAGATTGGAGACGTCCGGATTCCAAGTACACCTATCCAGGTTGCACATGGCCTTGAACCAGATGAGTCTGGTGACAATGTTGATCCAACATCGTTTTGTTCCATGATAGGTTTGAAAAATCAAAAAGATTTTAGTGTGTTTTGATATAAAATTGCTAAAATTCAAAAAGGTTTTATTTCTGTTTTATTTTTTGATCAACTAAATGCAGGAACGGCAAAATTTTGTTAATAGAACCACAATCGAAGCTTGAATCAGCTCATCATTTTTCAAATTGGAAAATTTAGAATTTTTGGGTGTGAAATGTCAAATTTAAAGGTTTAAAGGCAGAATGGTAATTTCATAGGAAATGTGGTTCGGACGTAACATGTGGTACGCCCAGAGAACCACTTCGTATATAAAAGGTCAAATGTGGTACGTGATCTGCATAACCTGCGTACCACATCCAAATTCTCTCTACGAACCCTAAATTCCCCAACACTGTTTTTCTTTGATTTTTCACTGTATAACGAAACTCTGCTCGAGATTTTTATTGCTACAGGTAGGTATGATGATGGCGCATCTTCTCATGGTCTTAGATTTTGTTTTAGTGGTCTTAATCTCTTGATTTTTAGATTTAAAATCTCGGTTTTTTTTGCGAAACTGAACCCAGGGTTGATTAACGGGGTTAGATACTATCTCAATCAATTTTAAACACATGGTCTGAGTCGGTTTTTGGTATAGAATGAAACCTCGGTGGTCGATTTCATCACAAACACAGTTTAGAGTGTTAAAATCACGATTGACTCTTCGGTGAACTGTTCTACCTCCGTACCACATGGTACGCGGCGTACCAGATCTGATACGTGACCAAAAGTGGTCCGTATATGGTATGTTTGACTATCTGGTATGTGGTCAACATTTCTGGTCCGTCCCGTACCAGATGTGGTCCGTCTGACCAAAGTGGTCCGTGACGTGATCCGTTGATAAATTTTTCAAAAGTTAATCGTTTAAGTATTTCAAGTCAAATTAGAGTCGATCGTAAGCGGTTTTGATTTTATCTCATGATTTTAATGATATTTGTTGTTTGTGAATGTTTCAGAAATGGCAGCGTTAAAGTCAAATGACGAACACAACATTTGTGCTTATCTTGGGGTGTCTGCAAAATGGCGAGCTCATTTTGGAGGCATATTTGACTTTTTGCAACGATCGAGAGTGTATTATGCTGCTACTCACGAATGTACACCGTACAAAGACCTTCTTACAATGTTTTGGACTTCTGCTCAAGTAGACTGTTCGGTTGAGCCTTCTGTGATTCGTGCAAGGATTCTTTAAACCGATGTTGTTATGTCTGAAGCTGACGTTAGAAGAGTGTAAAACACAGTAACGATCTTACTACTGGATGAACCGATCAATCTAGTGCACGAGAATGTAAATAAGCTTTGTTTTATTGATTTCACAAAGAGAACAATTACAAAGCTTTGGTTTCTCTCTCTAGAACACTCTTAGAAACACACACTTAGTGGAGATGATATGTCCAGAAGTTTTAACATGCTAAGCTAGTCAACCTATTTATAGGTGACACTAACTGAGCTGCGTACCACCTCCATACCAGTGGTACGTGCGTACCATTTGGTACGGCGTACCAAATGGTACGCTGCTCCTTGGGACTCATATACATGCTCACTTAGATACATTTACACGAGACACATTGTAGCATAGGAATATGCTCTAACAAAATCCCCTTTAACGTGTAATGTAGCTATGCTAACTAAACTTCAGTCTTCAATCTTCAGCATCGCTGCATCTGATCTTCAACTTGAAATTTCTTGTTAGCAATATAGCTTGCATGGCTGGATCATTCTTGAATCAATTTTTGAACGTCAAGATCCACTTGTGAAAAACACTTCATACTCCCCCTTTCACCATGCTTGAGTCTTGACAGCACACAACCTGCAATTTCAGAAGACAGAAACGCGGTTTTCCATTTTCAAGCCAACATAAGTTAATCTTAGAACAAAACTTCTCTTCGAGAATCTAAGATACATGAATTGAAAATGTTTTTTGTATCTTGTGTCGATTGATCGAAAACAAACAAGAAATAAAATATTTTTGGCTTTTATGAAATTTATACTAAAACACACCAAATTTTTTTTTTTATTTTCTGAAAAAGAAAAATAAAAAACAATACAGAATTAGACTCTATTTTTGGTATTTTGCGAGAAAGATCACAACGCGAGATCATATCAGACATAACGCATCTAGCATATTTCAATTTCGTTCTTAATCAGAATGCAAGCCAAGATAATCGCAAATACAACATTTATGTTTATTTCAGCATGCGCCAATCATTTTTTATCGTTTTCAGATATGCTTAGAGTAATTTTATCATGCACTGATAACTCGGCCTCCACTCTATCCAGAAATACTCGAAAATCATCATATTTATCATATAGAACCAACTTTCTTAGAGATTTAATCATCCTTGATGAGTCATGTAAAAATAAAGCAGAACCTCAAATACCTAGCAATCAGGTCGGTCTTGTGGACACGCAGAGAAAGCCCAAGTATATAAAAAATTAAGAAAGCAAAACAAGTTGAAGTTGTATAATCCAACAACAATCAGGTCGATACTTCCGTATACGCAGAGAAAGTCCGATGGATTATACGAAACACCAAAGAAAATAAAGCAGAACGTCAAACGAACAACAATCAGGTCGATCTTTCGATACGCAGAGAAAGTCCGATCGTTTGACAAAATAAAGAAAATCAAACAAGTTTAAATCTTTCAAAATGAAAACGTGCATTCATCAGGATATCTCTTTATTATATTTTTGGAATCATCACACAACATTCATCAAGAAGCAAATAACCAAAGATCATCAGGCAAGCTTTATGTTTATATCCTACTTGCAGATATAAGATTAGTCATGCACATTCACAGATTACGCAAGTACCTACAGCCTTCAGACTTAATCTATCCATGGCAGATAACGTATATGCTGATGTACCATCATTTCTCGCTTTTGTCGGATCAATTTCTCAACTTTTCATTTCAATTTTTATATTTTCCAATTTCTCCCCCTAAAATTCAAAACAAACACTATTTTTTTTTTAAATTTTCAAATTTTCTCCCCCTAAAAATATGAACGAAAGAAAATGAAAAACAAACATGAAAATGATCAATCAACACTTGACACATTTTTGAAAATGATTTTTGTAAAAATTTGTGTTTCAAAGATAGGAACGATGCATTTTAACTTAAATCAACCACAAGTATTCCACTGTCAGCAACCTCCTGATTACTAACAGGTCTTCTTGAAATATCTGCAAACACTGGAAAATAATAAGTTCGTAAAACCTCGACCCTCATCCACATTAGAGATAGGTCGTCCAGTGTCTTCAACAAAATCAGTGTTGGCTGTTGAGACAACCTTTGGTCTCCATTCCTGTTTTGGTTTTAACATTTCTAGTGAACCATTGTCAACTGATGAGTGACAATCAGAACTACTACACAACGTGTCTGTGTTAAGTTTCTTTTTCCAGAAAAATGTAGTGTTGGGCATTGGTTCACTAAAAATAATGCCATCAGGATCAACATACTTTGTATGTTTGGCATTTGATGATGAATTGTTAGTTGTCGTAGGACAATTATTTGCATAATGACCCTTCTCACGAAAAACACAACACAGTCGGTGATTAATGTTAGTGTATGAAATTGGTTTTCCAAACTGATCAGTCGACCATTCATCATAGACTTTTGAAATCACAGGTTTAAATTTCTTTGGTTTCTGAAATTTTGGAAAACATTTTGGAGAATCATAAAAATCAGAATCATCTCCATAACCAAAGAATTTATCTTGATGATAAAACCTGTTAGAATTAGCAGAATAAAATGAATCCGAATTCTTACCGCCTTGTGGTGTAGCATCAGATATGCAAGAAGACTCTTCAGAAGAAATCTTTTCATCTGCAGATGGTGAAGATACTTTCTTATTCCAAAACTGAGCCTTCTTCTCTGTAGACACCTTCTGTTTCTGTTTCTGCTCATCTTTCAACTTCTTCTTGTTGGAATCATTAATCGGAACTTCTTTTTCTTCATATCCCAAACCACCATTTTTCTGCTTAGTATGTTCTTTCACAGAATGCCCTTGTGAAGCTAGACGAGAAAATTCATCTTTGATAGCTTTAACACCAACTTCCTTATTTAGTAAAGATTCATCAATCACAATATCAGAAAAATCAGGAATCTTCACATGACCTGGATTCCCTTCAAAAATCTTTTCTTTATCAAGAAATGTAGACTTGGAATCAAACTTCAATCCTTTGCAATAATCAACCCCCTTTTTATTCTTCTTAGTCTTTGACTTTTGTGCTTTTCCAGACTTAACACCATCGCCTTCAGGAAAATCTTGCAACTTTTGACTTAAATCATCATTAGATGGCTTCTTCAGATCAATCACTTGATCAGGAACTGCATGATTATCAACATCTTTACTTGGTTTTCCATCTCGTTCGATATGATACAGATAATTCTGAAACACACTTGATGTATTGCAATTCTCAAGTTTTCGTTGAAGATCAAGCATTTCAATCTTTATCTCAGAAACCTTTGTATTAGCTTCAAGTAACTCCTTTTGAGAAGCAATAAATTGCTCAGACAACTCGTTATACTTAAGCTTTTGACTATACATTCTATCACATCCAGCAAGAACTTCTGCAGTAACCTTCTCTACCTGTTTCTTATAATACGCAACATCTTGTTTCAAAATGTCATTTTGACTTTGAACCTCACCTTTTTCATCACGCAACTTTGTGAGTTCCTCCTGAAGTTGAATTACTCTATCAGCAGTTTCGACATCAATTTTATTAACATTTTCATATTTCTGTTGAAGAGGATAACATTTTGCAAATAAAGCATCAAAATCTTCAACAGCTTCCTTTTCATTAGCTTTAGCTTTATTGCATTCTTCAATTAACACTTCTTTTTCTTTCAACCAATCTTCCTTAATTTTAACAAAATCAGTACACGTTGTACACGAGGAAGATCTTCCAGTTCCTTTCTCAGAGCACTATTCTCTTTAGATAACTTCGCTTCTTTTTTTCTCTAATTCTTCAATTTTACCTTTAAACTTCAACTCTTGATCAACCGTTTTCTGAGTAATTGTAGACATATGTTCTTCACACTGTTTCTTTACAAAATCCCATATCAGCTTTGCGTTTCCATAATCTCTGACTTGATTTCTAAGAGTTATAGGTAAAGCTAACCGAACAAGTGCTTTGGCCTTTTCATTTTGATCGTATGATTCCTTTTCTTCAATTGAAAAATTCCATCTCATCTTACACTGACCACCAAAAGTTGTTGGATACCGATATTCATTTGAAATCGGTAACCATAACCGTTTATCCAAGTCAACAATATATGCTCTAAAATTTGTTGCCCAACCATGATAATCTTCAAGATTTATCAACTACGGCACATTTTGACTATGTCTCTCAATAAATGCATCAATTGCATACATTTTGAAAATTGTGAAATTGGATAACAAAACTTCAAATTCGAAAACGGAGATGTTAGAATTTGATTTTGAAAATCAACTTTGAACGAACAATGTAGAGTTCGTCGAGACGATCGATTTGAGTTCTTATGGCTCTCATAGCGATTTACGATGCAAAAGTTATGACACTTTTAAGAACCTCTGCCAGCGGACCATATGTACCCAGCGGACCAAATGGTACGGGGCGGACCAAATGGTCCGCTGAAACTGCCGATTCATTTGATTAGAGAGTTCCAAACCATAATCGAAGACTTTGACATATCGGTTTGCACGAACATCAGAATACACCACCTTTCCATGAAGATCAAAAATCACCATCATCCCTGAATTGATTGCTTTTGAATATTCACTTTTTCAATTATGAAACTTTGAAATTTTCAAGGGTCTCAATTTCCCTCTAAACAAGTGAAATATTCAAATCTTCCATATTCTTCCGTTTGTGTAATCATATCCATGTCTCTGAATCTCTGTCCATCATCAGATAAAACACGTGTTTTTGAATCTCTGTCCATCCTAAAAAACAATGACTACCAACAAACAACACATTTCTGAAATTCGACGTTTAATCCTCGACAAGTACCGGAATCGGGAAATTCTTTAAACATAACAACCCACAGCTATCGAATCAAGGGTAAACCCGATAACTGATTTAAATCTTTGAAATTCTCATGACCTCTCCCCATACCCCACCGTTGTTTGTCTGAATTAACGGGGGTTCGGGGGCAGTGCCCCCGAGAAGCGGGGTCCAAGGGGCGGCAGCCCCTGGCGGTCCAGGGGCAGAGCCCCTGGCTGGGGCCGTGCTGAACAAAATCGCTTCACTAAAAATGCATCAGAGATTTGCGGCAGACCATAAGCTCCAACGTACTAAAACCTTCAATGGACCAATAACCAGCGGATTAATATCAGCGTACCAATATCAGCGGCGGACCATTTGATACGGCGTACCATTTGGTTCGGCGGACCATTTGGTACGGCGGACCAAAAAATAACCGCTCCGGACCACATTGAAGATTGTCTTCCAGACCAGTTGGTACGGCGGAAGAACACACTGGTACGGCGGTTAAAGATTGTCGTGCGTACCACCTGCAGACCAGCAGCGTACCAGACCTCAAAAACGCAAAATTCTTCAATTTCACTCCAGATTCAAACTGTTGTCGAATTTCTACAATCAAACACTACTGTTAGGTGCGAAAATGACCCAGGAAGGTTCAATTCACCAAAAAATCGACCAAAAACTCAAGGAGCCTCACCTAATTTGATTTTTTAACGTCTCAAAAACTTCAAAAACGAAAATGAGAGCTGGAAATTGAGCCAACGGCTCTGATACAAGTTGTAAAACCGTATACAGATCGTTTCCAGATCATAGAATGATAGATACCGAAGTTTGTCATTCAATTATAGTCAAATGATTACAATACCGAGAGAGTATACATCAATTAAGCTCTAGAGGAGGTTTGGACCGAACCTCCTCTCTCTCTCATACTCACAAACAGTAATGACCAAACTTGAATATGGATCAACACACCGAATCTATTTATAGGTTAACCATCTGGCGTACCACTTTGGTCCGTCATACCAGTTGGTACGGGCGTACCAACTGGTACGCTGGTTGGTATGTTGACATCATTACAAACATTACAAACACAATCTTCTAATCTATTCGCACAGTAACGACCACACATAGAAACTTGTCCTAACAAAGAGTTTTGAGATTCAATGATCAACCAGCATTTCCAAAAGAGTTTGATCAGATTGACATGGTTGCATTGCTGAGAAGGGTGAAGTATGATGGAAATATCTATGCTTCCTAGTTTCTTAAAGCAAATCTGAGTCAACCGTATAAGTATCTGATGCACGTGATTATCCGGTGTTTTGGTAATCGACTGAGGGGACATGAAGAATTTGATATGAAGATTTTGTCTTTCTTTACTGCTTTGGTAATGAATCGGGAGTTCAACTTCTCAGGATGGATCTTCGACTACATGAAAGAGAACATTCTGTCGAAACAAAAACAAGAGTGTTGTGTATCCCAGGTTTCTTCAAATGATCTTAAATGATTTGCATCTGAATCTTCCAAAGAATCCAGATGTTGTTTTATAATTGAAACACATGAATGAAGTTGTTGTGGGGAAACTGCCAGTATATCAGAAAAGAAAAGAAGCGAATGTGGCTCCTCCAGTTAAAGGATTGATTGGCCATTTGGCAAAACCTAACTATATGGCTCTGGCGGATGGTGCTGCAAGACATCCTGATAGTACTGATGATGAATTGGAGTATGATGAGAATGGTAACCCTGTTGAGGAAGATGAAAATAAAGAAGAAGACCAAGATGTGCCTGTCCAACAACTAGTAGAACAGTAACCTGCTGTTTCTGCACCTGTGCAACATCAACAACAACAAACTGAGCAAGTTCAACAAGATTTAATTATTCCTAATAGAGATGATGATGTAGCTGGATCAAAGGATGTTTCTGGAGATGATGATGATGAGAGTTCTTCTGATACTAGTTCTGATTCTAGAGATTATGTGGAAATATTGCATAATTCCAGGGGTATTGTGGTGTAGAAAGGTTCAAAAGCTCATCTGGCTTATCTGGCTTCAAGAAATAAAGATACTTCTAGATTTGAGAATCTGTCTAAACGATCTGCTGATAGAGACGATGATGATGATCCATCTTATACTCCATCTGTGGAGGAATCAGCGAGAAAGACAATGACTGCTGATAAAGGAAAAGCCCCTATGGTATCTACTGGCATGCGTATGAAACATATGTCTAGGCCAAAGATGATGGTGAAATAGGGCTCATTCCTTGCTGATGTTAGAAAGGCTGGTAGCAGTCCGCCTAGCAAGAAGCAAAAAGTTTCTACAAAGTCTTCTATTCCAAGTCAACCAACCACAAAAACTACAAATGTTCAAAGTTCTAGTATTCCACCTGTTAGAAGGTTGATTGTCAGAAATTTGTCGAGTTCTACTTTCTGCTTCTCCTACAACATCAATAATTTCATCTACTGACTTAAAGCTTGCTTTGCATCAAACTAGACTTGATGAATTAGAGTCTACAAATCATCAACAAGCTAATGAAATTCAAGGATTGAAGAATACTATGAAAGAGTTGATATCTCGTGATCAGTTAAAGGATCGTGAGATTGCTTGACTTCAACAAATCTCTCTCTCTCTCTGGGTGAGCAGCTAAACCGTTTACTAAAAGATTTACCTACTCAAGGGGGAGATGAGACCAAATCCTGAAGAGGCTTGTAGAGAAGATGATAATGTTTCAAGGTATTTGAATGATACGGATGACCTGGAGGGAGGTGTCGGTGGAGATGGTTCTGGTGTTTCTGGTGCAGCAGGAACATCTGCTGCTGCTGGAACATCTATTGTTGCATCTCAGGGGGAGTTGTCTGGTAAAGATGTATATGATGTGACTCCAATTACAAGAGTTGCTATTGAAGAAGGAGAGTTCCTGCACCAATATTCGAAAGAGCAACTTGCTGTGATATATGCTCTGAATATTGAAGATGTTGATAAGGTTCCTTTCGCTAAGCCACACAAAGAAGAAGATTCAGATGATGAATTTTTGTATGAAAAGGAGCATGTAGAAGTTGAAGATATGACTACAGAAGAATATCCAGATGATCTGAAAGTCTATGGGAATTTTAACGATAATGATCAGTCTGGAGGATTCAATTTCTTTGCAAGAGACGATGAGGAAGAAGTTGAAAAGGAGTTAAAGAAGAAAGAAACCGAGAAACAACCGGAATATGCTGAATCTGATAAATTTTCAGAAGAACAAGAGAAGAGAAGGTTGTTTGATGAATGGATGAAGGAACAAAGGTCGAAGAAGATACCTGTGGTGAAGCCTACAAAATCTGTTGATCAGAAGAAATTCTTTGAAAACAGAGGTGTAGCCACTGGTAATATTATCAGTTGGATGTTTGACTCATAGCTCAAGTGTTATGCGGTTAAGAAATAATTTGGCATTATCTACTTGAAGAATGCAAAGAGATTATCAGTTGGATGTTTGACTCATAGCTCAAGTCTGTGATATGAGGGAATTATCTAGAAAGCCATTCATAAATTATGGTGAACATCCGTCGGCCAAATTCTTCAAAAACAAGCTGCTTGAAGAATGTCAAAAGAGATTCAGATTTTTAAATCCTCAAAGGCCGAAGTATACTGATCATCCAACAGATATTCATCCGAAAACTGGAAGAGCAGTTGTGGTATTAAAGTACAAGAAGCCTATTCAACTCAAGAAAATACCTTTGAAAAGGCTAGTGCAGAATTTCATCAAGACTTTGAGATGGTGGTACTATGATGAGTATACGGGGCCCGTAAGCCCATGGGGTAGCTATTGGTGTTGGTCCAGAAAAAACAATCGTTCACAATATCTAACTAATCTAAACATGCGGAATCCGGTTAGATTAGTGATTCAAGAAAGAGAAGAGAAGAAATCGAAGAATACGATGATTAAAACGTAAAAAACCTGATCTTGCACACAAGATGAACTTGTCTGGTACAAATCGTAATCGTAAACTTGATCTCTCGGGTTTGCGATCGTAAACTCCTTGTTGCTGCCCCAAAATCGTAATCAGCCACGCTAAATGAGGAGAACCATTGGGGTTTATATAGGCACCCCAATGGGTTTACAATTGGGCCCTTATGGATCGTAAACCCAAGCCCAATCCCATATCTAATAGTAAACTAGTCTAATAATCTAATTAAACTTCTAAGCCCATCCCAACTAATTTAATATTACAAGCCTCATAATCTAGCATCTACAATCTTCCCCTAGGCTTGTGATATTAAATGTCTTCAAACTTTGAAATTCTTCTTCTTGACTGGCTGGCATAGGCGTTGATGAAGATTCTTTCTGCAGAAATCCTCAGTGGGTTTCATGACGGGCACTTAGGACTTCCTCTTGATCCGCATCAGCTCGAACTTCTTGAAATGAACAAGTTAATGAGATGAGGGATTCTCATTGACTTGCTTCTTTTGAAAGAACTGGTTCTTGCTGAATCTTCGGTAACTGTCTTGAATCTCCAAAAATTAGAGGGTAAAATTTTGAAAACCTCTAACTGTGAAGAACTTGATTGTTGATCTTCAAACTTCATGATCTCTGACTGCTCTCTGCATCATTTTCTTCATCAAAGATCGAATTGAAATCTTCAGCTTCCCCTAAACATGTGAACATCTTCTTTGATGCTCTTTTGAAGCTTTTGAAAACTTGTAAAGACACCAACAACTTCCCATGAACAATTGATTTTCCAGATGGAAGTTTTGTCCGGCTGGTTCTTTAACTTTAAGCAGCAGCAGCATTAGCAGCATCTTTCTATCATCAACCTGTCTGATACATATTTGAAAAAATATACTCCACCAGACATTTGATGACCGGTCTTTGGGTTAGAAGGTAATTATCATCTGTTCAGTTGATTCAAATTAACATAATTTTAACCAACCCTAATATAGATTACCGGTTTTCTATAAAACTTCCCCTGAACCCAAGACCTCTAAAGACTTCCCCTTAGCTGATAACTTCCCCCCAACTAAGGACTTCCCCTGAGATAATACATATTATCTTCGAGTTCCCTTCAGATGCTATGTATTATGGAAGTCTTTTCATTAGATAACAAGTATCATCCTCGAGTTCCCTTCGGATAATACTTATTATCCTCTCTCAAAGACTTCCCCTTAGCTGATTACTTCCCCTCAGCTAAGGACTTCCCCTGAGATAATACATATTATCTTCGAGTTCCCTTCAGATACTATGTATTAAGGATGTCTTTTCATTAGATAATAAGTATCATCCTCGAGTTCCCTTCGGATAATACTTATTATCCGCTCTCCTTCCCCTAAAAATTTGGCAAGATCTGCAGGGGGCATACTGTCATGCATCATAACCCATGAAAACACATTTTGACTTCTCAAATTAACCTGGCCAAGAAGTAAACACAACTAAAAAGAACTTTAAGACTCACACACGAAAGATAAAAATAAACAAATACTTACCAATATCAAACATGAGAAAGTTTACAAGGGATCAAACCGTATGAATCTGGCTGAGGACCCCTTTTCAGCTTCAGTTACTCGACTAGTCCAGGTGATTGCCAGTATGTTTGTCCGCTTTAAACTCAAACCCATTTAATCCCAACTAAATGCATCATGCTTAATAGATTACTAATTACCAGCATGTTTAATCGTCCCCACACCCAATTGTACATAGCAAAACCTACCCAACCTCAGAGTTTATTAAGGATTCACAAACCCCCAACTTGAGGAACCATGCAACACCGTTATGATTACCACTTATTTCATTAATCATCAGTCGGTGATCCAGGTCGGCCGCATAAGCACGCAAAGAAGACCAAACTGGATGATTAGTTTCTTTTCTTTTCTTTTTCTTTTCTTTTTCATTTCTTTTTCTTTTCTTTTCATTATGTGGTGTAGTCATAACAGCAGAAACATGGCGTGTGAGAGAGTGAATACTAGGTATAATTACCACTCTCAACCTGTTTTTGCTGGGACTCAGTTTTTTAAACCATGCAGACTGAGATGGGAAACTAAACATATATATATTTTAAGTTCATTGCACTTACATTGGTGGTCATAAGATTAGGTCGAGCCTACCGAGCATATCACCGTGGAGCTTGCTTTTCACTTCCGCTTTACACGTGTCAGTCATCTCCAATTCGGACATATTTCACTTCTTTTAGCTTTCTTAGAAACAGACACAAACAAACCATTAAAAATTGAAAAGCACACTATTTTTTAGGGGTCAACTTTTTCTTCATTTTTACATTTCTTCCCCTTGCTTTTTGATTTTTAATGTCACAACTTTTTTGAACAACATCATCAATTTTTTATATAAAACACGAACACATAAGCAGAACAAATAACTTCACACACATCTGGCCAAGCTAACCTTCAAAGTATGGATTTGAAAATTTTTAGAAAATTGAGTTTTATAGCATGCATACCTCATTGTTTTTTTTTTTAAATTGAACAACCAAGCACCAGCTGGAATTTTTAAGGAAT
>JBCNJP010000010.1:58372824-58447357 GCA_039602395.1 Deinandra increscens subsp. villosa
AGGTGATTGCCAGTATGTTTGTCCGCTTTAAACTCAAACCCATTTAATCCCAACTAAATGCATCATGCTTAATAGATTACTAATTACCAGCATGTTTAATCGTCCCCACACCCAATTGTACATAGCAAAACCTACCCAACCTCAGAGTTTATTAAGGATTCACAAACCCCCAACTTGAGGAACCATGCAACACCGTTATGATTACCACTTATTTCATTAATCATCAGTCGGTGATCAGGTCGGCCGCATAAGCACGCAAAGAAGACCAAACTGGATGATTAGTTTCTTTTCTTTTCTTTTTCTTTTCTTTTTCATTTCTTTTTCTTTTCTTTTCATTATGTGGTGTAGTCATAACAGCAGAAACATGGCGTGTGAGAGAGTGAATACTAGGTATAATTACCACTCTCAACCTGTTTTTGCTGGGACTCAGTTTTTTAAACCATGCAGACTGAGATGGGAAACTAAACATATATATATTTTAAGTTCATTGCACTTACATTGGTGGTCATAAGATTAGGTCGAGCCTACCGAGCATATCACCGTGGAGCTTGCTTTTCACTTCCGCTTTACACGTGTCAGTCATCTCCAATTCGGACATATTTCACTTCTTTTAGCTTTCTTAGAAACAGACACAAACAAACCATTAAAAATTGAAAAGCACACTATTTTTTAGGGGTCAACTTTTTCTTCATTTTTACATTTCTTCCCCTTGCTTTTTGATTTTTAATGTCACAACTTTTTTGAACAACATCATCAATTTTTTATATAAAACACGAACACATAAGCAGAACAAATAACTTCACACACATCTGGCCAAGCTAACCTTCAAAGTATGGATTTGAAAATTTTTAGAAAATTGAGTTTTATAGCATGCATACCTCATTGTTTTTTTTTTAAATTGAACAACCAAGCACCAGCTGGAATTTTTAAGGAATTTAGTTTGACACAAACACCCTTTACCACTTCATCAAACAAACAACCAAATTAAGAACAGTACCTTTCATGCTGTATTTGACCTTTTACCTCTCAAGGAAACATATCCTTCATAAAAAATTGCTTGGCATGACATGAAGATACGTCTCCTAAACTGTGCCTAGAACAATCACTTATCAACAAACAAATTAATAATAAAAATGTTAGTGATAATCCTCCTTGACTGTTCCTGCACATAGTGAGAGATTAGTAAGCCAATGGTACCCAGGCCATTGTTTTTCCAGGGTACACCTGAGGAATCAACAAAAGATACTTCTTGTAAAAACATCCCCTTTGAGAAATCAGGAAGTTGGGATGGAGCTGCCTTGATTTTTGGTTTCCATGTTCCAGGTGATTTAACATTTGTTTTAGTCACTTTTGGAGTTTTGACTTTAGGTACTTCAACCTTCTTTGTTTTAGATTCATTTTTTAAAACAGATTTTTGTTTTAGTCACCTTTGGAGTTGTGACTTTAGGTATTTGAACCTTCTTCATTTTAGAATCATTTTTCAAAACAGTTTTAGTTACCTTGGGAGGGGTAACTTTGGGTTTTTCAGACTTTGGTTGTTTTAAAAACGGTTTCTTCACCTGTTTTTGGAAATTTTTGTAACTTGGAAAGCTGTTGTTTTGATTTATAGATTTTCTTTCAGCTTTGGCAGCGCCCCAATGTTGATCAGAGGGTTTAACCTTAGGAGTAACAGTCTTCCTTGCCTTAGGTGTTTGCACCATCATCGGCTTAGACTTTACAGACCCCTGAGATGAAACCCTTTGACTTTTTGGATAATAGGGTTCATAGGGGCGATAAAGACAGTTTCTAGCAATATGACCAGCATTGCCACAATTAAAGCAAGTTTGCTTCTTTAGATAGAAGTCAGACGTGTACCCATTTGTCTTTGGTGGCTGATATGAAGCAGGTTTGCCTTGTGTCTGCTTCTTTGCTTTGTCTGCAGCTTCAGATTTGACTTTCTGCTGGTTCCTCGAAGCCTGTGTTGAACCTGTCTTTACTGTCTTTGTGCTTCCTTGATTCTTTGACGTTGAAGCACCATTCTTGCAATTACAACGGCAACTGCATGATCCAACTGAAGAAATGGGAGACACAGCTACTCCCTTGAGTTTTTCATTCTTCACTCCTGCTGTTGGTTTCATACTCGGATGCTTGATGGTGATCTTTGGCCTCTCAACTTCAGCTTCACTTATTACTCCATCAGTTATTCCCTTGAAATTGGAGGAGAAGGATGGTAAGTCATATCCAATATCTGGTTCTTGGTCGAACATTGAACCAGAAGTTAGAAATATCTTCCCCTCAGGCCGTGTCGATCACCTTTTCCCTTTTGATTTTTTCAATTACTTTGAAGTATGGGGTTTCAATTTTAGGGTATGGTTTCAACTCTATCCCAGCATCATCAGACTTAGAGTTATGACACCTGTCATATTTCTGGCACTCAGCATCATTGTCTGATATATCCTCTACTCTCCCTTCACCATAAGTCATGTTTGCCTTATTATCAATTTCTTCTTGAGTCAATGGTGTAGTTCCAACAAAGACACTATCAATAAGAGGAGCAGCTTCTTTATAATCCGACTTGGTTCGTTCAACTTGATCCTCACTAAGAAGTGTTCCTATAATGTCTCTGGGAACTGGTGGAGGAATAATGTTGTTTGCAGCCAAGGACCTATCAGTTTTCTCTGACCGAAATCTAGATATGTCTTTCCCAACTTGACCTGTCACAACAGCATGTGACAAAGCCTTTCCTGCATCGAGCATTCGCTGATTTCTTTCCTGATTGCAATCATACTTGACCTGAAACTCATCACACTTTTGTTGCTGTTCAGTTAATTTCTGTGTCAGCTCAGATATCTTAATCCTAGCCCGATCATATAAAATAGTCTTCTCCGTTGCTAGCTTTTGATATTTCTCAATGTCTAGTTTTTGGGCTTTTACCTTCTCTTCACTCTTTTCCCACCTACCTTTAAATGAACTCCTAGAACATTGCATATCAAAAAGTTCGATTTCAGCATTTTTCCAGAGTTGTCTTAAGCCAGGAATTAATCGAGCACAAGTAGGATTGGGGCATATCTTAGTTTTGTCAACTTCAGCTGCGAAAGCATCCTTGTTCTCAACCATATTCTTTTCTTCAACCACTGAACTCATTTTCTTTCTTTAGATATGCAGCTTCTGAAAATCTAGTGAAATCGGCAAAATCGGCAAACGTACTATTTAAGGAATAGTGTCAAAAACTTAAAACGCGAAAACGGAGGCCTTCGGAGTAGAATTTGGGGGTCCAAACGAGCTCCCTTGGACGTTAGTCGAGGGTAATTCTAGGGCTCAATGTCATGAACGTCGTGTTAAAATTTGAGCTTCTAACTCCAAACGAGTCAAAAGTTATGTCCGTTTCTGTAAAAGTGTGAACTAGTGACTTTTTGTTGCAAACTAGTTTCTGATCGTAAACAGTAGTTTACGATTTTGACAGCCTGGCTGATCGAGAACACAATTCCGATCGTAATCTCCAATCGTGAACTACTCCTGGTCGTAAACACGGTCGTGAACTCAGTTCCGATTGTAATCTCAGTCGTAAACACCTCCGGGTCGTAAACACGATCGTAAACTCCTAAAAACTCAATCTTGAACTCGTAAACTCCATTTTCTCAATCGTAAACACGCAGAAATGGATCGTAAACCCCAAAAAATCGTTTCTTGAAGTCGCAAACACAACTCTGATGAAGATAGACTGATCGTAAACTCGACGAACAGCCCAGAAACAGCAGCAAACTCGATCTTAAACCTTCAAACCTTCAAGCCTTGATCATGAACCTTCAAATCTTCAAAAAAAACTCAAGAAAACCGTCAGAAACTCTTGAATCAACATCGTGAGAACCACGAAACTCTCGTTTCTTGGCTCTGATACCAATTGTTAGTCCAGAAACAACAATCCGTTCACGATATCTAACTAATCTAAACGTGCAGAATCCGGTTAGATTAGTGATTCAAGAAAGAGAAGAGAAGAAATCGAAGAATACGATGATTAAAACGTTAAAAACCTGATCTTGCACACAAGATGAACTTGTCGGGTACAAATCGTAATCGTAAACTTGATCTCTCGGGTTTGCGATCGTAAACTCCTTGTTGCTGCCCCAAAATCGTAATCAGTCACGCTAAATGAGGAGAACCATTGGGGTTTATATAGGCACCCCAATGGGTTTACAATTGGTCCCTTATGGATCTTAAAGCCAAGCCCAAGCCCAAGCCTATATCTAATAGTAAACTAGTCTAATAATCTAAATCTAACCCAGTCATGCAGAACAAGTGCAGTATTTATGGATCTTTCATAACTCTCAGCATCCGGCTTCCATTTTTTGCGAGATTGTCCGATTTCAAGATTTTTTATCCGGTTTCTCTAGGCAACCGAGCGGGACGGTTCGACTCTCCGCATCTGAATTTTACGCTTCCATTGGATGGGTTTGGAGAGATTTAGAGAAATAGGGGGAATTATTATGGATTTGGATTTATCGGGTCGATTATCTGAAGTCGGAGCATTTTCAGTGTTTGATTGGTTTATCTGATTTGGTTTGTTGCAGTTTGGACTCCGAGTTTAGGCACTGTGAGTATTGTATCCGACCGTGTGAACCGGGTAAGCGAAACACTTGGCTCTCAGCTGGAGAAACGAGAACAAAAGAAGCTTATTCAGAGGGGGAATCTCTAAGACAAAAAGTCTCGGGTTTATCAGTTATTCATTGAAGATGTATGACAAAGCGGTTCTTCAGCAGTTGAACAGATTTGAAAGCATCAGTCAAGGGGGCATATGTTGGAGCTAAATCTTGGTGACTGACGCCATCAAATCTGTTTACAAGGCATTTGGTTCAAGATTCCATTGTGATATGATTCAGAGACTGGGCTGTGATGGTCGAGGCTTGCAAGTTTGGACCAAAGACCTTTTTTCTTGAAAAGTCAACCGTCCGAGTCAATGGTCAATGTAAAAGTCAATGGAAGATCAGTTCGAGCAAGTCAAGCTTCATATAAATTAAATCAACTTTGATTTAATTAATATTTATGTTATTTGTTTTTATTTGTAATTTCCTCATTGTATATGTCTTGCTAGTTAGCGGGTTAGTGAGGCATAAGGGCTGTCATTAAAAATAGTAGTGTTAGCCCTCTTTTGTAAGATGATGAATCTTTAGAGTGAGTGAGCACCACATTCTAGAGAGAGGGAGTCTCACATTAGGTTTGAGATCAACCCAATGTGACCGTGGAATTCCTATGACGAGTTTGTAATCATTCGGTTGGTTGTAATCATTCAGTTATCATCAATGAATCGTTTGATTTATCATTATTGATATAGATGTTCTTAGATTCTCATAATCCAGTCTCACCATCTTTCGAGCTCTCGGTTGAACACGATCCTGGTTTGGGGGTGCCAATCGGTCCTACACGGAGTAGTTGGGTTAGCGGGTACTGGTTGGGTTATGTTAACATAACTAGTCGGGTCGGTTCGTGACCCAACCATGACCGGATAAACCTATAACGTTGGGTTCAATTCGTCAGGTGTGGTAGTTGGGCCTAGAAACAATCCCTGTTAATAAACCAGTTGGGCCAAGCCACACTTTTAATTCAGGTTAGGCCGCTGTCCTAATTAAATAAAATCCTAGACCACTACGGCTTAGGCCGTAGCATCTAGAACAGGCCCAATTGTAGAGGCTAGATTTTGGGTGAAACCGAGCTCGAAAAAATATTTCGTGAAGATTTCTGAGTTAAACGGTGCAATTTGGAAAAATCTGAGAAAAACCTTCAAGTTTCTTCAAGTAACGTCCCTTCGAGAGATTTAACGGAAAAATTCCAATAAGTAAACTGAGATTCCAGTTAATCGGGTTATGTGACATCAGCACTGCATCAGCTAAAAATAAATCGTAAGACATAACGAGAAAAACTGCATAATTAACCGGATAATAAAGCTAACCCGTCAGTGGTCGATAGCTAACGTACGTGTGACGTCAGTAAACGAGAACCCCGCATTTAACGAAAAATGCTAAAATATATGTAAGTGTGTTAAATCCCCCAAAAGAAACACAATCCGGGTGCTTGAATTTTCAGCCAAACAGAATTAAGGTTACAAGTTAATCAATGGCTGGAAATTTTGTTGATCTACGGATCAGATTGCAATCCGAGTGGAATAAATACAGCCAACCAGAAGAAGCCTGCTAGGGGCAATCGATGGACCAGAATGGAGAGATCTAACGGTTAATTTACATGATCCACGTGAGCAGGGAACGAGACAATTAGAGCTCGACAACAATCAAGCCTTCAACAGCTCCTTTTCCAGATGGGCCCCACGTTGACTCTTTTTCTCACCACTCAGCTTGCGACAACACATTTACGGTTAAGGAATGACCGATAAGGAAAGAATGTGATTCTCCGCAAACCAATGAGAAAAATCCATGTAAGCTCCTTTTTCCTTTTCGGTCTGCCACCTACAAACCCTAATTCTGGCTCGTCGGAAATTCGAATACTTACCGGAAAAAAGTGAAATGCACATAACCCCGTCAATACACGACCAAAATTCATGAATTTTGGATCATTGTTCACCATTTTTGATCCTCTATCATCCTGGATGATCAAAAACCTCTGAAAATGGTCTGAACGAAAACCCTGAAGCTAGATCGTAAAGTGAAGCTTGAACGATCAACTCACCAGGTCGTTCAGAGTAAGGTGCTAGTCGTCCAAAACAAGGAGCTGGTCGTCCAAGGTAAAAGTAGGCCGTATGGGCTTAGCTGTAACACTTCGGTCAAACCATTTGTAAATAACCAACCCGTTTCCTATCATGGTTGATAATCAATAAAGAATCATTTCGCATTTGGTATTATTATTTCATTTACTCTATGATTAAATCCCTTAATCATAATATTCGTTACATTTGATATTCATCGCAAGTCGGATCTCTAACTCGATCGTTTTTGTTATTTATGTAAAACCGGAAAACTCTAGAATTCCAAATATGTATAATACTTGTGGGTAATACTAGTCATACACGCAAGTAAATATATGTGAGGTTTTGCAAAAGTTCAAGGTTTAAAACAAAAATAGCAAAAGTATGATTTTCCTTGCGATTTCGGTATTAACCGGGAGTTTGTATATTCTAGGAATTCACATTTTGTTATTACATAACATTATATTTAAAGAATTCCATATCACAAATCAATATATTAAATTTTGATGAATTTCGGTGACTTTTTGTATTTTTAACAAATAATGCCTGAATAAAAATATATATAAATATATATTTATGTACCTCGTTACGCGTGTCCCGAGACTTAGAAAACCATGAGAAATTATTCTAAACTATTTTTGGACATAAAATATTAAGCTTCTCAAATTTTAGGGATTAAAATCACACAAAACAGAACTTTAGGGACTAAACTGTAAATAAAATGTTCAGGGGCTGAAACTGCCAAACCCCCAAACATGGTCGCCGGTCGTGAAGCCTCTGGCTTCCCCCTTCGCGTACCTCTGCCCAAATCAGTCGACATGTTTCAATTTTGCCACGTTTTCTTTCTTGTTCTCCACAAATTGGACCTCCAGATGTCGATTTTTATGCGATTAATCACCATAGATGCGTGTCCTAAGCCCCTATGACCTCAAACACTATAAAAGGGAGCTTAATCAATCGAGAATTCCTCACCAATTTCTCTCATCTTCATCATAAAAACCCTAGTTGCACGTTGAAGCTGAAATTCTATAGTTGCACGTTATTAGGTATGATTAATAATAACCTATCTCAGTTTTTGATAATATTGTGTCTAAGTATGGTTTTTAAAATTATGTAAAAATTAGGGTTCTTGAGCGTGTTTTGCTAAAATTGGGTGATTGCGTTGGAATTTGGATCTGAAGTTTTGTAGGTAATCCTAAAATAATGTATTTTAAGAAAGCCCTAAGTTAATTTAAATTTTTGGGAAGGTTTGTGTAAAACCAATTTGTCCCGATCTAGTGATTTATACACCAAAATTGGATAGAAAGTTAACCGAAAACTAAGAACACGAAGAACACAAATCAAGTAAATAAAACTCCGTTTGTGGCATAGATTTGATCCAGATTACATGATATGAACTCAAGAATGCTAATGTAATCTAGAAACAGGATAAAAAACTCTCTCCCTTTGAAATCATCTCAGAGAAAAGAATTGGGGTTTTGATGGTATGTTTGGTTCTTGTCCAGTTATATTCTCCTACAAAAGGACACACATATATATAGTACACTTGGTCCGCTGTAACCGTCAATTGGTACGTTCGTTGGCTTCAAATCTTGTAGCTTCTTCAAATGGTTCGTTGGTATGAGTTTGCCCCATGTAGGTTGTAGAAACTGATATCAATATATCTCATATATATGAGATATAAAGATTCACATTCAAGCCCCTCAACTAACTATGAATCACACAAATTACCCTATGTCATGAATTAATAATTCTAACTAAACATCACTAATGGAACTAACTGAGATACACATACGTCACATAGAAAATTCTCTAACCGACTCCCCCTTGATGTGTGTTGTATCAGATCTTCAAACTCTTTGAATATGATGTTAGTTGATGTAGGGTAGGCATGGTAGGAACAAGACTATGTCATCTGAACCATTTGTAAAAGTAATAAACTCTTTGACAGCTTTGCAACCATGCATGAGATCCATATCTGAGATCTGTATCCGAGAGACTTTGATCTTTCAATCTGTAACCTTCAAAAGACAGAAGTTGGAATTTTTCTTTTTCAGACATAACTTTAATCTTGGACAATAATCTCCTTCGGAGAACCAAGGTATTTTGACATCAATTTTGAAAATTTGTTGTATCCCGTGTCGATCAGATCAATAACAAAGAAGAAAGAAAATCTTTTTGGATTTTACAAACTTTATATCAAAACACTCCTAAAATCTTTTTTGATTTTCTGAAACTGAAACATAAATGCAATACATAACTAAACTATATTTTTGGGTTTTGTGAGTAAGATCACGACGTGAGATCATATCAGTCATAACACATCTTGCACATTTCAATTTCGACTTAGTCAGCATGCAGGCAAATGATAGCAGATACAATGTTTTCTTATTTATTTCAGCATGCAAAAATCAATTTTTATAGCTTTCTGATATATTAGAGGGTATATTTTTCAAGCACTGATAACATGGTCCTCACACTTTTCGAAGATATTGGCAACTCATTTTTTTACAAGCTAAGCCATATCATGCAGATATTTCAATCATACACATCTTTGTGCTTGCTTTTATAGAATTTATTTTCCAGAGATGTAAACATCCAATGTGTGTCATGCAAAAAGAAAGCAGAATGTTATTTCGTCTACCTTAAGGTCGATCTTTCGATACACAGATAAGGCCTCGGATTTAACAAAATAAGAAAAATAAAACAAGTTGAAGTTGTATAATACAACAACAACCAGGTCGGTCTTGTGGACACGCAGAGAAAGTCCGATGAATTATACGAAACACCAAGAAAAATAAAGCAGAACCTCAAATGAACAACAATCAGGTTGATCTTTCGATACGCAAAGAAAGTCTGATCGTCTGAGAAAATAAAGAATATCAAACAAGTTTAAATCTTTTGAAAGAACGTATGCATACACGAGGATATCTCTTATTCTCTTTTTATGGATTTATCACACAATACTCATCAAGATGATAAACCACAGTTCTCAGGCAGACATTATCTTGATATTATACTTGCATATATCAGATTTGTCATGCACATCACACATATCAAGCAATAACCTACAACATTTACATCTACTTTATCCATGGCAGATACTTGCATATATCAGATTTGACATTATCTGTGATGTACCATCATTTCTCATATAGTCGGATCAATTTCTTTCTTTTTATTTTTCTATTTTTTTTTATATTTCATTTTTCAATTTTCATTTTCTCCACCTTACATGAAAAAACGCTATTTTGGCTTTTTCAAATATTCTCCCCCTAAAATTCAATAAACTCTATTTTTTGAATTTTCTAAAATTTTTCTTCCCCTAAAAATATACGAAAGAAAGTAAAAGGAAAGAAAATAAAATTGACCGACCAACATGGGTACCTCGAATTTTAAGATTTTGAAAAATCATTTTTCTCAAAACATTTGTGAAATATCAACTCGGTGAAGCACTAACTTAGGCAAAATACTCCACTATCAGCAACTTTGTAATCACTAATAGGTCTTCTTGAAGTACTTGCACACAACCTCAAACAAATTTTAGGTAAATACGGGAACCCAAACCGGCTTGGGTCGTCCTGTATCCTCAACAAATTCATTTCCTGCAGAGGTTGCCATTTTCTGTTTCCAAGAACGAAACGGTTTTGATGATTTCGCCCGGTGCGAATCAGAACCATTGAAAAACTTTGACATGTTCGAAACGATATTCAACAACTCACGAATTAATATTTTCTCAGGTTTGGAGTGATGTTGTCGATGCCCAGAATATGAAAAATCATTTGAGTAAGGCATTTCAAAATCATTATTGAAAAATTGTTTTCTTTTTGAATATTGTGGGAAATTGTCATCAAAATGTAAAGTTTTACCAACAAACGGCTTCTTGGTAGTTGACTTCCGTTGATGATTCTGATGTAGCTTGACTGGTACCTCATTGAGAATCAGCGAATCAAGATGATGATGATTGATTTGAACCACGTGAAAATTTTCGTCAAATAGCACAATCACGAATCACATGTCCCGTCTTGTTGCAATAAAAATAAGCTCTCTCATCAACCTTTTAGGAGATGACGTGGATTCCGTAGACATTGTAGAATTTGAAGAAAAATCACTCTCTTGACACTCTAACTTAGAATTCGTCTTTGGCATAAACTCAGCATTTCCAGCACTAACTTTCTCATCTTGACCATCATTTAAAATTTCATCTATTTTATTGACAAACTCCTTTTGCTTCAATGTAATTCTCTCAGATAGTTTAAGCGATGTATCAGAAGAAGAATTTGTAGTCTGATCCACCATTGATTCTTCATGCATAATGTCATTTTTGTTCTCAAAACCCAAACCTTTCTGTTTATAACCAGGTAGCTTTGAAAGTTCAGCTTGATTCTCCTTTTTTTTCATTTTAGCAAATCTGGTAAACGAAGCCTTAATCTCCTTTAGATTGTTTGTTTTAAGCAAAATTTCATCAATTTTCTCTTCAGACGAACTTTTATCAACCTTCTCATCAACTTCCTCATCATACACCTTTTCTTTTTCAAAAGAAATTGAAGCTGAACAAAATGTTGACGTTGTTCCTCCTTCAAGCGTTTGCTTCTCAATCTTTGACTTCTTCTTTTTTTTTTCTGAAACAGGATTTGCAAACTTTGAATAATCATGCAATTCAAGTTTTCTTTTAAGATTTGATATCTCTGTTTGTGCCTCAACAAATCTTTTGTTAACCATGTCTAACTCAACTCTAAGCTTCTTTACTTCTTCTTCTTTATGCATGAATTTGATATTCAATTCAGACATATTCAAATGATTAGATTGATGGAGTAGAAGTAAAATTTTGTGGAGAAGGAACATCAGAATGATTAACTTCTTTCTTATAATTGAACATAAAACTAATTGTTAAAGGTGAATTTCGATAACCATCTAACTTCCGTTTAAGTTCCAAGATCTCAATTTGAGCATCATCAAACTGCTTTCGACACATAGCTTGTGAATCTGCCAATTGTTTTTTACATTTAATAAGATCCTCGTACTTACAATCAAGCTCAATCTTTTCATTTCTCATGAACACATGTTCCTTAGTTAGCTCCAATTTTGTATCTGTCCACCTCTTTTTATAAATCTCAACATTTTCCTTCAATAACATATTCTCATCTATCAACATAGTCTTTGCATCAAGCAATTCTGTGTTGTCTTCTTGATGACGAAGTTCTTTATCAACAAGTTCAACACATGTCTTTTGAAGTGCATCATATTTTTCCTTCAAAATCGCACTTTTAGAATAAAGTGCATCAAAGTCTTCAGTAACTTCTTTCACCGCATGTTTACAATTTTCCAAATTCTCTTTTGCAATTTTACACTCTTCAATTAACAAACTCTTTTCCCTTCTTAAATTTCAATCTGTTTTTGATAGATTTGCTCATTGTCAATCTCTTTTCCATATTCGGTTGTTTCTGCATTACTCACATTTTCTTTTGTTATATTCTCAACATCAGCACATTCCTGAGCAAGAGCATCCCATACCTCTTTTGAAGTTTTATATCGTTTGAATTGCCAAAAGATCTATTTAGATAATGCCCTCATCAAAGTATAATAAGCTATCTTTTCACTATCATGATATTTAACCTCATATTCAGTCATCCTTGATAAAAACTTTGGTGGTGGTACTTTTTGACCCGAATTATTTAGAACAGGAAAATCATATACAACTTGAATTGATTTCCAGACATATTCACCTAATATACCAACCACGAACTCTGCAAATTGACCTTTCCAATTGCAATAATCATCAAAACGAAGAAGCATTGGAACTTCGCTTTCAATCAGCTGGAAACTTCTCAGAGAATAATATGAATAAGTATTGGCCATCTTTTGATCACAACAATAAAACACAACCTTTGAATTTTGAAAACTCGAAACTCTTGAATCACTAAAATTGTAAACACCTTCGAGTTAACAACTTGAAGAACTTGTCAAAGAGTAATCAACTTCTCTTCTACCGAAACACTCTTTCGATCGCCGTCTTGGAAATCCCGTCAAATATAAACTCTTTGAACTAAGATCTACGATCTCAACTTTGAATACTTAGCTTTTTTTTATTGAACACCTTTGAATAATGAAGTTGAATAACAAACCCAACTCTTCCTTGATTGTGTTCGATCGAGTCCTTTGAACCTCCAACTTGAAATTTTTTTAGTTTGATTTTAAGGAGAAATAAAGACGTAAACTTGTTTATGGTAGTTAACCGATTCAACAAACACAAAATAATTTTGCGTTCACGAATCAATTCAACGTACACAAGTTTTTTAATTGTTTTTTTAAACTTGTAAAAAATTTATTTTTTTTAAAATAGTTTAGTTTTCTTTTGTTTGTTTTTCTATTATTATTATTGAAAGATACTATTTAAAAGCATGATTGATCGAAATAATTCAAAAATGAAGAATGTGGTTTGATGGTAAGGTTTAATTGTTGTAACATATAGATGCCAAGTTCGAAACCAGTCATTGTCAATTTCTTTTTAGTTGATTAATTTTTTTTTTAAAAACTGCTTCCACTAACGACAAAACAGTCACCGGAGAACAGAAAAAAACCGGTGAACTTTCCGGTGAAATTCCGGCAAACAAACTCCAATCTTCAAACTAAGATATCTCACTCGTTTTTGAACCAAAATCGAAACCGAAAGTTGCTGTGAACTCGTGAGATCGAGATGAATCAATCGAGAACCATTTTTTATAGGTTTCAATTTGATTTGTAGGTCTGAAAAACGTAAATCCGGCAATGAACGAGATCAGAAAATTGAAAAACACCTCAAAAGTTAACGAAATCCGAATTTGATCGTATCAGTAGCGTCGTACGATCAATTACAATATATAGCAACAAATCTCAATAAAAAACATTGAGAAAACAGAATTCTGTCATGATCAACTTCGTGAAGAACACATCATGTTCTGAGCTTTTTACGATTCAGATCTAAACTCAACCAAAACTGAAAATAAAACTTGCAATAGATCCGTTTGATCATTTGTAATCTTCTGGTAACAATCACACACACCAACACAAAGCAGATTGGATGAATTTTGGAGTCAAAGTTCACAAATTTTGACTCGAAAAAGTCAAACACAGCGAATTGAACAGTTTCAGCACCGAATTCGAGAAAAAATTGGTGTAGAATCACGCCTGGATTGCTCTGATACCAATTGTAAAACCAATTTGTCCCGATCTAGTGATTTGTACACCGAAATTGGATCGAAAGTTAACAAAAAACTAAGAACACGAAGAACACAAATCAAGTAAATAAAACAACGTTTATGGCATAGATTTGATCTAGATTACATGATATGAACTCAAGAATGCTAATGTAATCTAGAAACACAATAAAAAACTCTCTCCCTTAGAAATCATCTCAGAGAAACGAATTGTGGTTTTGATGGTATGTTTGGTTCTTATCCAGTTATATTCTCCTACAAAAAGACACACATATATATAGTACATTTGGTCCGCTGTAACCGTTAATTGGTACGTTCGCTTGCTTCAAATCTTATAGCTTCTACAAATGGTTCGTTGGTAAGAGTTTGCCCCATGTAGGTTGTAGAAACTTATATCAATATATCTCATATATATGAGATATAAAGATTCACATTCAAGCCCCTCAACTAATATGAATTACACAAACTACCCTATATCATGAATTAACAATTCTAACTAAACATCACTAACGGAACTAACTGAGATACACACACGTCACATAGAAAATGCTCTAACAGTTTGGTATTTTATCTAAAATTGGTCAAAATTAGGGTTTACATGTCGTTGTTTTGCTAAAATTGGATAAACAGGGTTGAATTAAGGTTTGATATTTTGAGGATGTTAGAGCATATTCCTATGCTACAATGTATCTCGTGTATTGTATCTAAGTCAGCATGTCGTTGTGAGTATTAGTGTCAACATACCAAGGACAACATACCATTGGTACGCTCCATGGTCTGCCGTACCAATTGGTACGCCGGTTAATATGTTGTAACTATAAATAGTTTGTGTTAGAATGAACTTAAGACAGTTCAGAGAGTTCTGTCATTTCTACACTTTGTGAGTGTGTGTTCTAGAGAGAGAAATCCAGAGAGTATTCTTGTAATCTTCAAGTGATTCAATAAGAAACTCTTATTTACATTCTCGTTTTACTAGATTGATCGATTCATGTAGTAGTAAGATCATTCCGTGTCCTTACAAGTGGTATCAGAGCAATCCAGGTTGCTCAACTACTGTGTTTTGATCAATTTTCGGATTTCTAGTGAGAGAAAGTTTGGGTTTCATTGGTTTTTCATCAATTTTCTTCAGTTCCGAGTGTTTCTGATGTCAAACTTGATTGCAAAACATTCCTAGTGTGTTTTTGTTGCCTACTCCTGCAAATTACAGTCCAAAACGTCTAAATTCTCAAAAATCAGTCAAAATAGTGTTGGTACGCCGGTTAAATGTCGTGGTATGCTGGCTGAACTACTGGTACGCTGACTGGTACGCTACTTGTATGGAAGGCAATCTTCAACGTTGGTCCGAAGCAGTTACACCGTACCATTTGATCCGCTGATTGGTACGTAAGGCAATAAGGCAATCTTCAACAGTGGTACGTTATTATTCACTATGTTACGCTGAGTTCACTGGTACGCTGCTAGTTTGGTACGTTGAGGTTGGTGGTATGCTGAGTTTTTGGTCCGATCAAGAGTATTGTTACGTTGGTCAACATTTTGGTCCGTTGAGAGTGTGTTTGGTACGCTGGCAGAAAAGTGGTGTTCACTAAAACTGACGTAACTTGAGTTCCGTTAAGAGTTACGGGAGCTAATACCAGCCAAAATGACCGTCTCGACGAGATCTACACTTTTACTCTCCTAACGGCTAGTACCCTCTAGTTTGACCCTAAAAATCCGTTTCTAAGACCTCCGTTTTTGAGTTTAAAGTTTTGATATTCAATTTCACAATTTTCAAAATGTATGAAATTGATGCATTTGTTACGGGTCATCATCAGAATGTGCCGAAGTTGATAAATCTTGGAGATTATCATAGTTGAGCAACAAATTTCTAGAGCATATATTGTTGATTTGGATAAAACATTATGGTTATCGGTTACAAATGAATATAAGTATCCAACTTATGGTGGTGATTTTAAAGAGAGACGGGATTTTTCAATTGAAGAAAGAGACTTGTATGAACAACATGAAAAGACTGTTGCACTTCTTTTGATAGCATTGCCTACAACTCTTGTAAGTCAAATCAAGTATTGTCGCAAAGCAAAGCAGATATGGGATATTGTAAAGAGACAATGCGAGGAACATATGTCTAATACTTTTCAGAAAATAGACACTGTTGATCAGAGTTTGAATTTTCAAGGTAAGATTGAGGAGTTAGAGAATATGGTGGGAAAGTTGACTGCAGAAAATATTTGTCTGACAAAAGAAGTGGAGAAATGGAAAAATAAAGTTTGTGATGATTTAGCTACGGAAATTCAAAAGGATGTGTTTGCATCATGTTCAAATTGTTTGGAATTTGCTAGTATTAAGGAAGAATGGTTGAAAGAGAAGAATATGTTGATTGAAGAATGCAATAAAGCTAAAGCTAATGAAAAGGAAGTTATTAAAGATTTTGATGCTTTATTTTCTAAGTCAAAAGCAAAGCTAGATCATCTAAACAGTACATGTGATGAGTGTGTTGCAAAGGAAAACGGTTTTGAGGAAGCTAATATGGTATTACTTTTTGAAAAGACGGGATTAGTTAGAGGGAATAAACTTTTGAAAGCAGATGTTGCTGATCTTAAATCACAAGTGAAAAAGGTTACTGCAGAAGTTCTTGCTGAATGTGATAGAATGTATGGTCAAAAGCATAAGTATAACAAGTTGTCTGAGAAATTTATTGCTTCTCAGAAGGAGTTACTAGAAGCTAATACAAAGGTTTCTGAGATAAAGATTGAAATGCTTGATCTGCATCGGAAACTTGAGAATTGCAATACATCAAGTGTATTTCAGAATTATCCGCATCATCTGGAACGAGATGGAAAACCAAGCAAAGATGTTGATAATCATGAAGTTCATGCACTAGTAGTGTTGATACCTGAACCTTGTGTGGTCGTTACTGTTTGAATTGTCAAACAGACTGATTTGTCAAAGACATGAATTGGGGTACGAAACGCAGCCAAACTCCAGGTTCGGAGTTGTTCGAATATTAGACGAACTCTAAGTTCGGAGGGAGTTCGGACAGAGTTCAGATGACACCTAGTTCAGACAGAATGAAGAAGTATAAATAATTTCATCTTTGTATTTCTTTGTAAGTTTCTGTCCTGAGTCTATGTGGTTCAATGTGTTGAAAGGGGAGGTTCTGTCCAACCTCCCCCGGAGCTTCATCGTTTGTATACTCCTTCGGTTTATGTAATCATTCAACACAATATATGACAAAACTTCCGTCTCGATATTATCTACCATAGAATCGATCCGTATATGCTTTTTCAAGTGGTATCAGAGCTGTTGGCTCTTTCTAAGGTCTAAATTCATCATTTTGCTTAAGTTTGAGACGTTAAATCTTCAGTTAGGTGTGATTGAAAGTGTTTCTGGTTGATTTTTAATCAATTAAGTCTATCCGAGTCATGTTTTTACCTAACAGAAGCATCTGGATGTCGAAATTCGATCAAATTCTGAATCTGGTGTGTTTTTTAAAAATTCGGTCGAGTTCGTCTCATGTTCGGCCGAAGAACAGATCTGAAAAATAACCGCTCCGGACTCCAGGTTCGGACAGCGTTCGGATATGTTCGGACTTCCGAAGGTCAGGTTCGGATGAGGATCAGAAGGATGAGGTTCGGAGGAGGTTCGGGAGATCAGGTTCGGATGAGGTTCGGACAAGCACGGCCCCAGCCAGGGGCTCTGCCCCTTGGACCCCGCCAGATGCTACCGCCTCCTTGGACCCCGCTTCTCAGGGGCGCTACCCCCGAACCCCTGTTAGGTGGGAATTTCAAAGAAGCGGATCAGTTATCGGGTTTACCCTTGATTTGGTAGCTGTGGGGTGTAATGTTTGAAGAAAATCCAGATTCCGATACTTGTTACGAGTTAGTGATCGAATTTCAAGAAATGAGTTTGTGGGTAGTCATTGTTCTTGATGATGGACAGAGATTCAAGAACGCGTGTTTCTGATGATGGACAGAGATTCGGAGACATGGTTATGATTACTTGGGAATGTTTGTCGGAGATTATCTTTCTACACAAACTGAAGATTAAATGAGATTTAAGATTCTGTTGCGGGCCACTTGAGCTCATCATTCCACTAAAAACATGCGGGGTTGGAATCATAAGAGATTGAAGATTTGAATATGTCACTTGTTTAGGGGGAAAATGAGGCCCCTAAAACTTTCAAAGTTTCATAATTGAAAAAGTGAATATTCAAAAGCAATCAATTCAGGGATGATGGTTATTTTTTATCTTCATGGAAAGGTGGTGTATTATGATGTTTGTGTGAACCGATATGTCAAAGTTTTCAGTTATGGTTTGGAACTCTTTGTCTTATGCCCGATAATTTCTTGAGTTGTGAAGACTTGGTTAGATTCCAGTCTGCATCGAGATATACGTTTACCGGAGTAATATATTGGGATGGATTTCATGCTGAGGGGGAATTTATGTGATTGAAGATGCTGATCGTGTCTGTTTTCATAAAGATCAGAATGTATTACAATTTGGTGAAGATTGAAGATTTCTGTCAAAATGCGGTGATGTTCAAGAATGTCTATTACAGTACTTATGAAGTGAACCGTTATCATATTCCTGATGTGGAAGTGCTTAAAGCGAGGGGGAACTTTATTAGTTGTGGCGATTGTATAGGATTGGTGAACTGTTTCTAGCATTCCTGATGTTTCGGTCAAGGGAAGTTTGCTAAAGATAGAGGCGTCTGCAGCAAGCTGACTGAAGATTGCTAGAAGATCAAAGTCTGGATTCGAAAATAACGTCCAAGGGGGAATTTGTTGATACCTGAACCTTGTGTGGCCGTTACTGTTCGAATTGTCAAACATACTGATTTGTCGGAGACACGAACTGGGGTCCGAAACCCAGCCGAACTCCAAGTTCGGAGTTGTCCGAACCGCAGACGAACTCCAAGTTCGGAGGGAGGTCGGACAGAATTCGGATGACACCCAGTTCGGACAGAATGAAGAAGTATAAATAGTTACATCTTTGAATTTCTTTGTAAGTTTCTATCCTGAGTCTATGTGGTTCAATGTGTTAAGAGGGGAGGTTCTGTCCAACCTCCCCCGGAGCTTAATCGTTTGTATACTCCTTCGATTTATGTAATCATTCAACAGAATATATGACAAAACTTCAGTCTCAATATTATCTACCATAGAATCGATCCGTATATGCTTTTTCAAGATTGGTTGATACATGGTTCCTGATCGTCATGTGAAGTATCAAATACAAGACAAAGATATGCATGTTTGCTGCTGACCGAACTCCTGGCGAACTCTAAGTTCGGACAGGTCCGAACTTGTCCGAACTGGAGGTTCGGACTATCGGGATTTCAGCTAGTATATATAGTGTGTCTTGTGTAGAACTTAAGTGACTTGTAAGTTTGAGTCTTACTTTCTATCAAGTGTACTATGTGGTCGAATACAAGTTTCTTTGTATTTACTCTCGGTTTTCATCTCGTTTTACATTGATTTCGATACGACTAAGTAGACGATCTACCGCTCACGCATTTACAAGTGGTATCAGAGCTTTTGGTTTGTTCTACTGGTCGGAAATCTTTGTTTTTCGGAGTTTTGAGTCAAAATTTCACGTGTTACGAAAATGAGTATCATTTTGAGTTCGTTTGATCGTCTCGAGTGTGCCTTTTTTAAAAAATCTTCTTCTAGATTGTTTCTATCGAGTTTGCTTGTGTTTCTGTCAAAAAATTTATTCAAAAACACTGAAAACCGAGAAAATGGTGTCGAGTGAGTTAGAGTTCGTTTGAGGTTCGGACTAAGATGAAAATAACTGCTCCGAACTCCAGGTTCGGACGAAGTTCGGTCATTTCTTGGTTCGGTGAGAGTTCGGACGACGTTCGGTAGTAGTTTGGCTTAGGTTCTATCAACGTTCGGCACAGTTTTGGTCCAAGTTCGGTTCGTCATCCGAGAGTGAGGTTCGGACAGAGTGAGGTCACATCTTTGTTCAGATAACTTTCGGTTTAAGTTCAGAAGAGGTTCGGACTAGGTTCGGAACAGGTTCGGAGTGAACAGTGATAAATATTTTCAAAATGTCCGATTTTCAAGCGTTTGCAGCTATTCAAAATTCGGTTCAAGCAATGATGCAAACAATGAAAAATTATGATAATGAAATTGGAACAAGTCAGAAAGTTCCCAAATTACTCAAATTGGAAGATTATCCTAGTTGGGTTAAAAGATTTGAAGCGTACGTTGACACAAATGGCATTGATATGTGGTTAGCGTTTACCGAGAAATATGTCTATCCTAAGGATGAAACTGGTGAACCCATTCTTCAAAGAAAGATGTCATCTGAACAAAAGAAAACTTATCAAGCTGAGAAGAAAGCGTATGGTACTTTGACGATGGCTTTGCCTAAAGAACTACTGCATCAATTTTCTGGTAATTACACATAAGAGAGTTTGTGGGATGCATTAGAAAAACGATGTGAAGGCAATGATCAATATAAGAAGAGTCGTCAGAATGTTTTAAAGAAGGAATTTGATAGTTTCAAGCATTATCAGAACAAATCAATTCCAAATTTGATTGCAAGATTTGCTCACTTGATGAGTGAAATGCGTTTGGTAAGTCTTACGAAGGAAGAAGCTGATATGAAAGAAAAGATTCTAGAGGCTTTGCCAGAGAAGTGGGAGAATTATGTGATGATGATTACTCACGACAAGGAATATCCGGGATTGTCTTTCAATAATTTGATTCAAAGAATTTAAGCCAGAGATATGGAGTTGATGGTGAACAAATCACTTCCTACACAAATTCAGAATCCTGCTGTGTATCATGGTGAAAATGATTCTACAATGCATGCTGGGAAGACTAATATTCTTAATTCCGCACCTCCTACAGCATTTCTTGCAGGTAAATCTAAAATTCCAAGTTATTCTTCTGCTGGTTGTAATGTTTCTATTCCTAGTTCTTCGACTCAAAATGCTTTGTCTGGCCAAACCACCGATGATTATAATGCTTTAATGTCTGCATGTCGTATCTTCATATTTTGGTGTTATTACTAGTGGTGTGAGTAATGCTGAATTGACAAATGAAGATTACGATCAGATAGATTATGATCATTTGGAAGAGATGGATTTGAACTGGCAATATGCTATGTTGGTCCGAAGAACGAAGAAATTTTTTCAATAGAACTGGCAAGAAAAGACTTAATCAAGATGGGAAGATTAGTTTGAACAAACCTAAGGTGAAATATTTTAAGTGTTCGATATATGGTCACTTTGCAAGAGAATGTCCAAGTTCAACTGAAAGTAAATTGAAATCTGGTCAACATGCTCATGTGGTTTTTCATTCACAAAATGAATCTTCCAAGGTTGAAGAAAAGAAATCTGTTTCTTTTGATGACAAATTGTCAGACACATTTTGGCATCCAAATGAATTTGCCTGGAATGCAGATTCTGAGGCTACAAGGAAACATGCTCCATTTACAATTGCTTTGACTGCTCATCATGATGATGATGATAGCATTCTGACTGATTCTGATTCCAATTCGACAATATCAATGATTAAAGAAGTTAAAGTCGAAGAATCAAAATGTCTTGAATGTTTAAGGCTAAGTAAGAAGATTGCAAGTTTTGAGGAAAGGTCTAAATTGTCAACTGAAGAGATTGTTGTGCTCAAGCAAGAATTAGATGATTTTCAAAAGAAATATTATGAATTGGTTCATGTTCATGAGGATGTTTTGACAGAAAAGAGCAAGTTGGCAGAAGAATGTGAGAAAGCCAAAGCTGAAGCATTAGACGCTGCTCAAGATTTTGAGAATTTGTTTGAACAGAGTTATCCGGTTCAACAAAAGTATGAAAAGGCTAATGCTCTTGTGATTGAGTCAGCGGCTACGATTGAGAAACTTCAGAACAAGATTTCTATGCTTCAAGATGAAAATGTTCTTTATCAAGACAAAAATGAAGTCTTGACAAAAGATGTCGAAATTTACAAGAAGAAAAGAGAAGGTGTCCTTAAAGAATTATTTGCTGAATGTGAGATCCGGAAGTTACAAACGTATGAATATGATGATCTCAATGCAAAATTAATCAAGTCACAAAAAGACGTGTTTGATGCTCTACAAAAAATCTCTGAATAGAAGTTGGAAATTTTGGAGTTGCAACGGCAAGTAAAGAATTGCAATTTGTCACCAACATTGTTGAATTTCTTATACAAGACGGATCGGAGTGAGGATAGTTCTAAAAAGGATGATATTCACTTGGTAACCCAACCAGTGGATTTATCTGAGGTTACATCTGCTCTGCTTGATCATAACGCCGAATTGCATGATTATTCAAAATTTTCCACTTTATCCAAGAACAAGAAGTCTAAGAAGAAGGAAAAGCCTTTGGGTGAAGCTCCGAAGTTTAGCTCAAAGTCTGTTTTTCTAGAAAATAAGCAGGTTTTTGACAAAAGTGGTGCAAGTACTTCATCTAGAACTGAAGAAGACAAGGGTTTGGTTGAGAAGAACAAGCTGAAAGATATCAAAGCCAAATTCACTAGAGAAACTAGGGAGAGAGACGCTTCTGTTCATTCTTCAAGTTCTTCAAAGATCCTAGGTTTAAAGAATAAAGGCTTGGGTTATGTGCTGAAGGATGCACACGTTCAAGCACAGAAGCCAGAAAAAGTTTCAAAAGTTTCAAAAGTTAAAGTTCAAAAGAAATCATCTCCTAAGAAAGCTTCTTATTATTCTGGAAGGTCATCGTCTTCAAGGAGTCCATATCCTAGGTATGATTCTTCTGATGATTTCATTGATACTTTTGATTCTGAACATTCATCTGGTCTCAAACATTTTTCGAGAATGACTTTGTTATGCATGTCGTCATCCAGGACATCTTGCTGCTAATTGTCCGTCGACTGCATATATCCACAACACTGCTAAATATGTGGATAACAAAGGTCACATTTTTGATGAACCATGGTCTCCAAAGAACAAATCAATTTGTAAGTCGTCATGGTCTAAACCAAGTACACAAGCAGAATCTGATTCTGGTTCTGATAAAAAATAAAAATCATTACAAATCTGGAAACCAAAAGTTGTTTCCAAGGCCAACAATGACTATGTGGAAGACACCGGGTGACCCGACGTTGTTGAATCGGGTCGGTCCTAAAGCGACTAATGCTTTATTTGGTGTCAAGTAGGTATTTCAGGAAGACCTTTCGGTGATTGAAACATTGTTGATTGTGAAATATCCATGATAACTTAAATTGAATTTCAAAATCAGTCTGATTTTCAAAAATGCTACAACGGCAAGTATTTGTGTTGGTTGATCAATTTCTTTGTTTTTCACTTCATCTCATTTGAGGGGGAGTTTTGTTTTTGCAAAAATACAAAAATAGTGTGTGGTTTTCAAAATAGTAAAATGAAAATCTATAAATAGAGTTGTCATTTTTAGGGGGAGAAATTTAAAAATACAAAAACAATTGAAAAATGAGAAATTGTATCCGACATGATTGGGAAATGATGGTACATTGGCATACATCGTCTGACTCATGGATAAAATAGATGATAAAAGCCATAAGACCATTTGATCGATGTGTAAGGTACGCTCGGCAAATCAGAAAGTATTTAAATGTGATATACACTAAAACCTGATGCTTGACCTAGAGAACAACATCTTGATGCATATCTCACGATATATCAAGAAAAAGATATGTGAAAAATAAAATGAGAAGTCACTGTGTATACATGTGTTCATTTTGCAAAGATTTAAAATTGTTTGATTTCTTTATTTTGTCAAACGATCGGACTTTCTCTGCGTGCTCATAAGGCCGACCTGATCGTTGTTCGTTTGACGTTCTGCTTTATTTTCTTTGGTGTTTCGTATAACTCATCGGACTTTCTCTGCGTGTCCACAAGATCGACCTGATTGTTGTTGAGTTATACAATTTCCACTTGTTTTATTTTCTTATTTTGTTAAATCCGAGGCCTTATCTGCGTATCGAAAGATCGACCTTAAGGTAGACGATTTAACGTTCTTATTCCTTTTTGCATGGAATACAGTTGACTATATCATGAATACAATCATTATGTGATAAATCACAAATGAAATCACAAAAATGTGATAAGCAAAAGCATACCTGAGTATGTCTGATAGTGTGGGGTACACTGGTCAATGCAAACTCAATTAATACCTTAACATATCCAAATGTTATGAGTATGATTCTACCTGAGTTTAAAGTTGGACAAATTATATCTGCAATTGACATGGCTTATGTGCTACAATAATCCAAATTGAAGTGTAGTTCAGCTTGTTATGTCTAATATGATTCCAAGTTGTGATCTTTCTCACAAAAGACAAAAATAGTGTCTGATTCTGTGTTGCATTTAGTTTTCATTATCAGAAAATACCAAAAAGATTTTAGGTGTGTTTGATATAAAGTTTCTAAAAGCCAAAAAAGGTTTTTGTTTCTGATTTATTTTCAATTAATCAACACGGAATATGAATTTTCAAAATCAAAATATCTTGGAGTCTCGAAGAGACGTTTTGCGCCAAGATTATTTATGTTGGCAGGTTTCTAAGTGGATAGATAACATCACAACTTCAAGTCTTCTGAAGATTGTTGATAAAGAGTTTACACACGATGCAATATCAAGTATTCAAGATTGAACTCATCGTCAAGATCGAGGAAGGGTTTGATTGAAGATACAAGATACAAGTTTTAAGTGGAAGATGATACTGGCATGCCGAGGGGGAGTTTGTTGATACATGGATCCTGATCGTCTTGTGAAGTATCGAATACAAGACAAAGATATGAATGTTTGCTGCTGGCCGAACTCCTGGCGAACTCTAACTTCGGACAGGTCCGAACTTTTCCGAATTGGAGGTTCGGACCATCGGGATTTCAGCTAGTATATATAGTGTGTCTTGTGTAGAACTTAAGTGACTTGTACGTTTGAGTCTTACTTTCTATCAAGTGTACTCTGTGGTTCTCTGTGGTCGAATACAAGTTTCTTTGTACTTACTCTCGGTGTTCATCTCGTTTTACATTGATGTCGATACGACTAAGTAGACGATCTACCGCTCACGCATCTTCACGTAGTTGATTTGAAAATGACATCTAATGATAATCCCAACCCGAAGTTGCAAGATTATCTAGAAAGAGATGGTATTAGGTCGGAAAATTCAAAGAAATCAAAGTCTCAAAAGAAGAATAAGGATGAAAGAATATTTGATTCAAACAAGGTTCCAAAGTTTGATTCAAAATCGGTTTTTCTTGATGCTGAGAAAATTTTTAAAGGCAAACCTGAACATGTGAAGATTCTTGATTTTTCTGAAATTGTGATTGATAAATCTTTACTAAATAAGGAAGCTTGTGTTAAAGCTATCAAAAATGAATTTTCTCGCCTAGCATCACAAGGGCATTCTGTGAAAGAATATCCTAAGCAGAAGAATGGTGGTTTGGGATAAGAAGGCAAAGAGGTTTAAATTAAGGATTCCAACAAGAAGAAGTTCAAAGCTGAGCAGAAAAAGTTACAGAAGATGTTTACAGATAAGAAGTCTCCTTTTTGGAGGAAGAAAAAGTGTTTTCCATCTGCAGATGAAAAGATTTCTTCTGAAGAGTCTTCTTGCATATCTGATGCTACACCACCAGACGGTAAAAATTCAAATTCATTTTATTCCGCTAATTCTTACAGGTTTTATCATCAAAATAAATTCTTTGGTTATGGAGATGATTCTGGTTTTTATGATTCTCCAAAATGTTTTCCAAAATTTCAAAAACCAAAGAAATTTAAACCTGTGATTTCAAAAGTTTATGATGAATGTTCGATTGATTAGTTTGAAAAACCATTGTAGGTCCAGAAAATCAACCAACCACGGTATCGATATCACAAACGAGTGCGGAATCCTCGTTAGTGATTGATTCGAGAAGAAAGAAGATGAAATAGACTTGATAAACAAAGAAGATCAAATCTTGAATGAAACACACAATTAACTTTCTTGAGCTTTTATAACTGATCGGAAACACAAGGAGATGCAGAAATCGTAAATGGAAAAGCTAGTGAATCATAATCACTAAGGGTTTATATACTACCCCTTTACAAAACCTAATTCAATCATAAACATGAAACCGGCCCACATGGCCCAATCATAAACTATTCTAAGCCCTAAGCCCAATAATAAACAAGCCCATAACTAATGTTCATGCCTCTTAATAATATAGCCCAACAATCTTCCCCTAGGCATGAACCATTAGTTCGTCTATGGCAGCAACAAATCAAATCTGAACGTATTCTGCACATTGCTTGACCACCATTCGTTTGCTACAATCCGGTTTGCTGCTCCGTGGAAGATCCCCACCCGTATAGCATTCTCAAGGTCATTCTCATCACCGAGAATTGGTTGGGAGGCGAGGAGCTTGATATCTTTTTCTCCAAACCTAAGCAGGTCAACCGGATCATAGAATTGGAACTGCCTCATCTTCTTGCAGAGGACCACCACCTCATGTGTTGCTGGATCATAAAACCAGCAGTCAAAATTCTTGACCAAGGTACCGTCTTCAATTTCATCCAACATGTTTATCACTCTTGTGCGTTTGGTAGGTGGTCGCCTTGCTTCTCCTATTGGATCACCAGTCACTGGGTTAGTTCCAGTTTCAACCCATCTCACTTGCCTTAGATCGAAGTTCACAAAATTTTCGGCCAAGTGACTCAACAGGTTGTTCCGAATTAGATCTCCTTCAGTGCTACTCCATATGTTTATATATGGAGCTCTCAACAAGCTTTTGATCTCAGGCTCAGTCCAGGAGTGAAATTGAGCTCGTGTTCGGTAATATTCCACTGGACTGTAGCCATCACGGATAACAACAAACAACTTCTTTTCAGAGTCATAGTGCCAGCACAGAATAGCTTCACGACTCCCCTTTTTGTCGATTGAGCTTTCACCAACATCAATGGCATATTGAGTGGGGGCTGGTCCTTGGAAAAATTCCTTGAACCAGTTGTCGTGACCTTCTGGCGCTTTTGAGATGACCCTTCCACTTCGTGCATAGTCCGACATCTCAATGGTGTCATCTCCATCATCTTCATTCACAGTCTCTGTACGATGCGCAGCCTGAGATGAGCTTTGAGCAGGGTCACCCGAAGCACTTGACACTGCAGCTCCTTTCAATTCATTATATTTCTTTTTCAAGTCCATCAATGCCTCATACAAGTACTTAAACCTATTCTTGTCAGCCACTTCCTTGTCCTTTAACTTTCTGTTTTCTGCCTGGAGTGCTTTTATCTCAGTCTCCCTAATTCTTTTCTGAGACATCAGAAAGTTTATGTGAGGGTCTGCACTTATGCTCATCTCAATTGGTAGCTCAGCAGTTTGAAGTGGGCGGAAACTTGGAATAACTGTTGGCGGCAGACTTGTTCCAGTAGAGACACTTATTCTAACAGGGCTGGGTACAACAACAGTGTTATCAACCTCCAGATGTTACCTTTCTTCATGAACAGGGCTACGTTCATTCAGAGGAGGACTTTCAGTCAGAACCTGGGCAGGTTGATCTTTAACATTTGGAACCGTGGATTCTTCTTGAGCAGTTTGACTTTGAGAACTAGACTCAGCTAGATGGACCATCAACAGACTTGAGCTAGTCTTTGTGAACTTGAACCGGATACTTCTTGGATCTGTCTTCTTCCTGGGAGATGGTTCACGGAAGGGGACAGGCTCTTCAAGCATCTCATTCACATTGAACTGAATATCCAACTCTTGAGGGATGGAGTCACCACTAGAAGATGAGTTCAGGACATCTCTTGATCTTTTAAGATTGATTGGTTCCAAGTCTCCATAGATATCATCATCCATATTCCCTTGATTAGCAAAGATATCGTCCATCACATTTTCTTCATCTGAAGGTATACCTTCTGTTTGATCCATAACATTTACTGCAACTGGTGCTGTCACATCGTGATCTTCAGCAACAGTCACATTCACATTCGGCACATCTGGTTGAGGTTCAGCCTCTGGATCTGATTCTATCACCTGCTCTCTAGCAACTTCAGGAAAGACACCTCTTTTGGTCCATTCAATTCTTCTCTGAAAGCTGTTCTTTCCTTTTCGATCTTGTGTCTGCAGCCCAAACACCCCACTATCCATGAATTTGATGTCCAGTTTCTCTATTCTTTCATCAATCATCGGGTACTTCATCATCACCACCATTTGAACGAACCTTGGAGTCATAAGAAACTGATATCTCGCACTTAAGAATGCATTCCCAACCCAATCTATCAGTATCATTTTGGAGAAGTTAAAGTTCCAGTCTAAGGCAAGTGCTACAAACGCAGTCCCATGAAGCTTGTTCAGCTGATCAAAGCTTGTTCTCTTCCCCAAGACGGACTTCTGCAAGTAATGAGCCAAGCACCTCCAGTAGTGCGGCAACAACTTCTTGAATATAGGAGGGAACTTTCCTTCATAACCCATCAGCTGAGCACCTTCCAACACACGAGCCTGTGGGTACTCTATTGGGTGTTCAGCACTGTCATTTATGTTCAATCCCTGGCAGATGTCTTCTTCGAGTATCTCTATTTGACAATTCTGAACTGTAGCTGTGATCCTCGTCTTGTCAGCATTCGCCCTTGCTGTTCCCCAGAATTCTCTTACAAGCTGCTCATCGATAATCACACTTGTCCGCAAGGCATGATTAATTTTGTATACATTCAGCCCAGCCACCAAAGAATAGAAGAGTTGCATGTGCCTCTCTGGTGGATCATCAAGATATGCAGGTATACAGTGATCCCTTTCAAAATGAATTTCCTCATCAAGCATGTTTTCTGCCATCTGAAACAACGAGACAAGTGTATCAAGCTTAAATTCAAAATGAAATTGTGTATGTCAACAACATCTTGAAGTTCAAATGATTATCACATTTTACTGTTAAGTTCAGAAAATCTCAATTTAAACGTTCAAGAAAAATATTTGATTTTGTAACACTATTTGACAAACGCATTTAATTTTAGTTTTTTTTTAAGGAATTATGAGATTTAAAAAAAAATTAAGTGCCAAATAAAGTGTTTATGATTAAAACACCAGTTTACGATTCAAGTATTGGGTTTACGATGCACAGTTCGAGTTTACGATCCGAAAGTGAGTTCACGATCGGGTCAAACTAAAACTAGTCGGTAATGAATAAGCCCAATCGTAATCACTCAACGGAACCCTAAGCCCGATCGTAATCTCTAAGAATCGTAATCAGGGATCGTAAACTGCATCGCTGATCGTAAACATGGATCGTAAACGCCCAAACCACCATTGATAAACCTGCAAAAACCTCGTAAACACGTTAAACCCCGTAAATCTTGAAGCAAGAACATCTGTGACTACCTTTATGAGTTTCAATCACCAAAACGACTTCAAATCCTTGAGTAATCGACTCGAAATTTACAGTAAAACAAAAATGATCACCGAGTGAAGAAAACTGTGATTTGGGGTTAAGAAATGAAGAGAATCGGTCGATTAAAGGGTGGTTCGTGGTCGGTAAATGGTTACGAACACAGTGGAGGACTCGGTTTACACAGACGGTGGTCGGAGGTGGGTCGGATCACTTTTCCGGCGAGATACACGGCGGAGGTAGGGTTTCAGAGGCGGTGGTCGTAAACGAGAGAAAGAGGATGAGTGAAAGAATCGTAAACATGGGAAGGGTTTTTATACCCTTTTTTAAAAAAAAATTTCATTTTGACCCCTCCAACTTTGTAAACATTTCAAAAAACCGCCCAAACCAAAAAAATTAATTCTCTTAAAAATATGTTAACTTTGAAGAAATTGAGAATTTACGAAGCTTCCCCTCAGACTCAAACCCCGAGTATCTGATCTTGATCGAAAAATTTTAAAACATTTAAAGACTTGAAATATAAGATAAACCATAAAAACAATTAAAACCTAACTACAGAAACTAAAATTTCACTTGCCTCGAAGCTGATGTAAATTCATGGATCAAACCAGACAAATCTTTAACTGAGGAACATTTTTCAGCTTCCGTTACTCGACGCTCTAGACAATTGTCCAAAAATTTTTGAAACCATATAAACTCACATCCAGTTAAAACATTTTAAGTGCTTAATTGTGGTACATAATTACCGTCATGTTTAACCGTCCCCACACCCAATTGTTCATAGCAAAACCTACCCAACCTCAGAGTTTATTGAGGATTCACAAACCCCCAACTTGAGGAACCATGCAACACCGTCATGACAAACACTTATTTTCTTAATTATCAGTTGGTGATCAGGTCGGCCGCATAAGCACGCAAAGAAGACCAAACAAAATAATTTATTTATTTTTATCATCAATTTTTTTTTTTGATTTTTGTTTTTGTTTTTTTTTTTCATTTTTCTTTTTCTTTTCATTTTTCTGTGGTGTTGTCATAACAGCAGAAACATGGCGTGTGAAAGAGTGAATACCACTCTCAACCCGTTTTTGCTGGGACTCAGTCTTTTAAACTATGTAAACTCGGATGGAATACTAAACATATATATGAGTTAAGTTTACTGCACTTACATGGATGATCATTGTTTTTGATTTAGCTTACCGAACATCATTTTTGAGTCGTCTTTCACTTCTGCCTTACAAGTGTCAGTCTCCGATTGTCTTGGAAATTTATATCACTTCCTACCAACTCAAGGCAAACAAAAGACATCATAAAAACCTCAAACAGATATTTGTTAGATTTTCTGAAACAACAATATTTCTTCCCCTGTTTTTATGAGGCTTTTGAAAGATAAACACATATTTTTGAATTTTCTAAAAAAATATTTACAAGAAATTTTGATCAGATCATTCCTCGAAGGCAATCATCCTTAGGCCTTCGACACACATTTCAAAATTGGGACGAGGTAAGGGTTTTGTGAAAATATCAGACACATTCTGGTCTGAGCTCACCTTTTGAAGTTGAATTAACTCCCGATCATAACAATCACGAATAAAATGTACCTTGATGTCTATGTGCTTTGTTTTTGAATGATGAACGGGGTTTTTCACAATCTCCAGAGCAGCAGCGTTATCACAAAAGATAAGAGTGTTAACGAATTCCATACCATAATCAGTGAGCTGATTTTGTATCCATACTACCTGTGAGCATCCAGCGGATGCTGCCACATATTCAGCTTCTGCAGTTGACTTCGAGACGGTATGCTGCTTTTTGCTCTGCCAAGAAATGAGTCGATCTCCCAGATACTGACATCCACCAGTTGTTGACTTCCGGTCAAGATCACTGCCTCCATAATCACTGTTAGATACCTAAAGATACGTTTAACAACAATTAAATGTGAAAGTTTAGGATTAGCCTGATAGCGGGCACACAGACACAGTGCATGCATAATATCTAGCCTGCTTGCTGTCAAATACATAAGTGATCCAATCATCGAGCGATACATGAATTCACTCACTGGCTCCCCATCTGCATCTGCTGTCAGTAGAGGTCTGGATGCCATGGGAGTTGAGGTTGGCTTGGAGTCTTGCATCTTGAATTTTTCTAGAATCTCATTCACATATTTTGCTTGGTGAATAAGAATCCCAGATTCATCCTGTTTCACTTGCAAGGCTAGGAAGAAGCTCATCTCTCCATGATCACTTATTCCAAATTTCTTTCTTATTATCTCTTCAAACTCGGTGCATAACTCTTCATTTGTTGACCCGTAGATGATGTCATCTACATAGACCTGCACCATGATGATGTCATCCTTCACCCTCTTCCTAAAAAAAGTCTGATCAACCACTCCTCTTGAGTATCCATTCTCCACCAGATGAGTTGATAGTGTCTCATACCACGTGCGTGGAGCTTGATGTAGTCCATACAAAGCCTTATCCAGAAGATACACATGATCTGGATACTCCTCATCGACAAACCCCGGTGGTTGAGTCACATAAACTTCCTCATTAATTTCGGCATATAAAAATGCTGTCTTAACATCCATCTGGCGAACAGTGAAGTTTAGATATGATGCTACTGTTGGGATTTGGCAGTGGTATTCGGGTCGCCCGGTAACATATTTTGAAAATTACGTGACCGATAGATTAATAGTTTATAAAAGAGTTTACTGAATTAATTTATAATTAATTCTGTAACGCAGCGGAATAAAATATATATATATAACAAATTATATATATTAAAAACTAATTAATCAAATAACACAAATACCAGTACGCAACAGGATCCGATTACCGAACACGCAAACACAGAAATATAAATAATTAATCTAAACTAATAGTGACTTTAGATATACCTTGGCGGTGTTGAACAAACGTTCGAGACACCGAGTTTCAACGAACGAAGCGCTAGGTTGAAACGGAATGAACCACTTTCGGTCTCAAAACGGTTATCGCGTATCGCGATGATTCTCGTAGTCCGGTGTCGCGTACCCCTATGGGACGGCGTTTATGACAAGTGGTCATTACGCATCGCGAGAGTACGTCTTGACAGACGTCCCGTCTCGCGAGACTACGAGATCAATCAGATTTAGATCTGATTGCAACCGGAGACGGCGCACGACGAAAAGCGTCAGACTCACGTCGACGGGCGATGGTTGGCGACGAACCGAGCAGCGGATCTGGGCATACGAGGCGGCGATCTGTAGACCATAAGGCGGTCTACGGGCGTTGACTGACGGAGCAGCCGAACTAGCATCCACCACCAAGTTATGGTGGTGCGAAGATGGCCACCGGAGCATGCGGGTGGCGGCGATCGGCGCGGAAACGGAAATCGGCGGCGGCCGATTTCCTTTTCCCTTCTGCGTTTTTACGAGAGAAAAAGAGAAGGAGAATTTTTCTCCTTTTCTTTTGTGCCGTCGAGGATTTTGAGATGATTAGGGTTAATCCCCTAATCATCTAATATTTATTAGATGACTAATAATTCGCGACGGGCCCCATCTCGAAAATAAAACCCATCTCGTACGCGAGCCCACGAGCTAACGTTAGAAAATATTTCAATAACGAATAGCTCGACCGTGAATTTAAATAAACCACATTTATTTAAATATCTTTCACCCTTTATTATTAAACCGGTAATAATAATATTATTGATTATTAATTATTTATAACTATTATAAATAATATATATAATCAAACGTTTCTGTTTCTTTTACCGGTTAACTCTTAAGCGGGTTTAGAGTTCGTTGCACCCGGTGTAATTCTTACGGGTCGTAACCGGGTCGGGTTCAAGATTTGTCGGGTCAGGACACATAATATCCAACAGTCTCCCACTTGGACTGATCGCGACAAGATCTAGGAAACAGACAGAGGTGCTCTAGCTACACATGACTGTCCCAACCAGTTATGACACTTCAAGTCAACAACCAAGGCATATCTGTTGTGAAGCAACTGATATTAGACTTGTGGTAATTCGAAGTCATTGTATCCCTTCCGTATATGACATCAATTGAACGATGGACATGGATTTAATTCATTCTCATCTAATGTTCAATCATTATGTTTCTCGATATAGATTCGAAGTGGTCCAAAACAAACACACAGTAGGTTTGGGTAAGGACTTACACTTTACACTTGGAATCAACGAGGGCGCCACGATGTCTAGCTGTTGCATGATTAGTGCAAGAGTACAGAATCCCATATTGACTACATACAGCTCCCACTGAACTTCAGATCCATTCCCAAAAGTAGCCGTTATGACTGGCAGTTACGCGACAACGTTAAGCTACAATCAAAGAACAACCTTTGGTAAAGGGGAGGTCGCTCATGTATCTCAGGTCTAAGGATACTAATGAGTATACCATTACTCAAATCCATCTTATGATTGAATCCATGAAGATGGTTTGATGCGAGTTACGTCCAACGTCATTCCCCAATGAGGTCTGTGAGTCTGGATTGTCAACCATTGAGTCCAGAGTCATAATAGTCTTACCTCAGATTCGTTCCCACGAGTCTGAACGACTACGGACAGTTTAGAATAATACATCTATTCCTCAGCATCATTATGAAATAATGCATGTGAGTTTGGATCGTCAATGTCTTGAGTCTAAAGTCATAAGTAGTCTTACTTCAGATCCGTGTCCACGATTCTGATCGACTGTGAGGAATAATATGCATTTATTCACGGATTTAAACGTATTAAAATCGAACACAGTTATAGAATCTAGCTTTACATCTAATCCTTTAGAGGAAGCCGGATGATAATGTATAACTGTTAGAGTTCGTACATCCAAATACTAGTTCAAAACATACATGTAGTGTATATTGGTCGAACATCATTAGTATGAGGTTAATGAGTCTTGCAATTCATTGTTTTACCGACCAGGTTTTGAAATGTGCTATAATTTTGGTTATCCAATATTTCATTGTTCCAGTATTTCTCTGAATAGTGGAATTTCCTCAAAGTGTGCTGGTTTTGTGATCATAGTGATCCTTGGTATTCACCATTGTTACTGTGTGATCACAATGTCTTGTTTGGTTAAAACTCTAACCATGTCAAGAATCCTTCTGAACCTTTCAGACAAGAAGCAGTTTAATGTCACTTGAGTTGGCTAATTAATTTAGATTTAGTTGTGGAATCTGCCACAATATAAAATCTTTATTATGAGCAAGAGGTGTCTTGGTCAATCATGAAAACTTGTAGTAGTGTATTTCTACATGGTGAATGTTAATACCAATGCAACTTAGTGTATTGTGTTCAACAATTCACGATATCAATGTAACTTACGTACATTATTTTTTCCCTTTTGGTGTCCATAGTGTAACCCTGTACAGTGACAACCTCAGTGTAACTCTGTACAGTGATCTCTCCCTTTTGATGTCATTAATGTAACTCTGTACAGTGACATCTTTGTTTAATCACATATTCAATATGTGATTTATATTGCCCCAGAAGTTGCTTATACCTGTGGATCTCTATCCATTAAGAAACTTCTTTTGAATTCTTTGTACCATAAAATCCACATTATGTAAAATCACATAAGGGTTTTATTCTATCTTTCAGTATATCATCGTCATACGGGTGAGGATTGATATAGTGCTCCCACTAGCCTTTATGTAAACACATCAATTATGGCATTAAGCCATTCTCAGATTCAAGATCTGATTTTGCAATTTTGAATTTGCAAGTGTGTTTAAATATGTATTTCCTGTTTAATGCAACAAACTTTTGTTGGTCAGGAAATATGCGAACAATGGATTTGTGACTCTTGAACCACTTCAAGATCACCGTCCTTTACTTCTAGTTCCAGTTTAATAACTTGGGAACTTAACCTTCCATTTCAGAAGCCAGAACACAACTTTCTATCTTCTGTGTGGAATTAGAATTCCATATGGATGGTGGAAGTAGTATCCATTGTTATATGTAGTATCTAACGAGAATAAATTCTCATTGTCGAAAGACATTCCATACTAGATCTATCAGGCGAGTGGTGATGAAGAGAGTGATACTCAAAAAGGGTGTGTATGGCAAATACTTCCTATATACCATCTTTCAAACGTTGACAAGCATCGTTCGATTCCTATCATGTGCTCAGGTCAAGGCTGTGCACGTAGGACCAGATTAGTGAAAAATCTTTCACATATCTTAAGATGATTTTAGGGTTCGTCAAGCTTAGGTATTCTTTATTACGACTAGACTTAGAATTGTGATCGTATTTGTAAAGCTGGTTCTTTGACTTCATTTTGAAATGTTCTTGTACAACTCAAGAATTTTCATTGATGCTTATAACCATAAACATATTTACTATGACTACCGTCATAGTTATGAAGTAACTTTTATGATTCTTGTTATATGGTTCTTTTAGGTTTGCCAACACAAGAGTGTCTAAGCCTAGAAAGAACATTTAACAGTTCACTCGAATGAGTGAAGGATTTGGTTGTGAGTTTGTGAAAGCACGACACGTATCAGGAAACTTGATCCCATGGTGGATCATAGGGTCCAGTTGGGGCGTATCCTTTTACGCATGTCTTGCTTACACGAATAAGTCACAAACAATAATCATTAGAACCAGGTATGTTTCATAAAGAAACTTAAACTTATGTTATTAGTCTGATATAAAACCAGTGAAAAGCAAAGTATTAATCCCAGACGAGCTAGGTCAAAACAACCACTTGTTTTGAATACTACCAAGGAGTGAAAGACATGATTGAAAGCAAATGGCCTAAAAAGGGTAATTCGAATCATGTGTCCCTCGATTTAAGCTTTTCTTATTTTCACGTTCCTACAAGGCATGCATGCATGCGTTGGGGAATACTCGTGAAAATCTAATAACATTAGTTTGAATACCTACAGAGAAGTCTAACATTCTCCATTTTCTTTGAGCTTAACGGGGTAGTGTATAGTACCCGATTTGTTGTTCATGGAGCACTCGTGCTTGTCATGATGATGCAGCAATGATCGTACAAATCTTTTGCCATGGGCGTTGATGCCAAATGATCACAGCCTTTTATTGCCCTTAGAGTCGATACTCTTTTCTTGGTGCGAGGCATTTTAACACGGTAGCAATCACCTATGACACACGAAGTGTCAATTGAGCATAATGCTATCAACTGGTTGAACTTTTCACTAAAGCACATAGTATTACTGGTTCTATAGTAGTGAAAAGGTATAAGCCCAAATACTCGTGGGGTAACCAAGTTGAATCAGGTGATACTGGTACCCTTTCATCTTAATGACACGTCCCTATGGAGAAGAACCTTGCATGGAGCTCTTCTCCATTGAGAAACGAAACATGCAGTTAAGCTTGTTTGTTATGTCATTGATACTCAAGTCTTGCATTTTTGCTGACTATCAGGAAACATGCGAGCCTGCATAATACTATCTACCTTAAAGGTGTTAGTATTATGTTATTTAATCCAGGCGCGTTGTATTCCTATAAGGAACACAACTACGGCGATTGGGCTCTTCAAGACATAGAGTTTATGAAAAAAAAATGTCAGAACATCTTCTGAGTTTGTTTCAATAAGATGAAAGTTGGTGTTATTTGATTTGTCCTACTGGAGGACTGATTTAAAAGGAGAAGGGATTTGTTTTCATTAGCCGTTATGAAATGATAAGCAAAGCACAATACATTAGTATTTTCGATGTAAAGTATTTTCTTATTATAAATTGGTAAGATTTATTTTATAAGAAAATTGAGAATTCGATTAGACAAGTTTACTTGAGACCGCCAAATGAGCCTCAGGAGCAAATTTGTGTAACCAAACTGACAGCGGGTGTCAATTGCGAAATCACAGTCACAACTCTCGATATGAGGCCGCTATATACATACTTGTATATTTTGCGATACGTTTAGCCTCATCCGTGCCCACTTCAGCAATACACACCCGTAGCGCGATGTTGAAATACTCCAACACTACGAACATATACATCTAAAGCGATAGTAATCCTAAATGGTCGATGCGACGGACACGGTGTTGAAATACTCCAATGTCCTCGCCTCAGAAGGTACCCTCGGCACCAAGTGCGGTGTTGAAATACTCCAACACTGATGCTCCGGTAAATACGTTCCAAGTTCGACTTGAGATAGGATGGCACAAACTATCAGTTTGTTTTATTACCAGATAGGGATATTAAAATCAATTTTAATATGTGTGATCGTTGGACACAAACGATAAACCCTATCATCACTCGGGACATTTATTTTAAATAACCTATTATGTAAAATTATAGCTAGGTTGTCGCGAGTTATGTAACCAGTCAAAAGTTAATAAACGACTTATTAAGTTTGATTGAGTTTTTCGAAAATGTCAAAACTCATTAAGGTGGTTACATTAAAATTTAGGTGAAGTTGTAAAGGCTTTTAGAACTTGAAACCTATTGATTGTATTCTCAGTTTTAAAACCATTTTAAAAGGATTTCGGTGTTTTAGTTGGTGTGTAATACCACTATTAAACCAAGCAACCAAAACAAGCAAAACGAATATGTATTCGGCCATTAGGGTTTTGGTCTTGCTAGAGCCTTTTTAGCGAGACCAAATGGGTCACGGGATAAAAGTACAAAAACAACCACAAGGCAGACATCTTCATGTAGCGTGCAGGATCTGTAAGCTCCCACTGACCTCAAGACGCCTCTCGACATCGATTGGATCTTCGGGTCTTCTTGATGACAACTTTTGCCAAAATAGAAGATTTCGTAAAAGGAAAAACCTAAATACAATTTTGAACCCAAAAATGTGGGCCAACCCAAAGTCTAAACTATTATAATAATGGGCCAGAACAAGGGCCAAACCATAACAGTAAATTAATCAAGCAACAGTCAAACAAGGGTCGGGCCGAATACATATAAAATACAATCAAAACAAATTGCAATTTTAATTGGTCAAAATAAAGTTGACCAAGATGCAATTTAATTATGCAATACAAATAAAATCTGATTCGCAACTTTCGGGCGTTTAACCCCAGTTTGCGAATCTACCGGTTTAAAATCGACCGGTTCCGATTTGCGCGTGGTAATCAAGGCTCTGATACCACTGTTGGGATTTGGCAGTGGTATTCGGGTCGCCCGGTGACATATTTTGAAAAATACGTGACCGATAGATTAATAGTTTATAAAAGAGTTTACTGAATTAATTTATAATTAATTCTGTAACGCAGCGGAATAAAATATATATATATATAACAAATTATATATATTAAAAACTAATTAATCAAATAACACAAATACCAGTACGCAACAGGATCCGATTACCGAACACGCAAACACAGAAATATAAATAATTAATCTAAACTAATAGTGAGTTTAGATATACCTTGGCGGTGTTGAACAAACGTTCGAGACACCGAGTTTCAACGAACGAAGCGCTAGGTTGAAACGGAACGAACCACTTTCGGTCTCAAAACGGTTATCGCGTATCGCGATGATTCTCGTAGTCCGGTGTCGCGTACCCCTACGGGACGGCGTTTATGACAAGTGGTCATTACGCATCGCGAGAGTACGTCTTGACAGACGTCCCGTCTCGCGAGACTACGAGATCAATCAGATTTAGATCTGATTGCAACCGGAGACGGCGCACGACGAAAAGAGTCGGACTCACGTCGACGGACGACGGTGATGCGACGACGTGCGATCCGCGGTGGTGGCGGCGGGTGACGGCGGTCACGACGGCGAACGGTGGCAGCGGCGGCGTCGGCGGCGGCGAGTTCCACGGTGGTGATCGGCGGGTTTTGTGGCGACGATTGGCGACGAACCGAGCAGCGGATCTGGGCATACGAGGCGGCGATCTGTAGACCGTAAGGCGGTCTACGGGCGTTGACTGACGGAGCAGTCGAACTAACATCCACCACCAAGTTATGGTGGTGCGAAGATGGCCACCGGAGCATGCGGGTGGCGGCGATCGGCGCGGAAACGGAAATCGGCGGCGGCCGATTTCCTTTTCCCTTCTGCGTTTTTACGAGAGAAAAAGAGAAGGAGAATTTTTCTCCTTTTCTTTTGTGCCGTCGAGGATTTTGAGATGATTAGGGTTAATCCCCTAATCATCTAATATTTATTAGATGACTAATAATTCGCGACGGGCCCCATCTCGAAAATAAAACGCATCTCGTACGCGAGCCCACGAGCTAACGTTAGAAAATATTTCAATAACGAATAGCTCGACCGTGAATTTAAATAAACCACATTTATTTAAATATCTTTCACCCTTTATTATTAAACCGGTAATAATAATATTATTGATTATTAATTATTTATAACTATTATAAATAATATATATAATCAAACGTTTCCGTTTCTTTTACCGGTTATCTCTTAAGCGGGTTTAGAGTTCGTTGCACCAGGTGTAACTCTTACGGGTCGTAACCGGGTCGGGTTCAAGATTTGTCGGGTCAGGACACATAATATCCAACAGCTACTGCAAGGAATATCCGAATAGCCTCCAATCTTGCCACGGGTGCATACACCTCATCATAGTCAATTCCATGAATTTGTCTGTGGCCTTGAACAATCAACCTTGCTTTGTTTCTGACAATTATACCCGTGTCATCCTTCTTGTTCTTGCATAACCAACGTGTGGGTATAACTTTCTTGTTCTCTGGCCTTTCCACTAGGCGCCACACTCCCAGCTTAGAAAACTGATTAAGTTCATTGTGCATGGCCTCTATCCAACTTGGATCTCTGAGAGCAACCATCACATTAGGAGGCTCAATCTGGGATATGAAGCACGAATACATGCAAAAATTAATGTCTCCCATGCGGCTTCTAGTGGTAACACCTGCTGAAACTGGTCCAAGTATATTGCTGATTGGATGGTCTTTATTGATCCTTGATACTTGAACATCTGGCACAGAAACAGAAATAGGCAGGTTAGAATTAACAATATTATCACTCATACCTTGGTTTTGAGAGATTTCTGAATCATCATCTTTAGTTCCCGAAGATTCCGGAGCATCTGCATTGACAATTGTGGGAACTGCATCTGGTGCTTTCTCACCAACTTTCTCAACATGGGGTCTTGATTCAGATGATTGTGCAATAATGTCTTCTTCTTCACCCAAATGATGGAAAACATTTGAAAAGTTGAACCCTTCAAACAGTGACCCATAGTCAAAAATCCAATCCGGTCCACTCCCTGCATCTGTAGGATTGTCTTCAAGCCAGTCCACGTTATATGCCTCAATGATAACCTTTGTGGTTTTGTTGTAGACACGATAAGCACTATTTGCTGAATAACCCACAAAATAACACTCATTAGCCTTAGCTTCGAATTTCCCCACATCGGACTGAATTAGAACCGTGCATGGACACCCGAATGTCTTGAAATATCCCACTGTTGGCTTCTCTTTATAAACAATCTCATACGGAGTCTTCTCATGACGCTTGTTTAAAAGAACACGATTCTGCACGTAACAAGCCGTATTAACTGCTTCAGCCCAGAAGAAGATTGGCAATTTAGCTTCACACATCATTGTCCTTGCTGCTTCAATGAGTGTCCTGTTTCTTCTCTCAGCGACTCCATTCTGTTGCGGAGTGTAGGGCGCACTGAACTGTCTCTCTATACCTTTCTCTCCACAGAACATATTTAACTTAGCATTCTTAAATTATGTTCCGTTGTCCGTTTTGATAGCCTTGACCTTCTCGTTCAGCTGATTCTCTATAAGCGTGACAAACTGTTTCACTAAGATCGGAGTTTCATACTTGTTTGATAAGAAGAAGACCCAAGTGAATCGTGAGTAATCATCCACAATCACGAGACAGTAAGAGAATTTGCTAATGCTTTGAACTTGCATTGGCCCAAATAAATCCATGTGAAGAAGTTGTAACACGGATGACATTGAATTTGCTATCTTCGGACGGTGTGGCAACTTGTGCTGCTTCCCCTTCGCAGAAGCCACACATTTTTCTACAGTAGAGAAATCTTTGATGGGCAGCTTTCTGACATGTTCTCCCTTTGCAAGCTTGGTCAAATTCTTCATGTTAGCATGCCCCAGACGCCTATGCCATAATAGAGCTAAGTTCTCATTTGTTTGGATATGAGACAGGCTTCTTCTGAAATTGGAGGTTGACCCATGTTAAGCTGATAAGAGTTTGCTCTTCTCGGAGTACGCATCAAGATGCACTCCTCTGGAATCTTCACACCATGCTTGAGAATAATGCACTCCTTGCGGTTGAACAACACAGAATAGTCTCTATCACAAATCTGAGAGACACTTAGCAGACTGTGTGACAGCTCGTCCACATAGTGTACGTCAGAGAATGATAAATTACCACTTATCACCACTCCTTTCTTGCTTATTCTTCCACCCACACCACCTGCAAATGATACTCCTCCCCCATTGAAGTCTTCCACATCTTCCAAAAGGGATAAGTCTCCGGTCATATGTCGGGAGCAACCGCTATCAACGTACCAGAGATTGTTGATAGATCTTCTTGGCTGTCCCTACACAAATCAGAGATCAGTGAGATTTAGGTACCCAGGCCATAACAGATCTGGGCACACCTTTGGAATCAATGTAGTAAACTAATTGGAGGGTCATTTCTGGCTTTGATTCAGGTACATTCACATTTTGAATGTTGACTTTTGGTTTCCAGGTGGTGTTTTTCTGTGGTTTAAACACATTTGATGAGTTCTTCACAGACACAGGTTTCTTTTGCGGAGATGTGGCCTTTTTACCAGATGGCTTTTTAACACGTGTCCACTCAAGTTTCAGTTTTGTGTAAACCAGTTGTTTTGTTTCAGTGACATCTCTTTGTTTTAAAACCTGTTGCTCAATTTGTTAACTCTTTTGACTTTAGCCATTTGTTTCTCAACAAATTCTGTTTTTATCTTATCATTTCTTTTATAAACTCCTTTAGATACATAAGTTGGTTTTGGAGTTTCGGCCACATTCCACTTATCAACAACAGGCTTTGTCACAGGTGCCTTTGTGTTTGAAACCTTAGACTGTTGAGTCTTCATTGGTTCCAAGCACTGCTTCCCCTTAAACAAAGCTTGTTGCTTCTGCTTTTGCTTTTCTCCTGTCATCATTTTCTCCAACATACTAGTCCGTGGGTTTTGCGGATAGTATGGTTGAAATGGTCTATTCACACAATTAGCAGCAAAGTGTCCTGGTTTTCCACATTGAAAATAGTTCATGAGTCTAGGCCCATTGACATGACTACAAAGGTATGAACGTCTTGGGTAGGACGACTTCCACTCTGGCTTATCATCCCATTTGTGTATAACACGTTTTGTATCTTTTTCCGGTTGTGTAATTAAACAAAATTGCTCTGACTTAGATTTGTTTGTTCTATTGAAAGTCAACACAACCTAGGGATAAGCAACAAAATCTTTGGGCTTAGTCTCACGACCTACTTTAGTGTTAGGCACGTGAATTTTAAAACCATCAACTTTTTCATTGGAATTAGAAAGATGTTTTGACAACACAGATACAACGACTTGTTTTGACTTGGACGTATTAAGTTCTGACACAGATGCCAGAACATCGTCCTTGGGTAAATTAAGACTAGAACTACTAGACACATGACATTTATTGACTTTCAAACATTCAGCATCCTCCCTTGACACATCTTCAATACCTACTTCATCTGCACATGAAACAAAGCCATTAGCAGGTTCAACACTATTGTTTAATGATTCATGGGACGGACCTGATTTACTTGTGGATGCCATTGTTTCATTCTGATTACCCAACCCATAGATCATGTGTTTCTCATTTTAAATTCCTGATCAGTCATAGGTGTTACTCCTACTAGAACACTATCTAAGGGAGGCCCTATCTCATGTGTTCCTGCTTCCGATCTGTCAACTTGATCCTCCTCAAGGATTATTCCTATTATGTCTTTAGTCTTATCTTGAGGAACATCATTCTTGTTTTTGTCTGAGAAGCTAATCCCTATTCCACCTTTGTCCTTACCTATTCTAACCTCAGTTATGCATGTGTTCAAAGACTTACTGGCCTCTAGCATTCTCTTGCTTCTCATATGGTTCACATCAAGTTTTACTTGCAACTCATTGTTCTTATTCTTAAGTTCATCTATCTGCTTTCTCAGTTCAGCTATTTCTAACTTAGCATTGTCATACAGCAGAGCGCGCTTTCTCAGTAGCAAGTTTTTGATATTTCACTATGTCTAATTTTTGAGCTTTTACCTTTTCCTCATTCTTCTGCCATCTACCCTTAAAGGAACTCCTCTCGCATTTTATCTCAAACAATTCTAACTGATAATTTTTACAGATTTGTCTAAGTCCAGGAATTATACGAGCACAAGTGGGATCAGGACATACCTTGTCGTTATCAACCTCAGCAGCAAAGGCTTCCTTGTCTTCCACCGAAGTTTCTTCAGGTTTTTCATCAGTCACAACAAATGCATGCTCTTCCTCATCATCCCTTTCCATAACAGCAATCATTGCATGTGACAGGCTAAACTCTTTTAACTGAGGAGTCCAGTCATATCCACCTCCTTCCTGCACAACCAAAGCACTTGACTCAGCCTTTCCTTTGCCATCACCAGCTTTCCTTTCTTCTGTTCTTTCTTTCCTCGGCTTTGTGCACTCTCTTGCGAAATGCCCATACTCGTCATAGTTGTAGCACCTCAGCTTGCTCTTGTCAAACCCCATCCTGATCTTATCTTGGTCCTTCCAAACATTTCTCCCAGTCTTTGCCATGAACTTCTTTGCTCTGAAAACAGCCATTGCCATCTGCCAAGAGACATCCAACATCTCTACATCTTCTGGATTTATCTGATTTAGCTCCCCCGACAGCATCTCAGTAGGCACTAAAGTTCCCGCCATGAGAGCATGATAGCTGTTCATAAAGCCCATTCCGAGGGCAAAGTTAGGATCATTTGTAGCATCAGGGTTGACACCTCCACTTAAACTTGCATGCGGTTGTGCCACAAAAGCAGTTGACTTGGCGACAGAGCTTAGTCTACTTCCAGCTGACTTTCCATCTTGTTTAGAATCCACTTCTTCTGAAAACAGGGCTTGGTTCAATTTTCCCGCCAAACTAAGAGAGCTTATATGGTTCAATTCTCTCTGCTTGTCATTAATAAGCTTTGACTTCAATTTGTTGATCATCTCATCAAGAGATAGCTCACTCAGCTTGTTGTTGTCCTTAATGATGGAGATGTTGGTATTCCAGGATTTGGGCAAACTATTCAGCAGTTTCAGATTCTTATCTTCCAGATCCGGTTCAACACCATAGCTTGACATTTCGGCCATCAGAGACACGAACCTTTTCACCTGTGCTTCGAAGGATTCACCTTGAATGTGGTTGAACAGGTTGAATTTCTGCTTCAACATTTGCTTGCGGCTTGCCTTAATGTCCAGATTTCCCTCATAAGCCACTATCAAAGCATTCCAGAGTTGCTTGGCAATCTTGCAGTGCTTAAATCCTTGTGCAATATCTGGTGTAAGTGCCATAGTCATTATAGCAAACGCTGAAAATGCGTGAGCATCGGATCGTCTACTCGATCTAGCTAATCGGACATCGAAACGTAAATAACCGATTGTTTTATTGATCAAACGAGAACAATTACAATCAGTAAACCACAGAGAATTGACATAGAGAAACACACTCAGAAACACACACTTAAGATTTGCTCATACGCTCAGAACTACTAAACACAAAGACCAAACTACTATTTATACACGACTGGCCGAACGTCCTCCGAACCCCAGGTTCGGCCGGTCCGAACTTCAGATTCGGACCTAGTTCGGCCAACCCTATATTGGCTTGTACTTGGTCTTCGTTCGATACTTCACACGACGCACATTTCAGGTATCAACAAACTCCCCCTCGTCGTGTGTAGTATCTCTTTTCTTTTCTTCTCAACATCATCAAATATGTATCTTTAATCAAGCTCCCCCTCAAGTAAAGAATCCGTTTATCCAATGAAATGAATCTTCGAACAAACTCCTCCTTAACTCAATCGTAACTTGATCTTGAATACTTTGACGATATCTAGTATATCTCTGGTCTTTATCAACAGCTTCAGAAGACTTGAAGTTGTGATAGCTTGCACAACAGCATCCTGCATTAACACTTAAATAATCTTGGCGCAAAACGTCTCTTCGAGACTCCAAGATATGATTTTGAAAATGATTTTATATCACGTGTTGATCAAATCTAAAATAAAGCAGAAACAAAATCTTTTTGGCTTTTTGAAAGTTTATATTAAAACACACCAAAAATCTTTTTGTACTTTTCTTGATATGAAATGAAATCGTAATACAGAATCAGACACTATTTTTGGTATGAGAAAGATCACTATATGGGATCATATTGATCATAACACACTGAACTACACTTCAATTTCAATTAATTGAAACACATAAGTCATGTCGATTGCTGGTATAATTTGTCCATCTTAAGCTCAGACAGAATCATATTCATAACATCTGGATATATTAAGGTATTGATTAGATTTGCTTTGACTAGTGTACCCCACACTATCAGACATATTTAGACAATTTTCTGTTTTCCTTTCTTTTTCTTTTGTGTGATTGCATTTGTGAACTTTCACATTGCATACTATTTTTCATGATACAGTCAACTGTGTTTCATGCAAAAAGAAATAAGAACGTTAAATCGTCTACCTTAAGGTCGATCTTTCGATACGCAGATAAGGCCTCGGATTTAACAAAATAAGAAAAATAAAACAAGTTGAAGTTGTATAACTCAACAACAATCAGGTCGGTACTCCCGTACACGCAGAGAAAGTCCGATGAGTTATACGAAACACCAAAGAAAATAAAGCAGAACGTCAAACGAACAACGATCAGGTCGGTCTTTCGACACGCAGAGAAAGTCCGATCGTTTGACAAAATAAAGAAAATCAAACAAGATTAAATCTTTGTAAAATGAACACATGTATACACAGTGACTTCTCATTTTGACTTTCACACTTATTTTTCTTTTTGTGTCATGAAATATGCATCAAGATGTTGTCCACATGATCAAGCATTAGTATTTAGTGTATATCACATCTGAATACTTTCTGATTTGCCAAGCCTACCAAGCATATCAAACAATGATCTTATGGCCCTTTCATCTACTTTATCCATGAGTCAGATACGTATGCCAATGTACCATCATTTCCCAATGATCAATTTCTCACAATTTTATATTTTGCATGTATTCACCCTTCATTATATATTTTGCATGTATTCACCTTCTCCCATACCATGCATTTTTCTCAATTACTCCCCTTTACTTACAATTCTCCCCCTTAAAATGAAAACTCTATTTTTGGATTTTCATTTTACACAAAAATAAGACTCTATGTTTGGCTTTTTGAGAAAAAAAAAACGTAAGCAAAGAAAAGTGATCAATCAACACGGATATGTTTCAGGGTTTAGAATTCAGACAATTTGCAGGTTAGAAAAATATTTCACGAAATTTAAGTTAAAACAGAATACTCCTCCATCGACAATTTTTCAATCATCGATAGGTCTTCTAGAAGTACCTGCACACTGGACAACCTGATTAATTCACAAATGACCCGAAGCGAATCGCTTCTGGTCGACCAGTGTCCTGATTTTGCTTTGAAACCACCTTAGGTTTCCATTCCTGATGTTTTGTTAATTCAGTTTTAAATTCGATGAAACAGTCACAGGTGACTGTGATGATGAACCTACATTTTGATCCTTTGAAAACTTTGGAACAAAACGTTTTTGTTTTTGAAAGAATGTAGGTTCAAATTCATCAAAAACTCTGCCTTTTTCATCAAAGAACTTTTTGTCGGCAGATATACCAAAAACTGGTTTCTTGTGAAACCTTGAATTTGATTCAGCAGGAAGTGAACAATCTTTTGCCATGTGCCCTCTTTGGCGAGAAACATAACATATACGTGTCGATTTATCCCACTTTTGATGTTCCTGCATAGAACACACATGAATATCTCTAAAATGATCAGAATGAAAATCATATACCTGATGCCTGTGATCATGTACCCATTTAGAAGTTGGGCTACGAGATTGAGAACTTTCAGAAGAAATAGCAGCTTTCACAAATACTTCAGAAATTTTCCGAGCATCCACGCAGTGAAGAGGAAATTCCTTGTCAGAAAATAACTGTTCAGAACCTTTAAGCTTATAAAATCTTTCAGGTTGAACTTTGTCTGCTTTGAACACATCCTTCTTCATTTGCTTCATTTTAAGCTTCTTTAGGTTTGATAATTCAGATGCTGGACCTTCTGCAGCTTTAGACTTTGGAACTTGAAAACCTAGACCAGTACATTTACCTGAAATCCTTTCCTCAGTATTGGAACTCTGATGTCCAGTCTTTGCCAACCTTGTGAATTCAGCTTTGACATCAGGAATTTTCTTTTGTTCATAGAAAATTGTCTCATCAAATTCTGTTTGAGACTGAATCTTGTCACTTGATGTAGCCGATTTCTCATTATCAGCAGAAGACGAACCGGACACAAACTTTGGTGCTGGAGGAATCTCAGATTGCACGACCTTTTTCTTGTTCTTCTTGGTTTTCTTTTTCTTGACAACCTTTGTTTCTTCAGAAGTAGAAACTGATATCTTTGTATAATCAAAATCATCAACCTGTTCCTTCACGTCTTTGACAGCTTCCTTGATATGAGCAGGGGGTGATGCAGTTTTATCAAACATCCTTTCAAAATTTGCATCATTTGCTAAGAAGCTTGTGAAAACCTGAGAATTAGAAACATTGCTGAACAGTCTTTTTGCATCAAGAACTTGAATTTTGAGATCAGAAATTTGCTGTTGAGCCTCTGCAAATTCCTTTTCTTTAGCAATCAAGCGCTTGGCAACTTTATGAGTTTCAAACTTTTGCAGACGAAGATTGTCAAGACCTTCATGTAACTCCTTCTTCAGTTTATCCTCATTTCTCTTTTGAATTTCCAGATTTGCAGTTTGAACCTTGTTTACTCTAGCCAACTCCCGCTTATCATCTAATAACTTTTCCATATCAACTTGATATGCTTTGATTTTAGCATCAGATTCTTCAATACTCTTAGTAAGCAAATCAAGCTTAATCTTGGATTTATCAAACAAATTCTGAAAATCATTTGCAGCATCTTCTGCCTCTTCCTTCCATTTCTTCACTTCTTTGACTAATTCACCTTTTTCTTCAAAACTTTCAGCTTTCAAAATTTCAACATTCTTCTTTTCTTGCTTCAATACTTCTAAAACTTTATTCAACATTGTGTTTTCATTAGTCAAATCGTTATTCTTCAGAACCAAATCCTTTTCACATTCTTTAGAAATCTTCAATTCAGATTTAACCACCTCAAACTCTTCAGTCAATTGTTGAACTTTATTCATCAACAAAGCATTTTCCTTCATCAAACTCTCCAAATTTTCAGCAGATGCATACGAACTTGGTATTGAACTAGTATCTGAACTAGTATCTGAAAAATAATCTTCTTGTAAATCATGGGTAACTATAAATGCTGAGGAATCATATCCAAATTGTTGACCCCAATCATATACACCATCACTTTGAGCAACCAAAGCAGTGGTCTTGCCTGTATTACTAGTAGATGGTTGAGTAAAACCAGGCTTTGATGATTGTGAAATATTAGCTTTCTGTTGGCATTCTTTGGCAAAATGGCCAAGTTGTTGACATTTAAAACACTTGAGTTTTGACTTGTCAAACCCCAATTTGTCACCAGAAATACTCCTTCCATGCTTCTTAAAAAATCTTTTAGATCTTTGACACAACATAGCATATTGCCACGAAACATCCAATTCAGTCAGTTGATCATCATCAAGAGCATCAAGATCCTCACTGGTTAACTTTGCATCAGCAACATTTTTGAGAATCAGACCAAAAGATGATGAAATCAATGCAGAAATCATTTTGGCACAATCATCGGTTGATTCTGTTGAAAAATCATTTTGATTTGAAAAATTTGGAATAGTGAAATGACAGCCCCTTGAAGAATTGTTATCAGAATTTCCTGAAGCTCCAGCTAGAAAAGCAACACTTGGTGCTGTATTCTGATTTGGCTTAGACTTTGCACTCATGCTTGCACTATTTTCACCATGATACAACTCAGGATGTTGCAAGGTAGCAGTTGACTTCTTTGAATTTAACATTTCCATTTCACGAGCATGAAGCTTTCCAGTAAGCTCATGAAATGTCAATGTTGAGTATTCTTTATCATGAGTGATAAGTAAAACATAATTTTCCCATTTGTCTGGTAATGCTTCCATAATCTTTTCCTTTAAATCTTCATCAGTTTTTTCAATTCCCACAATCTTCAATTCACTAATCAGATGAGATAACCTTGAAACAAGAGCTGTTATATTTTCATTCTCATAATGCTGAAAATTATCAAATTCCTTACTCAAAACCTTCTTTCGACTTTTCTTATATTGATCATTTCCTTCACACCTTGCTGATAAGGCATCCCATAATTGCTTTGACTTCTTACACGTGCTGAATTGATGTAACAGTTCAGTAGGTAAAGCCATGGTAAGATAACCATAAGCTTTTTGTTCAAGTTCATAACTTTTTCTTTCAGCAGCATCAAATTCTTCAATTTCCTTAGACTCTCCATCTTCTTTTGGTTTTTCATACAATTTTCTAATTGGAATCCATAAGTCAATATTATTTGTGCTGATATACGCTGAAAACCGTTTCTTCCAATTCTGATAATCTTCTAGTTTCAACAATTTGGGAACTTTCTGACTTGTTCCGATTTCATTGTCATAATTCATCATGGTCTGCATAGCACTTTGCATTGAGGCAAAAGCTTGAAATTCCGTCATCGTTGAAAATCTGAACAAATCTGTCCTCCGAACTTGCTCCGAACTTAGTCTGTCGTCCGAACTCTCACCGATCTTAGTCCGAACCTAAATCAAACTCCGAACGAGCTCCGAGCCTTGTCCGAATCAACAACTAACTCCGAACTTGCACCGAACTAGCTCCGGACCCCAATATAATGTCCGAACCTCGACTGAACTAGTGACCGACTCCGAACTTTGACCGATCTACCACCGAACTCTCGACGAACGTACTCCGAGTCACCTCCGAACCTCAAGTTCGGAGCGGTTACTCCGAGCTTGCCCAGTTACCTCCGAACTTCGAAGACATTTTCCGAAAACTCGTGAAAACGGACTGATTTTGACGAAACTTGATATGATAGACCAGAAAACTCAATAGGAAGTGGTTTAGGAACAGTTTTGGCACAAATTGCACATCAGAAATGATAGAAAACACGAAATGAAACACGAGAAAACTTCAAAAACGTTCAATAATCCGAGAATAGCAACCACAGATCAGTAGAGTGAACCAGAAAGCTCTGATACCACTTGAAAATGCGTGAGCATCGGATCGTCTACTCGATCTAGCTAATCGGACATCGAAACGTAAATAACCGATTGTTTTATTGATCAAACGAGAACAATTACAATCAGTAAACCACAGAGAATTGACACAGAGAAACACACTCAGAAACACACACTTAAGATTTGCTCATACGCTCAGAACTACTAAACACAAAGACCAAACTACTATTTATACACGACTGGCCGAACGTCCTCCGAACCCCAGGTTCGGCCGGTCCGAACTTCAGATTCGGACCTAGTTCGGCCAACCCTATATTGGCTTGTACTTGGTCTTCGTTCGATACTTCACACGACGCACATTTCAGGTATCAACAAACGCCCTCTCTGCTTTGTTGCATCTTTCCCAATCATCATCATCATATTCGTCTTCCGTTTTAGCTTTACCCGCATTGGTTCCTTCTGGATGAGTAGGTGCGTGTGGCCCATGAATTACCGCTCTCCATAGTCTTAAATCAACACTCTTCAAGTGGTTTTCAAACCTATATTTCCATTCCAGAAAATTATCCGCCGATGTGAGTCTTGGTGGACGAGTGATGGATCCAATCTCAAAATCCAACTTCTGATACATACTTGGTTCGAAATCCATAACGCAAGCTTAGGGAAACTAAAAACAAAAGTCCAAATGTCCAAACAAAGAGATTACGATCGTAAATAGCTGATTACGATCGAGAACACTTGATTACGACCGAGACAACGGAGCAAGTCGTAAACGCCTGATCGTAAACCCTGATTACGATTGAGTCTAATCGTAAACAACGATTCCGGCCGAGTGAATCGTAAACTTTGATTACGATGGATGTTTCCGGTAAGGGGAAGTCGTAAACACTCGTTTTCGATCAGAAAGAATCGTAAACACCAAATTCTGGATCGTAAACTCGTAAAAATTGCAGCTTTAACTCGTAAACAAGTTTCCGATTCAAATCTTCAACAAACAGCAGTCGAAAACACACAAACCCAGCAGCAGCAGAATCGTAAACACGAAGAACAGCCTTCAAACCTTCAAAAAAACTCGAACTTTTTCCAGAAAAACCTCGAATCCAATACCGTGAGAGCCTCGAATCAGTGATTATTGGCTCTGATACCAATTGTAGGTCCAGAAATTCAACCAACCACGGTATCGATATCACAAACGAGTGCAGAATCCTCGTTAGTGATTGATTCGAGAAGAAAGAAGATGAAATAGACTTGATAAACAAAGAAGAACAAATCTTGAATGAAACACACAACTTTCTTGAGCTTTTATAACTGATCGTAAACACAAGGAGATGTAGAAATCGTAAATGGAAAAGCTAGTGAATCATAATCACTAAGGGTTTATATACTACCCCTTTACAAAACCTAATTCAATCATAAACATGAAACCGGCCCACATGGCCCAATCATAAACTATTCTAAGCCCTAAGGCAAATAATAAACAAGCCCAAAACTAATGTTCATGCCTGTTAATAATATAGCCCAACAACCATTTCCAGTCACTCCAACTAATCATCGACTGTGTTATGTTTGTCGTAAGAAAGGTCATTATGCTAAATTGTCCTACATCTAATAACAATTTATCATCAAATGCCAAACATACAAGGTATTTTGATCCCGATGACATTATTTTCAGTGAACCAATACCCAATACACAATTTTTCTGGAAAAAGAGATTTAATTCTGAAAAGTTGGTTAGTAGTTCTGATTGTCACTCATAAGTTAACAATGGTTCCTCAGAAAGTTTAAAACCAATACAGGAATGGAGACCAAAAGTTGTCTCCACAACCAACACTGATTTTTCTGAAGACACTGGACGACCTACCACACCTGTGGATGAAGGTCAAGGTTTTAAGAACTTATTATTTTCCAGTGTTTGCAGGTATTTCAAGAAGACCTGTTAGTAATCAAGAGATGGCTGACACTGAGATACTTGTGGTTGATTTAAGTTAAAATGCATCGTTCCTATCTTCGAAATAGTTATTTCAAAAATATAATTTTCAAAAATGTGTCAAGTGTTGATTGATCATTTTTATTTTTGTTATTCATTTTCTTTTGTTCATATTTTTAGGGGGAAGAAAATTTGAAAACTAAAAAAGTGGTGTTTGTTTGAATTTTAGGGGGAGAAATTGGAAAATATAAAAAAAATAAATGAAAACTTGAGAAATTGATTCGAAAAAAGTGAGAAATGATAGTACATTAGCATATATGTTTATTTGCCATGGATAGATTAAGTCTAAAGGCTGTAGGTTAGTGCATAATCTGTGAATGTGCATGACTAATCTGATATCTGCAAGTAAGATATAAACATAAAGCTTGCCTGATGATCTTTGGTTATTGGCTTCTTGATGAATGTTGTGTAATGATTCTGACAAAAATAGAATAAGAGATATCATGATGAATGCATGTTTTCATTTTGAAAGATTTGAACTTGTTTGATTATATTTATTTTGTCAAACGATCAGACTTTCTCTGCGTATCGAAAGATCGACCTGATCGTTGTTCGCTTGACATTTCGCTTTATTTTTCTTGGTTTTTCGTATAATTCATCGGACTTTCTCTGCGTATATGAAAGTATCGACTTGATCGTTGTTGAATTATACAATTCAACTTGTTTTGCTTTCTTATTTTCTCAAATACTTGGGCTTTCTCTACGTGTCCACAAGACCGACCTAATTGCTAGGTATTTGACGTTCTGCTTTATTTTTGTATGACTCATCATGGATGATTAAATCTCTAAGAAAGTTACTTTTATAAGATAAACATGATGATTTACCGGTATTTCTGATAGAGTGGAGGCCGAGTTATCAATGCATGATAAAATTACCATAAGCATATCTAAAAACGATGAATATAGTTGATTTGTGCTAAAATACACTTAAATGTTGTATTTGCGATTATCTTGGCTTGCATGCTGATTAAGGGCGAAATTGAAATGTGCTAGATGCGTTATGTTTGATATGATCTCGCGTCGTGATCTTTCTCTCAAAATACCAAAAATAGAGTTTGATTATGTATTGCATTTTATGTTTCATTTCAGAAAAATCAATAAGAGTTTTGGTGTGTTTTAGCATAAATTTTATAAAAGACAAAAAGATTTTATTTCTTGTTTGTTTTCGACCGATCGACACAAGATACGAAAAACTTTTTCTAAAATTGCAGATTTTATGTTGTCAAGACTCAAGCATAGTGAAAGGGGGAGTTTGAAGTATCTTTCACAAATGGGTCTTAAAGTTCAAAGATTATTCAAGAGTGATCCAGCCATGCAAGCTCTATTGCTGAAAAAAAATTCAAGTTGACGATCAGATGCAGCAATGCTGAAGATTGAAGACTGAAGTTTAGTTAGCATAGATACACTACACGTTAAGGGAGAGTTTGTTAGAGCATATTCCTATGCGACAATGTTTCTCGTGTATTGTATCTAAGTGAGCATGTCGTTATGAGTATTAGTGTCAACATACCAAGGACAGTATACCATTGATATGCTCCATGGTCCGTCGTACCGATTGGTACGCCGGTTAATATGTTGTCACTATAAATAGTTTGTGTTAGAATGAACTTAAGACACTTCAGAGAGTTCTGTCATTTCTACACTCTGTGTGTGTGTGTGTTCTAGAGAGAGAAACTAGAGAGTATTATTGTAATGTTCAAGTGATTCAATAAGAAATTTCTTTTTTACATTCCTGTTTTACTAGATTGGCCGATTAATGTCGTAGTAAGATTATTCTGTGTCCTTACAGAGGAATATTATAATATATTATAATAAATAAAACCCTAGGTTTATTTTAATATCTAATTAGTTTTGATAATTATTTAATAATTATGTCGAAATTAGGGTTTTGAAATATGAATAATTAATAATATACGATTCGGAAGGTATTGGGACTTGATTTTTTGTACTAGATCATATTTATATATATTAAACCTGTGTTTACTCAACAAACTACTTTAGTAGTTGACACTTTATATTATACATGTTGCAGGGAATCATGTTTGAGCCATTATGTGATCACTATAGAATGCTGGACCTAGTTAAAAGACGTTTAAATTTAGTACCTATGTTTTGTTTGTTTCCTGCTTGTAAGATATTTCAAATAAATGAATAAAAAGGCATGTTTAAGTATAATTTAACTTTAATTTAGTTGTCATGATCATCTGGACAGTCATCATGCCCCGACATATTCCGATGTCGATCGGGGTGTGACGGATTGGTATCAGAGCCTTGGCTGTAGGGATTTAGGTTATTACAACTGGATAACCTAGACTATGCCTTTGGTGTCCCACACTCATGTTTGCATGCCTATTATATTATATGATGTCCTTATATGCTACTTAACTATGCATTTCTCAAAATCCCGTCTTTCTGTTAAAACACTTGACACACACGGACTCTTCAGGCTTCCTAGCCTATTTTCTTAAAATGATGGTGCCTTACGTGCCATCTTAAGAAATTGGTCTTTGATTTTAAATCCATCGGGGTTAGGTTTCTGTCAGTAGACATGTAGTAACTGGAAGGGGGAATATGCCGGTAGCTGGGGGTCTATCCAAATAGGCATTTCGTATAAATCTGGATCAACCGTATGGACCTGGATGTCTATTTGGAAGCCCTTGGTGAGAGTATCGGAACCTATTAGGCCAAAGCATGCACATACTGCCAAGACCCATTAATAACTCTAATTAGTCACGGTTGTAATTTCCTAATCGGGAAACGAGAAGCACTCCATTATTTCTATCAAAGATAACGCAATTCTATGTTTTACAAAGATCCTCTATATTTTATGATTCTCTAAATGATTTACACAATAATCACTCGTATTCCAAATTGATTATCAATCATGTCATATCACTGGTCTTCATAAACATTTTTGTCACACCCCCAAATAACCACTAACGGAGTTTATACCGTTAAGGAGTGCGAGCAAACCAGGACCACAACCATTAGTTACAAATACTAAACGAATCAGAGTAAAGTCCAAAACATTCATTTCAAAACAGTTTCAAAAGTTACGCAGCGGAATATAGGCATAAGTATCTTAGCACTAACCACGTGCTTTACAAATCTTTGTTTCAAATTCAAATTCTCAAATTTAGTTTAATAAAAGTAAATATCTTCTTGTGCCATGCCAACCTCCAGTGGATACTCTTCAACGATCTGCAAAAGTGAAAACCACACAAGTGTCAACCTAACGGTTGGTGAGATTACAGTGGGCATGTCATGCATTAGCCCGGTCTCATAATCGTAATCGTGTCAACATATACATACGTAATATTTGTTTGTGAAAAGCAATGCTCAGTTATATACGTCAATTCATAGACATTTGTTATTTAGTAAAGTTATTGTCCGTAACAAAGTTATCAGGTATGTACTAGTCTTGTATAATTAAAGTGCTCAACCGATATCGCGAGTAGCTAATCCGTTGTTTCCATGCACTAAGGAAGTTCGTACCAAAGCTGACGATTAAGTATAGTAGAGGCAGGGCCTTCAGCCATTTTGTTTTGCGGACATTCGTCATCGCGGCTTTGCCTCCCCCGTGTCCTCTCGGGATCATGGTCAGATAGGCTGATATTGTACCTCCGTGCACCTCCAGTGTCACGAGGCGGAGTTTGTCAAACTCCAGTAGATCTACCCAACATCCCCTCGCTTTACAATTAATGGCACAATTAAGTTGAGGACTTTTTCAGTTAAAAAGGCAATCCTTAGAATTCATGTGATATCATGTGGTTTAGACTTTAACCTACACTAGCCATATTAAAACGGTTTTCGTTTCAGAAATAGTTTGTTAAGTTTCACAAGTGTTTCCCATAAAACACTTCAAGTTCATCAAGTAGATGCATAGCATTCTAAGTTTTCAGTTTCATCAAGTAGTGCATAGCACTCGTAAAGTTGTCAGCATTGTTTTCCATTAAGTTATTCAGTGTGTCCCAAACGGGCTCACGGTAAACGGGTTAGTGACACTCACCTTGGGTTGCACTGCTACACTTGTTATATAATCCAAGTTTTTCTTAACGAAGACCTATGTACACGTTTAGGTCTTAAGTATTAGTTTGGTGTCTAATCTTTACTTAACGTCACTATGGCCCATAACATAGCACGTTGAAACTATGACTCGACATAACGACACACGACACCGATGGTTGATCATAAACAAGGGTTCATATACATCAGAAATCAAAGCATGTATCATCATAGCATAATCATGTAAGTCATGGCATAACATTCAAGCAAATTGCACAAGTTTGGATTCTGGTCTCAGTTTCGCTAGCAGTTTCGCTAGGCAGTTTCGCTGTGTGCACGGGCAGCACTTTCTCTAGGCAATACCCGATGACACAGTTTCACTAGGCTAGTTTCGCTCGAAACTATTGGCACAGTTTCGCTAGCCTAGTTTCGCCCGAAACTGGTTTGAACTTTCGTTCAGGGAATTTCGCTCGGTAGTTTCGTCCGAACAGGTCTGGTTGGTTTACCCGGCGACACTACAGTTTCGCTCCATAGTGTCGCTGGTTGAAGATATGCATAATTTCGCTGGACAGTTTCGCCCAGAGAACATGACAGTTTCGCTAGTCGCGAAAAACACATAAATCAGCCTAAAAATCAAACTAACAGCTTCCATATTACATGTAATTCATTATCTAGCATACATAACCATTTACCAACATAAATCAGTAAGCTTTAACACCTTAAACATGCATTTTCATCATCAAATCACAAAAATACATTTAAAACCCTAAAATGACCTAAATAGCATAAATCTTTATCATGGATCAGTTTCACACGTAAAGTTATCAACTTTATGGTAGTTCTAGCATCCCTAAACAACATATCAGAAGATCAAGTGATTCTATGAAGGTTTGGTCATGCTTTAAGATAGAAAACACATAGAAAAGCAAGAAACATAGTTTTGGGACTCACGGTTGATTCTAGGATCAATGGATGATCTTCACAACTCGGGGTGATGGCTGATTCTTGATGGTTCTTGGTTGGAATCAGCTGGTCCAGAAGTTTCAGGAGAGTGTGTGTGTTTTTGTGTGAAATGAGGCAAATAGGAGAGCTAGGGTTTATTAAGATTATTTATATCAGAGGCTAGTTTCGCTGGCAGTTTCGCTGCCCTGGCGAAACTGGCTCTGATCACGAGTGAGCCAACAGACTGCCGGGCGACATTATAGTTTCGCCCGGTAGTTTCGCTGGTTACCCAAAAGTGGTCAATTTCACATTCTAAGCAAGATAATCACGATTCATAAATTATCATGCTATTCACAATACTAAATCATGTATTTAAATCACATTGCACATAGTGACAATAAATAGTTAAACATATAACACATATGGACGGGTTCGGTGATCAACCAAAGGACGTGGACGTATTCGGCCTAGTTGAGCATTAGTTACTAAGTTAATACTTATAACGTAACTAACGGAATTGTCTAACGGAAGTAAACCTTGAAATTCTCGGATGTCATAATTTTTCTTTCTCTTTATCATATAGACTCGTTTTCATGGTCATCACAAGGGCAATAAGGATCGTAAAATGGCCTTTTTAATTGCCAATCAAATGGCAACGATCATTCATAATATGATTGTACAACTTCAACAGAATCTGAATACTAATCACAACAACCATGATGCTGCTACTAATTGCTCATTCAAACATTTCAACTCATGTAATCCTCCCAAGTTATCTGTATTTGAAGGCCCTACCGGTCTACTCCAGTGTGGAAAATACCTTCACCAATAGCGAGTGCCCTGAAAACTTGAAAGTCTATCGTGTTATCAGTTCTTTGACCAAGAAAGCTCTTACTTGGTGGAATGGCGAGAAATGACTCCGCGGTTCTGATAACGCTCTTGCTTTATCTTGGAGTCAATTCAAGGATATAATCAAGGAAAATTTTTGTTCGCGTAGTGAAATGAAGATGCTCGAAGATAATTTTCATGACTTGGAACAAGATAGTGGAGAAAGTCAAGCTTATATGGACTGTTTTCAAGAACTAAAACTTTTGTTGCCTGATGTAGCCTTCCCTGTATCGATGCATTGAAAATTACATTGGTGGTCTGCCTATGATCATCCAAAATGTTGTTTATGCAAGTAAACCCTTAACTCTCGACGAAGCCATGCGCCTTGCTGGAAGGTTGACTGATAACCATGTTAAAGTCAGGAACTTGACTTGGAAATGGTGCAAGAAGGAAGTAAAAACCAAGAAAAAGGAGAAGGAAAAGGAAGTTAAAATTGAGTCCTCGTCTGCTAAATCAAACAAAAGGAAGGGGAATTTTAAAAACTCTGCTGTAAGCACCACTCCCACCAACGCTACTCCTTCTAAACCTGTTGCTCTTCCAGCCAAGAAACCCTATACTAGACCCCATCCTGAATGCAACACCTACAAACGTCATCACCCTGCCACTGTTTCTTGTTGGAAGTATCTCAATTGTGGATGTTTTGGTCATCTGATCAACACTTGTCGTTCTCCGATTCAAGCTCAACCTTTGATGGCTCCTATGGCTCAACGGCTAGTTCAGCCATTGAATGCTCAATTTCCAAACATCGAAGCCTGCTACAATTGTGGAGACCCTGGTGTTCGAGACTTACAATCACCAACCCTCCGATCAACAATAATCGTGGAGCACCCGCACGTTCTTTCAACATCAATTCCAACCAAGCTAAGGTTAACCAAGAAGTCGTTAATGGTACGTTCTTAGTCAATAATCGTTATGCTTCTGTTTTATTTAATTCGGGTGACGATAGGAGTTTTGTTTCTTTGGACTTTGAACCGTTACTTGCTATACCACGTACTATTCTTAATCCTTCCATTTCGGTCAAAGTTGCGGACAGAAAGCCAATCACTCTCAATTTCATTATTCGTAATTGCACTTTAAACTTCAAATATCACTTCTACCCTATCGATCTAATACCTATGATTCTCGAGAGCTTTGATATCATCATTGGCATGGATTGGTTATCTCGACACCATGCGGAACTGTAAGTCCCGAAAACGGTTATTAACACGATATCACTACTCGATTGAGTGTGCGGAATCTAGTCAATCGAGTGATTCAAGATGCGAGAAATAGAAATCGATGAACACAATAATTAAACAATAAATCATGGAACGAAGTGCACACGATTAATAATCGTCTGGTACACAGATTCAATAGAAACCGAAAAGCCCCCTTGTGTCTCTCTCAACTAACTAGCTCCTATTATGAGTATTAGGATTTGTTTATATCTATACTATCTATACTATATTATTAAGCATATTGGAGAGAGAAAACCCAAGTGTTGAATCCTTAAGATTTTTACAAATTTTTAAGCACAATGTACAAATTGTTGAATCTCTTACAAGTGGTTAAATGGGCATGAAGAACTCAAAATGGGCGGGCGATTCAAAATTTGAAAGCGTGACTTTTTAGAACTTTATCTACTAGGGTTTAGTCATTCCTCTAAAAAAAAATACCACCTCGCTGCCAAAATCCTCTGCCGCCCGATTACCACCACCTCCCTGCCAACAGCCTTCACCGCCCCATCATCTCCCATCATCTCTAGGGTTTATCTACGATTCATGAGGTTATCCACTGCCCGATTACAAACACATCACCACCAGGCGTTTATCTACGATCCATGAGGTTCGATTCTTACTTTTAAACTTTTTGTGTTCTTAATTTTATAAAACTTTCCTTTACTACTCTCTTCGTGTGATATCTCTTCGATTTTCCTCTTTTTTGTTCTCAGGTGTGGTGATTATGCCCTATCTTCGTCTTTGCTTTCTTTTTAGTTTTGTGCAGTTGTAATCTTCCTTCATCGGCCATATAAACGTTCGTTTCTTCTTCTCTACAGCTTACGAAGTTTGTTTCATTTAGTTTTGTTACGTTTTTATAGCTGAAACAGAGCCGATCCATTTTAGAAGAAGGATTGGTATGATATCAAAGCAGCATCTCCATTTAACACTAGATATGTTGGCAAAACCCTTCTTTCACGTACTCAGGATAACAACGTACATGTTATTCTCTTTAGTTTATTCCATATGTGATTTTTATTATCATTTGGTTTCTGTTGACATTTTCATTGTTTGCTGAGGAGGAGATGTACCTAAAAAGTGCTTATTTTGCATCTGATTTGTAACAGGTAATTGTAATAGGTATTGTGATTTTGTGTTTACTTCACTCCCTCTGAGGTCAACTTCTGTGTTTATAAACTTCTCATCTTAATTGGAAAAGTTCTTTATGTGATGGATTTAAGTTAAATATTTGTTGTCTTGTGTTCTTCTAAGTCTTTAGTTGAAGTTGAAGTCTGCATAAAGGTAATAGTTACCCTCTTTTCCTTCGATCGTAAGTTTGTTTCTTGATCAGTATGTATGTATGGTTGGTTATTTGATGATAACATAAGCAGTCTAAATACACATATCTAAATCATCAGTAATTAGTAGTATTTATTATCAATTCTTTGTACCTAAATCTTATGATCTATCCACTAATAATTAACTATTTTGTATGTTAAATCATGGGGCTTAGTGTTAAAGAAGACCACAGGAGTTACCGATGGACCATTGGAATCAAGGTTTCATTATCATTATTTTTTGTTGATTGGTATTCATTGGTAGTAGCATTGGCAATTATTTATTCACGAGCTAACTACATATGTTCATAATTGATTTTCTCTGCCAGTGCTTTGTAAAGGTAAGGTTTATTGTTTTACTGTTGCTTTGTACTTGCAAATTATCATAATGATCCAGTGATACATGCTCCATATAACATTCAACTTTTTGTTTCAGGATGCTAGGCTGAGACCTGATGTGAGGACTCTGCTTTCCCACCTTTGGATAAAAATTCTAGGCATGTTTTATTGCACTCTTCACTTCGGCATAATGCCACACATAAATAAGTAAATGGTTAACTTTCGACTGAAACGAATAGTTACATGACTGCAGGAATCAGTTAGTTCAGTATATGGATCTTATATGTATGAATTATGGTCTTAGACGATAGGAGTTATTATCATTCAAAGGTTTGTTTACTTGGATTTACACATTTAATCTTCTCAAGTTAGATTTGTTGATGCTTGGTTTACCAGATATGATGTCGATTTCACCTATTATGACTCTCATTTTGGTTGAGTTTAGGATTTTGTAATCAACAGGTTTTCATCTTCATGTAAAAAGGTTCGTTTCTATTTGATTTACTAATTTCCCTGATAAGTTATTGTTTTAAGATTTTACATTTGTACATAAAGGTGCATGCACTAAGTTAGATGTCTTCATCAATTACACATTGATTAACATGCCAAACTATTCCTAAGATAAGATGTGTTAATCATGAATTATTGCAGTGTATTGGGGTAACAAGCCTTGATGAGTAAAGAAAGCCTGTTGAGGACCCAACATCAGAGAGATGGTTCCAGCTTGTAAAGGTTCCTGATCCATAGTTGATGGAACTGTACAAATCTTAAAGGGCTCAAAGAACGATATGAAATTAACCATAAACTCCGTTACATCAATGATTCATGGGTAGCTGCAGCCCAACCATCATACCACTATGTAAGGTATAAGATATAATTGGATTTGAGTTCAATGCATGTGCATGATTTCTAGGTGTATTAAGCATCCCTGCCAGATTGGTTATTTTGGTTGGAATGATGTTACAAAAATCCCTTGTCCACAGCTATTCTCACAAGCGCGTAAGCTTTTTTTTATTATTTTGGAACAGAATTTGCTTCTGATTTATTAACGTTTTTATTGTGACTTGAAGGATTTAGTTTTGTATGTGTCATCTGCAGGAGATAGGAGTGAGTATGAACATGGGTGTTTTTCTTGGCTCCAATAAGGTGGCTACCTGTAAGAATTCCATGATTCTAAAGTAAGTCATCGGTGATTCTCTATGTTTTAGTTGTTAGAAAATCTTAAGGTTTGACAGAATACACCAGGGCATTCATGTACTAATATACCCCTTTTCTAAATAGCATTATAAATTCACTAACACTAAATTAATTCTGATTGTTCATATGCAGAGACTTTCATTAATGTGATGCATTGTGGTATTTCAACTTCTGGTCCTAGGGAAATCAGTATACACAATGCAAAAAAAAAGTCCAAGATGTTGATGGTGAAGGTATTGCAGGAAATTATTGGCTTGGGGATTCTATTGAAAAGCTCTAAAACAATTAGAATGAAACTGCACTCAATGGCTGGATATATGGAGGCAGCTGCCCTCAATTTTGTGACAGGTATGCGCAGTTTATCTTTATAATCCTGAAGTCCTTTCTAATCTAGCCATTTGATTATCTTTTTGTAATATGGTCTTAGGTATTCAATGGACTACTTATGTGACTTGTATTTATATGAATATTTAGAATTATTATGAGGTTACAAAGAGTCTAAAACCACGAGTGGCCATTTTATCTATCATAACCAATAAAACTCTGTGATATTGTGTTTGTTTAGTTGTACAATATGGACTGAAAGAATCATCTTCACTGCACAGCCTCCATCTTCTTCGGAATAGGGTTTATAATCTTCGTTCCACAGCACAAATTTGAGGGAGACAATGGCTTTTTTAGAATAGTGTTTTCATCACTGCAAAAAAAAGTTGGATTCATCGGCACTGTAAAAAGATCGGGTTCACCATTTGCTGCTTAAAAGTTTGAGTTCATCACCTCTGCATGACCTGGGTTCAGCATTTCTACTCAATTTATATATGAATAGAAGAGATTTTTATGTGGTTCCATTCATGATCTGCTTTCTTTGATTATGATTTTTGTTCGATTGTGAACATAATACCCATTGTTTCTATATTGATTCAAGATATGCTTTGTTTGTGTTTTTTTTCGTTTTTGAACCATGATTCTTTTGTAGGCCAAATCTTGGTCAACTATTGCCCAATAATTTCAGTAAAATATGTTTTATTTATATTACTTTCTATAAATTTCAATAAAGATGATCTATGCTAATATACAATAGATGGGCAAGGCGAAAATTGTCTGAAATCCAGCTCAACCGAGAGCAACAAAGAAGGAATAACACTTGCTATTTTCCTTGTAGGCTAATATACAAATACGGCTAATATACAAATACATGTGACCCTTTCATATTATTCTATAAATAAAACTATTGGTCCCTCATGGAGAAACAAATGGCCCTTATATTCCAAGACAATTAATTTGGATATTTCATTAGCATTACGAACAACATATGCTTCTGTAGTACATAACTACTTTACCAACAGACGTACAATGAAATATATATCACAAGAGTATTAATAAACTAACAAAACAAGTACCGCATTGGTTGTTGTCGTCTCCGAACACGCATGTACCACATTATAAATTGTCGACGCGCTGCATCACGCTAACAGTAACGAATATCATGTTGTAAATTATCGTGTCGCCATAGCGCGCTAACAAATGACAAATAACACGCTATAAACTATCGTCGCCGCAACGCGCGGGTATACCCCTAGTAGATAAACAAATCCTAAACCTAATTTTTCGGATTTGACTAAACAGGCCCACTAAACACCCCTTAAACTCTTTCTAATTGGGCCCTAACATGTCCAAAATGGCCCAATGACCCAATACAATGAAAACCCAACTATTTTACACCTATTCATATGCATAGGCCTTCAAAATAATCTGCCAAGTGATGATTTAATACACAAGCCACAAATTATACCCTTACAATCTTCCCCTTGGCGTGTGAATTTAAATGTCTTCTACTTTCAATCTTCAGACTTGCAGTCTTCTCTTTGGCTTGAGCATGGGTTGATGCAGATTCTTTTCTTTAACAATTTTCAATGGGCAACAACGAAATTGTTCTCTCAATCAGCCTCAACTTATATTGCTGGTGACTTCAGAGGATACATTTTGAAAACCTCTGTCTTGGTATTCTTGATTGTAGATCTTTGAACTGACGACATTTAGCTTCCCTTCAACATGTGAACAATGTCTTTTGAGTCTTTGGAAGCTTTACTTGATAAACCAACAAACTTTCCCTAAGCAAAAGGTAAGTCCTTTTCCGGCTGGTTCTTCAACTTGATCAGTAAAAGCATCAAGGCATTGGTCAACTGAGTCCTTGACCTTCTTATCCATGGGTTGTCTTTTTCACTTAACCTGTCAAGCACAACATGGAATAGACACTAACCAGACAATGATGACTGGTTATCGGGTTAGCATTATTTAACCAAAAAACCCTAACATAGGTTACATGTTTCCCATAAATACTTCCCCTAATTCTGAGGACTCTAGTGGTCACGATAGCATTTGGGTCATTGTCAAATTTAACCAAATCTGCTCACTTTCTCGCTATTTGTGAAAACGATGGAGCCGAGAAATTGGCTCGTATTTATGTCAAACAGGTCGTTTGTCATCACGATACTCCTTTGAGCATCATATCAGGTCGAGATGGTCGTTTTATCTCTCATTTTTGGCAATCTCTTCAATCTACCTTAGTGAAAGTGAGCGGGAGGCAGATCGTGCGCAACTCAAGCCATTTTAACAAACAAAACAATTAACAACGAGGTAAATAAAAGTCAATCTTTCATATATCACTTGAACAAGGATTACAAAAGACTCAGAGTACAATTCTGGAAAAAACCTCAGAATACACACACTTAAGGAAACTCGTTGCAAAATTCTAACACAAAACAACTATATATAGAAACCCGATCACCCAAACTGGACTCTGTTTGAACTGGCAGTTCGGGTGCTTGTTTGTCCAGGTTCAGGTGCAGTTCGGCTAGTTAGGGTTGAACTTTGTCTTTTCTCCTGAATTCTTCTATCTGATCCAGCATCTTGCCATTTTCATGTATCAACAAACTTCCCCTTGGCAAATGCTAGTCAGTTTTCTATAAGTCTTGAGCTTCAGCCTCCATCTTGGTCCATGTCTTTTGGTTATTCCTTTCGGCAAGATATTAAACGCGAAGCATATCGGGATAACCCTTTAAAATTGCAGAGGTTGTTCCATAAAGTCGGGATGAAACAAGATTTGACTATGGTACAACTCGTCTATGTCAGCCTTTCATAAGTTGATCAGCCACATGGGATCGAATATCTTTATAACTCTATTATCATCCTCCAACACAATCATCGCTTCACTAGTTTTCTCATTGTAGTACCACCATTTCAAGTTTTTATGAAATCCAACTCCATCTTCATCAATGGAATCTTCTTCATCACATTAGGCTTCTTCTTAAATGTTAGCACAATCTGCTTCTTACCAGTTCTCGGATGAACCTTGTCGGATGTTCACTTCTTTTTGGTCTTTGTGGCTTTAGAAATTGAAATCCTTTATCACACTCTTTTCCCGCCATCTTTTTGAAGTGTAAACCCCTCCAATCATCTCCATAATTACAGAAAGTTTTCTGGTAAGCTCACGAACATCCCACACTAGAAATGAACTGAAATCCAATACACACTTGAAATATTGGATACCAAACTGACGTTTGATTCCATAACACCTTTGATCTCCAGCATATATCCAGCTCACTATATCACCTGACACCTGACCTTTGAATCTCACATGCCTTCTTTGTTTGATCGGTTTTGGAGGAGGAACATAATTAGCATGAAAAGTCTTCATGTATTCATTGTAATCCCTTCTTTGTTTCTGTTCCTTAACATCTTTGGCAATCGGGTATTTGGGTTTTTCAGCTTCTTTCCATTTCAGCTTCACCTCATCCTCATCTCCCTCTTCTTTAGGAAATACTTCAAAGTCATCATCATTTTGGGAGTTGTTGTTGTTGAAATTAGAGTACAAATTAGGATACTCCTCTTCAGTTATGTCTTCAACTTCAACCTTTTCGTCCAAATTATCATCTACACTTTTAGTCTCTGATGACTCATAAGCAGCTTTCCTCATCTCCTCGTCATTCAAATCAAAGATCGCTTGAATTTGAGCTCGGTTGAGTTCACAGACAAACTCACCATCTTCTAATATCGTTTCGATCTCATGTATGCTTTTTACTACTTGATTTGAGGGGACTGATGTAATTGGCACTGCTTTCCTTGAATCAGTCTCCCCCGGGACGCAGAAGTACTAGCACCCAAACTAGAAGTTCCAGACCAGTATTACCTTCCGGGTCGTCATTCTTAGGTTCATCATTTAAGTATTGCAGCACATCATCTTTACATCCTGATCCTAAACCAATCTCCCCCTAAGCAGTATATTTTTAGAGTAGGAATTAAATTGCTCATTCATCTTAGCAATTTGGGCATCTTGATTCATACTGGCCGTTTTTAATCTTGTAATCTCTTAAGCTCTAGCAGCTTCTCCACTTTTTAATTGGCGATAATCTCTATGTAATTCAACGATCTCCTTCGATTGAGATACATCTCTGGCCTTTAACTCTTCAATCACTTTGGATTTCTCCTCATCCTTTCTCTTTAACACCTCAGTTACTCTTGACTTGTCATCATCTTAAGCCTTCAAATCATCAATTTTGGTTTTACAATCTAAAAGTGCAGTGTTAAGTAACTCCATTTTGAGAAAGGATATCAACCCTTGAGAGACATTGAAATTAACATCTGTTAGAGCATATTCCTATGCTACAGCGTGTCTCGTGTATTGTATCTATATGAGAGCATTATGGTGTGAGTCTTAGAAACAGCGTACCATGGTCCGTACCACTTGGTACGGAGCCAACGTACCAATGGTACGTTGGATGGTACACTGGGATGTTTGAGTCACCTATAAATAGGTTGACCTGTTTAGTATGTTAGAACTCTTGGTTAGATTCTACACTTTGTGTGTGTGTGTTCTAGAGAGAGAAACTAAAGCTTTGTAATTTGTCTCTTTGTGAAATCATTAAAACAAAGCTTATTTACATTCTCGTGCACTAGATTGATCGGTTCATCCAGTAGTAAGATCATTCTGTGTCTTTATAAGTGGTATCAGAGAAAATCTAGGTTGCTGTGCTGGTTTGAATTGATCAAAATTGGGTTTTTCTAGTGAAAGAAAGTGGGTTTCTTTGGTGTTTCATCAAATTTTCTCAATTCTGAGTGTTTCTGGTGCTAAAACTGATATCTGAACCTTCCTAGAGTGTTTTCGCAACTCACTGTGTCAACTTCTAGCTCAAAAAGTCCAAAATTCGAAAAATCAGTCGATTTCATGATGATACGTTGCTGGTACGCCGGTTGAATATTCTGGTACACAAGTCAATCTTCATAGATTTGTTCGTACGCTGGTCATTGGTACGTAAGGCAATCTTTATAGGTGGTCCGGAGCAGTTACGCCGTACCAAGGTGGTACATTACTGTTCATTGGTACGTTGAGTTCACTGGTACGCCACTGAGTTGGTACGCTGAGAATTGTGGTATGCTGAGTTTTTGGTACGGTCAAAGTCTTGATACGTTGGTCAAAGGTTTGGTCCGCTGGAAGTGATTGGTACGCTGGTTGTGTTGGTCCTTTGCTTGGTACGCTAGCAGAAAAGTAGTGTTCACTAAAACTAACGTAACTTGAGAACCGTTAAGATTTACAGGAGCTAATACCTGCCAAAACGATCATCTCGACGAGATCTACACTTATACTAGCCTAATGGCTAGTACCCTCCGGTTTGACCCCCAAAATCTATCTTTAAGACCTCCATTTTTGAGGTTGAAGTTTTGATATCCAATTTCACAATTTTCATAATGTATGAAATTGATGCATTCATTGCGAGTCATAGTCAGAATGTGCCGAAGTTTAGAGCATATATTATTGATTTGGATTAAAGGTTGTGGTTACCGATTTCAGATGAATATCAGTATCCAACTTTTGGTGGTAATTGTAAGATTAGATATAATTTTTCACTTGAAGAAAAGGTATCATATGATCAAAATGAAAAGGCTACTGCACTTCTTTTTTAGCTTTGCCTATAACTTATAAAAGTCAAGTCAGGGATTGTCGAAAAGCAAAGCGGATATGGGATTTTGTAAAGAAACATTGTGAGGAACATATGTCTACAATTTCTTAGAAAACAGTTGATCAAGAGTTGAAGTTTAAAGGTAAAATTGAAGAATTAGAGAAGAAAGAAACAAAGTTATCTGAAGAAAATAGTATTCTGAGAAAAGAATTGGAGGAATGGAAAAATAAAATTCGTGATGGTTACGAAGCAAAAATTCAACAGAGTGCATCTTCTCCTTGTATAACGTGTACTGATTTTGTTAAAATTAAGGAAGATTGGTTGAAAGAAAAAGAAGTGTTAATTGAAGAATGCAATAAAGCTAAAGCTAATGAACAGGAAGCTATTGAAGATTTTGATGCTTTATTTGCAAAATGTTATCCTTTTTAACAAAAATACGAAAAGGTTAATCAGATAGTTGTTGAAGCTGCTGATAAGGTAATTAGTCTGCAGGAAGAACCTTCAAAACGTCGAGATGAGAATGTTCTTTTCTGAGAAAAGAACAAAATTTTAACACAAGATGTTGATTATTTCCAAAAAAAAAAGAAAAAGGTTACTAAAGAATTATTGGAAGTGTGTGATTTGAAAAGAAGACATAAGTATGAATACAATGAGTTGTCAGAACAGTTTATTGCTTCTCAGAAAGAGCTGTTGGATGCTCAAGTGAAGATTTCTGAATTAAAAGTTGAGAATCTGGATTTGCAACGTAAATTAAAAAATTGTAACAATTCACCGACTTTCCTGAATTATTTGTATTAGTAAGAGACAAATCAGGAGAATGGTAAAGATACAATTCTTCATCACGTTCTTGCTCTTCTGGATATTGAAACACCTTAACCATCTATACCATCTAGTATTGAACATCATGATTATTCAAAATTTTCTGATATTAGTTCAGGAAAGAGAACAAAGTTCAAATCCAAGAAGAAAAGTCAAGAACAGATTGATTATAGCAATGGATTGAAGTTTGATTCAAAATCTGCATTTCTTGAAAAAGAAAAAGTGTTTACTGGAGATCCAGGAAAGGTGATATCACCAAAGTTTTCTGAGATTTTAATAGATGATTCATTAATTTCCAGAAAGAATGAATTGAAAGGAATCAAGTCTGAATTTACAAAACTTGTGAAACAAGGTCATGAGATACCAAATTTTGTTCAAGATAAATTCACGCAGAAGAATGGTGGTTTGGGATTTGAAGAAAAAGAAATGTCAATTAAGAATTTCGACAAGAATGAATTCAAAGCAAAGAAGATAAAGAAGAAGAAGGTGTTTTTAGATAAGAAGCCACAATGTTGGAAGAAGAAATTATCTCCACCAGATGAAAAGCTTTCTTCTGAAGAGTCTTCTTGTATATCTGATGCTACACCACCAGGCGGTAAAAATTCAGATTCATTTTATTTCGCTAATTCTAACAGGTTTTATCATCAAGATAAATTCTTTGGTTATGGAGATGATTCAGGTTTTTATGATTCTCCAAAATGTTTTCCAAAATTTCAAAAACCAAAGAAACCTAAACATGTTTTTTCAAAAGTTTATGATGAATGTTTGACTGGTCAGTTTCGAAAACCATTTTCAATCAATTCAACTGGTAGTCGACTTTGTTATGTTTGTCGTCAGAAGGGTCATTATGCAAATAATTGTACTATGATAACTAAAAGTTCATCATCAAATGTCAAACATACAATGTATGTTGATCCTCGTGGCATTATATTTGGTGAACCAATACTCAACACTAACTTTTTCCAGGAAAAAGAAATTTAATCCTAGAAAAGTTGGGTAGTCGTTCTGATTGTCATTCATCAGTTGATAATGGTTCACCAGAAAGTTTAAAACCAAAACAGGAATCGAGACCAAAATTTGTCTCTACGGCCGACACAGATTTTGTTGAAGACAATGGATGACCTATCACCAATGTAGATGAGGGTCGGGGTTTTACAAACTTATTATTTTCCAGTGTGTGCAGGTATTTAAAGAAGACCTGTTAGTGATTGAAAGATTGCTGACAGTGGAATACTTGTGGTTGTTTAAGTTTAAATGCATCGTTCCTATTTTTGAAACCAACTGGTGTTGATTGATCATTTTTATTTTTGTTTTTTCCTTTTCTTTCATTCATATTTTTAGGGGGAGAAAATTTGAAAATTCAAAAAATAGTGTTTGTTTGAATTTTGAGGTGAGAAATTGAAAAATAAAAAAAAATGAAAAATTGAGAAATTGATTCGACAAAAGCGAGAAATGATGGTACATCAGCATATTCGTTTATCTGTCATGGATAGATTAAGTCTAAAGGCTGTAGGTACTTGCATAATCTGTGAATATGCATGACTAATCTAATATCTGCAAGTAAGATATAAACATAAAGCTTGCCTGATGATCTTTGGTTATTTGTTTCTTCATGATTGCCGTATGATGATTCGGACAAAAATAGAATAAAGAGATATCTCGATGAATGCATGTTTTCATTTTGAAAGATTTAAACTTGTTTTATTTTCTTTATTTTTCTCAAACGATCGGACATTCTATGCGTATTGAAAGATAGACCTGATTGTTGTTCGATTGAGATTCTGCTTTATTTTTCTTGGTGTTTCGTATAATTCATCGGACGTTCTCTGCGTATATGGAAGTATTGACCTGATCGTTGTTGAATTATACAACTTCAACTTGTTTTGCTTTCTTATTTTTTCAAATACTTTGGCTTTCTCTGCGTGTCCACAAGACCGACCTGATTGCTAGGTATTTGAGGTTCTTCTTTATTTTTGCATGACTCATCAAGGATGATTAACATGATGATTTGCTGGTATTTCTGATAAAGTGGAAGCCGAGTTATCAGTGTATGATAATATTACCTTAAGCATATCTGAAAATGATAAAAATGATTCGTCCGTGCTGAAATAAACTTAATGTTGTATTTGCGCTTATCTTGGCTTGCATTCTGATTAAGACCGAAATTGAAATGTGCTAGATGCGTTATGTTTGATATGATCTCGCATCGTGATCTTTCTCGCAAAATACCAATAATAGAGTTTGTTTCTATATTGCATTTTATTTTTCATTTCAGAAAAATCAAAAAGACTTTTGGTGTGTTTTAGCATAAATTTTATAAAAGCCAAAAAGATTTTATTTCCTGTTTGTTTTCGATCGATCTACACAAGATACGAAAAAGAAGTCAAATTTATATCTTGGATTCTCGAAGAGAAGTTTTTGCGCCAAGATTAACTTATGTTGGCTTGAAAATGGAAAACCGTGTTTCTTCTGAAATTGGAGGTTGTGTGTTGCTAAGACTCAAGCATGGTGAAAGGGGGAGTATGAAGTATCTTTCACAAATGGATCTTGAAGTTCAAAGATTGTTCAAGAAGTGATCCAGCCATGCAAGCTCTATTGCTGAAAAGAAATCTCAAGTTGAAGATCAGATGCAGCAATGCTGAAGATTGAAGACTGAAGTTTAGTTAGCATAGATACACTACATGTTAAGGGGGAGTTTGTTAGAGCATATTCCTATGCTACAGTGTGTCTCGTGTATTGTATCTATATGAGAGCATTATGGTGTGAGTCTTAGAGATAGCGTACCATGATCCGTACCACTTGGTACGGAGCCAACGTACTAATGGCACGTTGGATGGTACGCTGGGCAATTAGAGTCACCTATATATAGGTTGACCTGTTTAGTATGTTAGAACTCGTGCAATAGATTGATCGGTTCATCCAGTAGTAAGATCATTCCGTGTCTTTACAAGAAGTGGTGTGGCTACTGGGATAAAACCATGTATGGATCGTTTCCGGATCATAGAAGGATAGAGATGAAAGTTATTCATTCAATTAATGTCAAAAGATTACAAACCGAATGGAGTATACATCAATTGAAGCTCTAGAGGAGGTTTGGACAGAATCTCCTCTCTCACAAACACTCACAAAGAGCAAATGACCAAAACTTGAAGATGTTCAACGTACCAAACCTATTTATAGGTGAACCACCCTGCGTACCACTTTGGTACGTCGTACGAATTGGTACGCTCGTACCAATTGGTACAGTGGTTGGTACGTTGACATCATTACATACACTTTAAACACAATCCTCTAATCTATTCGCACGGTACCGGCCACACACAAGAACTTGTCTTAACAGATTCCCCCTTGGACGTTATTGACGAATGTAGATCTTTATCTTCTAGCAATCTTCAATCAGTCTGCTGCAGATGACTCTTCTTTAGCAAACTCCCCTTGACCGAAACTTCAGGTATGCAGGAAACAACTTTTAATTTTGTACAATCATCACAATCAAGAAAATCCCCCCTTTCTTCAAGCACATCCATGGTAAGAACTTATCTATCACCTAGTGGGACACCTCAACCACCGGATATGACATCAAGATGCAGGATCACTTCATTTAATCATCATGAATAAAAAACAAAATCCACAAACATCATCATATTTGATAGAAATCTCCAATCTTCACCGAATTGTAATACATTCTGATCTTTATGAAAACAGACACGGTCAGCATCTTCAATCATAGAAATTTCCCCACTGAATGAAATCCATCCCAATATATCAACAATCAAAGGCTATAATGTCAACCTCATGACTTAACAATGTATCGGGCATTTGATTAGAGAGTTCCAAACCATAATCGAAAACTTTGATATCGGTTTGCACGAACAATAGAACACACCACCTTTCCATGAAGATCAAAAATCACCATCATCCATGAATTGATTGCTTTTGAATATTCACTTTTTCAGTTATGAAACTTTGAAAGTTTTAGGGTTCCCATTTTCCCCCCTAAACAAGTGAAATATTCAAATCTTTAATATTCTGATGTTTGCGTAATCATATCCATGTCTCTGAATCTCTGTCCATCATCAGAAAACACGTGTTTTTGAATCTCTATCCATCATAAAAAAACAATGACTACTCACAAACATTTCTTTCTAAAATTCGACGTCTAATTCTTCATAAGTACCGGAATCTGGAAATTCTTTAAACATAACAATCCACAGCTATCGAATCAAGGGTAAACCTGATAATTGATTTAAATCTTTAAAATTCCCATGACCTCTCCCCATACCCCACTGTTGTTTGTCTGAATTAATGGGGGTTCGGGGGCAGCACCCCCCGAGAAGCGGGGTCCAAGTGGCAGAGCCCCTGGCTGGGATCGAGCTGCAAGGTCAGCGCGAATTCTAAAAATAATTGCTTCACTAAAAATGCATTAGAAAATTTGCGGCGGACCATAAGCAGCAACATACCATACACTTCAGCGGACCATAAACCTGAACGAACCATTGACCACGTACCAGAAAGTCAACATACCATTTTGGTCAGCGGCGTACCATTTGGTACGGCGTACCATTTGGTACGTTGTAACCGCTAAATACCAAGCATAACTGCTCCGGACCACTATGGTACGTTCGATGAGTTTCCTGGTACGGTGGATGAAGATTCAAAGAGTGTACCAACATGTTCTTTCGGCGTACCAAAACGTTTAACCGGCGTACCAACACTGAAACTCACGAATCATTCCAGATTCAGAATTTGTCGAACTTCATTCCAGATTCAGAAAGAGAGTGCAAGGTCTACTCCATATGTGAAACCCATAGCCACCCAAGCTTCAATCCCTACCAAGGACAAAGATCCTAGGCAGAAAAGAGCCAAAATGGATTGCCAAACAAAAGGTAACTCTCCTAAAGGAGATGATGTAAAACACGAATTCGATCTTGCTAGTGCATTATTACAATCGGATTTGGACAACACAAGGTAAATAATCTTCTTTATATTGATCACAGCTTGTAAACAGAGATTACAGCGAGTATTCAGGTTACACCATGTAAAACACACACTTAAGAAAGCTCAGACCTCACTCACACACTCTGAATCAAACTGAAACCTATATATAGAGACTGGCCAGCGGATCAACTTACTAGCGTATCAGGTGGTCCGGCGTACCACCTGGTCCGCCACTGATCCGCTAGATCTATAAAATACAAACTTATAAATTACATACTCAAAATACCAAGACCTAGCACTAGACAACACAAAATGCTCTAACAAACTCCCCCTTGTCTTGTGCTAGTCTTCAGAAGCTTTTGACTTTGTCTTCTTCCAATCCCTCCTTCTGTTATTTCCAGCATGTATCCCACCATCAAAGCAAACATTTATCACCTTCTGAAATTGCATTGCTTGATC
>JBCNJP010000010.1:58447857-58471954 GCA_039602395.1 Deinandra increscens subsp. villosa
ATGACTCTGTTAAAAATGAAAAAGCAAAAATGCAGTGGAGACCTAAGGTGGTCAGCACGGCTGCAACTGATTTTGTGGATTAAATCCGTTGTGCAGGTTTCTTCAAAAAGACCTATTGGTGATTGTGAAGTTTAAAGCTTCAGGTAGTTGCTGATAGTGGAGTCAGCACGGCTGCAACTGATTTTGTGGATTAAATCCGTTGTGCAGGTTTCTTCAAGAAGACCTATTGGTGATTGTGAAGTTTAAAGCTTCAGGCAGTTGATGATTGTGGAGTCTCCTGATTAACTTAAATTGAATGCTCCATATTTCAAATTGAAAGTTTTTCTGAAAGCTAAACTGAAACGGTATTAGTATCGATTGGTCAATTTTCTTTCTTTTATATTCCGTATGTAGTTTAGGGGAAGAAAATTGAAAAAGCAAAAATAGTGTCTTTGTGTTTTTTTTTAAAATGAAAATCCAAAATAGAGTTTTCATTTTAAGGGGGGGGGGGGGGGGAATGGAAAAATACAAAAACATTAAAAAACAGAAAATACAAAAACATTAAAAAAATGAGAAATTGTATCCGACATGGTTGGGAAATGATGGTACATTAGCTTACGTGTCTAACTCATTGATAAAATAGATGAAAAAGCCATAAGATCATTGTTCGATGTGCTTGGTAGGCTCCAAATTAAATCAGAAAGTATTCAGATGTGATATTCACTAAATACTAATGCTTGACCAAGTGGACAACATCTTGATGCGTATCTCATGATATCAAGAAAAAGATATGTGGAAAAAGAAAAATGAGAAGTCACTGTGTATACATGTGTTCATTTTGCAAAAAAATTAAACTTGTTTGATTTTCTTTATTTTGTTAAAGTATCGGACTTTCTCTGCGTGTCCACAAGACCGACCTGATTGTTGTTCATTTGATGTTCTGCTTATTTTCTTTAGTGTTTCGTATAACTCATTGGACTTTCTCTGCATGTACAAGAGTACCGACCTGATTGTTGTTGGGTTATACAATTTCAACTTGTTTTATTTTCTTATTTTGTTAAATCTTAGGCCTAATCTCCGTATCGAAAGAACGATCTTCAGGTAGACGATTTAACGTTCTTATTTCTTTTTGCATGGAACACAGTTGACGATATCATGAATTCAATCATTATGTGATTAAATCACAAATGAAATCAGAAAGTGTGATAAGCAAATATATATTTGAGAATGTCTGATAGTGTGTGGTACACTGGTCAAAGCAATCTACTCAATACAATAACATATCCAGATGTTATGAGTATGATTATGCGTGATTTTAAGTTGGACAAATTATACCAGCAATCGACATGGCTTATGTGTTGAAGTCATTGAAATTGAAGTGTAGTTCTGAATGTTATGTCTAATATGATCCCAAGTTGTGATCTTTCTCGCAGAAGACAAAAATAGTGTCTGATTATGTATTGCATTTATGTTTCATATATGATAAATCAAAAAGATTTTAGGTGTGTTTTAGTATAAGTTTAGAAAAATCAAAAAGATTTTTGGTGTGTTTTGATGTAAAGTTTCAAAAAAGTCAAAAAGATTTTGTTTCTTATTTGTTTTCGACCGAGCGATACAAGATACGAAATCAAAATCTCAAAAACTATATCTTGGATTCTCGAAGAGAAGTTGCAGGTTTCTGAGTGACAAGACTCGAGCATGGTGAAAGGGGGAGTAAGAAATGTCTTTCACAAGTGGATCTTGAAGTTCAAAGATTGTTCAAGATTGATCCAGCCATGTAAGCTCTATTTCTGAAAAAAGTTCAAGTTGAGGATCGGACGCAACGTTGCTGAAGATTGAAGACTGATGTTTTGTTAGATAGATAGATAGATAGATAGATACACTACACGTCAAGGGGGGGGGGGGTTGTTAGAGCATATTCCTATGCTACCATGTGTCTCGTATATTGTATCTAGTCTAGAGCGTCTGTGTGAGTCAAAGTAGTTAACATCTATTAGAGGCCATACCATATGGTCCACCGTACCAGTTGGTACGAGCATACCAACTGGTACGTAATATGCTGCTTTTACTGAGTACTATAAATAGTTCATGTTAGAGAGAGTTCAGTAGTTCTGAGAGTTTCATCTTCTTAACTGTTTGTATTTGAGTGTGTTCTCTATCTCTCTCTAGATTTATTGTAATCATCTTAGTGTATCAATAAAGCAAAGCTTTATTTACGTTTGTGTTCCTCGATTAACCAAATCATGCAGTAGTAAGATCCGTTTCCGTAGTTTTACAAATCATCATATGATACATCATCAAATCCTTTGTCATGAGTTAATAGAAAAATGTACCTTCCCATTTAGCTGGTAAGGCATCCAATAACTTTTCTTTCAACTCATTAGCTTCTTTCTTTACGCCAACATTTTCAAGCTCGCTCACCAGATGTGACAACCTTGATACAAGATCATTAATTGTTTCATTTTGAACATGGCAGAAATTATCATATTCCCTCAACAAGACCTTCTTCTTGCTTTTATTATACTGGGCATTTCCTTCACATCGGTTGCAGAATGCCTCCCAAAACGCTTTAGAAGTTGTGTGCATTCTAAATTGATGAAGAATGTCTTTCGGTAATGCCATTGACAGATTAGAATACGCCTTCTTTTCCAATTTGAAAGCTTCATTTTCAATGTCGTTCATTTTATTGTATTGTTTTTCTTCACCACTCGTAAACTTTGGCTTAGTATATCCATCCAACATAGGTGTCCAAACAGTAACATCGGTCACACCTATGTATGATTCATAACGAGTATTCCAATTATGAAAATCCTCAAACTTCTTCAACTTAGGAACCTTTTTCGTGTTTCCAATTTTGTTGTCGTAGTTAAGTAAAGCTTGAACCGTTGTTGACATCGCAGAAAACACTTGGAACGAATCCATGATGAATTATATCAAAACTGACTCAGGCGTACCAAATAATCGACGTTCGTACCAGACCAGCTTCAGCGTACCAAATCACTACACCCGTACCACCTACGTACCAGACTTTCTCAGGCATACCAACCTATGGACCAAACCAACTGGCGTACCAAAATATGTAGCGTACCAGACTGGTACGGCGTAACTATCAATGTACCAGTGAGTAACCGTTACGTACCACCTAAGAAGATTGTCCTACGTAATAGATTGAACGTACCAAAACACCTAAGGAGATTGCCTTGCGTACCAGCAGCGTATCAAGGTGTTCTTCGGGCGTACCATCGGTGTACCAACTGAAATCGAGTAAATTTTGATATTTTTTGGCTTTTTAAACATGAATTTGATACAGAACTCAGCTAACACAATCAAGGAACATTTTGAAATCAAATTTTGTATCGAATACACTCAGAATTGAGATGAAATGAAGAAAATTGACTCAAAATCCTACTTTCTCTCTCTAGAATTCAGAAAACGACCAAATCACAACAGCAGAGCAACCTGGAGTGCTCTGATACCACTTTTAAGTACCGATAAGGATCTTATCACTGCGTGTTATGATCGATTCGATGAACCACAAGGTAAATAAACGCTTCTTTGATTGATTTTAGTAACAAACGGTTACAGAGAGAAACAGAGAGAGAACACCAATGAAAACACATACATAAGCTTGTAGCACTCACTCTTCTACTCTAAACTAAAGACTTCAACCTATTTATAATTAGGTTGTCCAGCGCACCATTTAACTCAGCGTACCAGTTGGTACGGATCGGCGTACCAACTGGTCCACCCACTGGTACACTTACTAAAGACTTCAACCTATTCTAACACGAAAGTTCTTCGGATGAGCTAGATTATTCCTGGGTTGAAGAGAGAAACCAACAACCGTAACAAGCAAAAGCAAAAAGACCAAGACGACAAGCACAAACACCATCTGTTGTAGCTAACCGGTAGTATCTGAAACGGTTGTACCTGAACCTGTTGTCACAGAGCCTGCAGTATCAGCACCTGCAATCCACGCGACTATTGATGTAACTGAGACACCTGCTGGGGTGGATGAAGAAGACACAAATGATGTTGAGTTTGTTGATAATTCGGAAGATGATTCTGATACGAATAATTCATTTGCATTTATTCGTGTTCGATCACAGAATGTTCAAGTGAGAAAGGGTAGCAAAGAACATCTTGCTTACCGAACCGGTCCAAACAGGAGCAACGACCGATACATTGGTCGATTTTGTAAAGACAAAGTCCCATCAGAATCCGATGAAGATTACAACACTGATGATGATGCCGGACAAGGCAAGGGTAAGAAACTGACTACTTCTTCGTCTTCATTGACACCATCCAAAAGGAATAAGTCAATTGCCGATGGTGGACAAGGCAAGAAGATGATTAAGAGTTCAGAATTTATACTGAAATGTCGTGCCGGTGGATCTTCATTTGGTGGTTCGGATATGTCTATGCTAGTGACGACTCCAACTCTAGCAGCTACCGTGTCCTCTACTGCTGCATAAGATGCAATTTTCACTGAGTTGAATCAGTGTGATATTTTGAAAGACTTCTTGGGAATGACAAAGTCTACAATAGCTAGCACAACACCTTTAGCAAGTGTTGGTGCTCAATTTGTGAATCCACCCATAGGAACAACTTCTACGCTAATGTTTTGGCTAAAAATTACTTAAGCTGGTTTTGTAAGATTTGAACCAAATAAGATTGTGAGGTTTGGTGCCTAGGATTAAGATAAGAAAACTGTTTGCAAGAATCCCGGGACTACAGTAGAATTCCAGGGACAAAAGTTAAAATCCTGGGTAAAAATGTAAGTTTGATTGCGAAATCGATTGAGAAACTTAATAACACAAATGAAACCTTGAATGTGAGTAGCAACACCGAGAATTTTACTAGGGAAAAGCCCTTAGTCCTTATATGTCTCTAAGGTACCGCCGGCATAAAAACCCCGGGTAGCGATAACACACGCTACCAATTTATTGATCACGTAAATGTTTGAGTACAGTGAGTAAGTAGAGAATAGAATACGAGAATACAATCAGTAAAGCTCGAGTGAGCTGAAAAATAAGCCTAAATGTCCTATTTATACTCCTAGCTCTTCAATAACTTGTCCGATATTCCAGGGATCTTCTCTCCAACGTGTGAAATAAGTCTCATGCTTGTTCCATTCGACCGTTGGTGGACTTCGTCAACCTGTCCTTGATCATATATAGACACACAAATCATTAGTAACGATGTCCTAGCATGCAGGGTCATATCCACATGCTGGGTCATTAATATAATAAGGGTGACCCTGGATTATGCTCATCTTGGGTCATAATATCATATAACATAAATAAAAATGAATATAAGCTTCCCTGGATTACGTTGACATCCTGGGACATTATCTTGCTGCTGACACATTCAGGGTCACTGAACATTACCTGCCAAATTCTGGGTCATACGATTTCTGGGTCACTCCTACCCCAGGTCTAAACCTGTACCCTGGATTATCAGCCGAGAATTCAGGGTATAACTGTTTTGGTCAAAAACTGCCTAAGCAATTAGTTGATCAAACTTCGTATGTGAGGTAGCGTGTTTGATGTAAATAAAGATGAGAATGTAATTGCGAAGATTGACACAAGGATGTAACGAGGGAAAATCCAGGAATCCTTGAGTATCCTCAAGGAGCCTAGCAAAAAACCTCGGGGGCCGGTTCAAAGTACCTGCCTCCTAAAACTTTTATATAATGAACGTTCTAGGTACAAAAGAAATGAGCTCGTAATCTAAGTGTAGCGGAGAATCGTAATCGAAAAAAAAGTGTGTGTGTGTGTAAGCCTAGAGCTCCATTAAATACGAATTACATCATAACAACATCCCCTAAAAATTAGCAACCAACTCCACGTTCTCCAACTAGCCGTTTGAAGTCCATTTGGTCCACGTTTCTGTTAGTTGACCGAGTCTTTAGGACACGTGATCCATGCTCGAGTTATCCTGTGAACAATAAACAAAAAGGGAAAAGCAATGGTTAGTTAAGAAATATAATTCAGGATTCTTACAATGATGTGCTTGCGAGCTGATTCGAGCTGCTCATAATCTCCTGAATTCTAGTACCAACAATTGCCCCCAAATTTTTGGCGGATGAAACATGCGAGCCAGCTGTCGAAAATTTGAAATTAGACCTTATCGCTAACTAACTGTGATTTGAGAGGAATTAGTTAGCCCCAACTTCCTAGGCGAAGTTCCCGTTTGATTTCTCCTTTATAATCCTTTCTCCAGTTTCATTATCGCTCACAGCTATCTCTTGGTGAAAAACCCTAGAGCTTCTCCCATCTTCTCCAGGTTAGTTTCATCTATCTTCTTTCTCGTTTTCTTTTCCCATAATGGGAAAAAAGCTGTTGCGATCATCGGCCATGGTCTCCGACCAAATGGCCGACGAATTTATTGATCAAGGACTCCTCCCGGCGACGGCGGAGGAGACCTACAACTTTGATGATCGGAAGATCGCAGTGTTGCAGCGTTCTGCAAGCTTTCCCGCCGGAGCTGAATTCCGTCCCTTCGATCCGTCTTTAAAAGCTAACCATATCTCCGACGATTGGGTCTGTTTCCTTTACTACCCCTTTCTGCTTGGAATGTCATTTCCTTTCCCGGACTTGGTCACCGATTTCTTTTCCATCACCAACCTCGCCTACTCTCAAGTGATGCCCATGGTGTGGCGAATTCTTCTTTCTCTTCATCATTTGAACCAGACTCGTAACCTCAACATTGGGGTTGCCGAGATCTGTTAAGTGTACCGATTAGCCACACATGGCAACAGCAGGTTTGTGTTGAAGGTTAGAATCGGAGAAGCTCGGATGATCCCTAGGATTTCCCACAATGACCACGACTGGAAGCGTCAATTCTTCTTTGTAAAAAGGAGTAGCCTTGTTGGTTGTGAGTGTAGGGATATGATCATGTAATAGTAAACGTATGTATGGAAAGTATTTAAGCCTACGGGGTCACACGTCTCGACACTAATGTATTAGTATTAATTAATTAGTTAATTAATATTTATCACGAACATTTAACGAGGTTTCGTTAAAAACTAACAGTTAATTGTTAACAGAGGGGTGTTAGTTGTAATTAGAAAGAGTTGTAATTGGATTACAATTGGGAGAGGCTTTGTGATAAGCCCTTTAGGCCGAATTCGGTTAGGGGATTATCACAATCCCTAACTTGGTTATCAAGTCTTTTAAACCTATAAATAGATCCTCCTGGGTTAAGGTTTAGTTGCTGGATTTATCTGATAAAAGTCCAAACCCTAAAACTCTCTTTCTTTCTCTTCTCGTTCGCGGCCAAAGAAACCGAACCATAGGGTTTCGGTTCTTGTGAGGTTCGACCAAGGCCAATTCGTGTGAAGGTGTTCGTGATCGAGTACTAGCATACCTACATCGGTGTGTCGTGTGTGCAAACGTAGAGGGATTTGCTTTAAATCCTCTGAGAAGATCAAGTCTTGCCGAGCTAAAAAGGTACACGTATTCATCCGGTTAGTTAGTATAATTCATAGGATTAATCCGCTGCGTACTCGTGTTTAATTGATAATTGTTATATAACCTAACAGTGAGAACCTTCCTACCCAGTGGGTTGTCAAGGGTAGGAAGAGTTTTTGTAACATTTTAATTCCAAACACTCTTCAATTTCATATAACTGATATGTTTGTTTCTTGACTTACAGCGCCCAAGTTTGAAGCTCTGATCAAGCCGACTCGTGAATCCTCCAAGAAGCTTAAAGATCTCTTCAGCATCCCAGTGGCAGAAAGAAGCTGTCAGCCCGAAGAAGTTTCAAGTGCTAGAAGCATCACTCAGCAGTCTCTCAGCCCCTCAAGAACCATGTCAACAAGTATTCGTATGAGAACTCTCCCCTTTTGTCTAAAGTTATACCTTATGATATCTGGAAACTGATCTTTTTCTGTATATGATGAAGCTCCAGGTTCGGCTTCCAACTTCTCCTTCAAGGACCTCAAGCTGCTCATCGCAAAGAAAGAAAAACCCGAAGAGACCAGTAGCAAGGCTCCCACTGACCCTTCAGCCGCCAAGTTTCGAGCTCCCAGCACTCGGTCCAAGACCTCTTATGCAAAGAAGCGCAAGGCTCCAGATTCTACTATCAACGTGGACAGGTTCGATGATCTCCCTCCTGTTGCAGCTGCTAACAAGCTGCTCTCGCTGCAAGTTGTGGTGACTATTGTAAGTAATAGCACAATAATAGAGAAGTATGGTAAAATTATAATTATAATACTTCCCTTGTTGATTCTGATGCGTTATGCTTTGGTGCAGGGTATCGACAAGCTGAGCCACGAGGCGATTTCAGTAGCGCACCCAATCCTGTTCCTCTAACATTAGATGCTCCATCTGTGTACAAGACCCAGCTGCCTGAAGCTTCTTCGAGCTGCTTGACCTCTAGTTCAACTTCTGGCAGTATATCGCTGCTGAAATCAGCCACAAAGTCTGCTAGGGCCTGTGACTTGATTGCTGTTCTTGGCTCGTATATGATATCATAGGCACTTAATTTAACTGCCCATTTCGCCATTCTTCCAGACATTTCTGGCTTTCTTAAGACACACTTAATGGGATAGTTAGTTCTTACGTAAATAACATGGGTTTCAAAGTAATGTCTTAATTTTTGAGAAGCCATGACAAGGGCTAAGATTAATTTTTCTAAATAAGAATACCTGGTTTCAGCGTCTAATAATGTTTTGCTTACATAGTATACCGGATGCTGTTGTCCCTCATGATCTTTCACAAGTACAGCACTCGCCGAGCTGCTTGAAACTGCTAAATAGAGAGATAGTGGTTCGCCCTTGACTGGTTGCATTAGAAGTGGAGCAGATGATAAATATTCTTTCAAGGAGCTCAGAGCTGCTTCATGCTTTTCACCCCATTCGAACTTTTTGTTCTTCTTCAATATGTCATAAAATTCTTTTCTCTTCTCCGATGATCTTGATATGAATCTGTTAAGTGCTGCTACTCTTCCAGTTAATCTTTGAACTTCCTTGACATTCGTCGGAGATTTCAAATTTATAATCGCTTGAATCTGTTCAGGGCTGGCTTCTATTCCTCTTTCAGTAACCATGAAACCCAGGAACTTGCCGGCCTTTACTCCAAAATGGCACTTGGAAGGATTTAATTTCATATTGAACTGGTCCAATATATCAAAAGCAGCTTCAAGATCTCTAGGATGATCTTTTGCTTTTTTCGATTTCACCACCATATCATCTATGTATACTTCCATGGTGTCCCCCAGTTTGTCTTTAAACATCATGTTGACTAGCCTTTGGTATGTGCGCACCTGCATTTCGTAAACCAAAAGGCATTGCAATATAACAATAAATACCTGTGGGTGTCATGAAGGCCGTGTCTTCCTGATCTGATGGTTCCATTTGAATTTGCTGAAAGCCCGAAGATGCATCCATAAAAGTCAGCATCTCATGCACAGCAGTCGCGTCCACCATAGAATCAATGTGTGGTAGAGGGAATGGGTCTTTTGGACAAGCCTTTTTTAGGTCTGTGTAGTCTACACATACCCTCCACTTACCGTTTTTCTTCTGGACTACCACCACATTAGCCAGCCATCGAGGATATTTAACTTCCCTAATCATTTTTTACTTGAGCAGCCTGTCAACTTCTTCTTGGATTATGATGTTTCTCTCAGGAGCGAACTTCCTTCTTTTCTGATGTATTGGCCTGAAAGAATCATCTATACCAAGTTTATGAGTAATAATATCTTTAGATATACCTGTCATGTCTTCATGTTTCCATGCAAATGTTGTGACTCGGGACTTCAAGAGGCTCACGAGCTGCTCCTCAGTATCCTCAGGAATATTGGTTCCTACCAGCACTTTGATTTCAGGATCTTCAGGATTAAGTTGAACTTCTTTGATTTCCAACTCCTTTGTCATCTGAATTCTTCGTGCTGGTTTCTTTAATTGGTATGCTGGCTTGGACTTGATGGTGTTCTTCATCGCAGAAGTATAACAGTCTTTGGCTTCTTGTTGATCACTTAGTATTCTTACAACTCCCCAAGGTGTGGGAAGCTTCACACATTGATGATAGGTAGATGGAACCGCTTTCATGTCATGGATCCATGGCCTTCCCAAGATTACATTGCAACAGGGAAGGGAGTCAATAACGCAGAATTTCTGCATGGAGTTGACTCCTTCAGTGTAAACAGGAAGTCTGATGTCTCCAACCGTATGGTTGGTTTCTCCGCTGAATCCTACTAAAACCGAGGATCTTGGGATTATCTCTTCTTCTGGAATGCTCATCTTTTTAAGCACGTCCAATTGTATAATATTGACCGAACTGCCATTGTCTATCAGAATCCTGCGAACATAATGGTTAGCAATACATAATGTAATTACCAGACTGTCGTGGTGAGGATCCTGGATGTCCAGCTTATCAGTTTCGTCAAAAGAGATGACTTTGTCTTCAGTCAATATCGCATTCTTCTTTGGCCGACTGTCTTGATCCATCTTGGCCTCCTTTGCATGTCTTTTTGCTAATGAGAAGGAGGCTCCGCATATGTCAGATCCTCCTGAGATGAAGTTGATCACCTTTGCATCTGCTGGTGGCGACTGAGCTCTTTTGGGCAGCTCAACAGCTTCTTGAGTTTTACTTCTCTTCCTGCCAAACAATTCTTTGAGGTGCCCTTTGCTGAGCAGGTAACTGATTTCTTTCCGAAGTGCTATGCAGTCATCCGTTAAGTGCCCGAAGTCTTCGTGGTAAGCACACCACTTAGACTTATCCTTCCACGATCCTGGTTTTTCTGATTTTCTTGGCCACCTAGCTTTATCACCTAGATCCTGCAAGGCACATAACAAACCACCCATGTCAGTTGAAAAGCAATAATCAGATACCTTTGGGAGGTTTTCTTCTTCGTCCTCTTCTTCAACTTCGTTAACCCTAGGATTATCGTTTCGATAATAGGGTTTGTTTCGTTGTTGTTTTCCGGGAGAATCTGTCCTTCTTCCTGATGGTTCGTCACCTTTTTTTTGGATCTTCTTATCATCCTCTAGCCTGATGAACCTTAATGCCCTTGTTCTAACTTCATCAAGGTTCCTGCAGGAGTCATAACCAAATCATCATAAAAGCGGGAATCTCCTCTGATCCCCATTTTGAAAGCCTCTACAGCGGCAGCCATATCTAGGTTGGGAATATCCAGAGCTTCTCGACCGAATCTGGCCACATAATCCCTCAGGGATTCGTTAGGCTTCTGAACTATTCTGTACAAATCACCAGTGAGCTTCTCAAAGCTCCTGCTGCAAGAAAAATGGTTATTAAACAAGTTAACTAAATGGGGAAAATAAGTAATGGTATTAGGAGGAATGCTGAGCAGCCATTTCAAGGCTGGTCCTGTCAATGTTGAGCAAAATCCCTTGCATAAGCAAGCTTCTTTGATGTTTGCAGGAATGGGGTTGATTTCCATTCATTCCCGTATTGTGCCACGTGCTCCTCAGGATCTGTGGTCCCATCATAGAGTTTCATGTTGGGGGTCTGAAATCTTTGGTATCTCTACGTCACAAATGGGCCATGCAAATCTAGAAACCCTGTGGCTGCCTGCTGGCACTTCAGGATTCGGACGTATAACACCGGGAACACTTGAGATCATGTCTTTTAACCTCTGAAGTTCCCTAGCGATGGTCGGGTTGATACCTGCTGTTGAGGGTGTATTTTCAGGATGCTCACAGGAAGCTCAGACAGTTCAGGAATCCTATTGTCATCTGAGAATCTCGTACATTCAGGTATCCTGATTGTTTATTTTAACTAACCTTCATATTTTGCCACATGTCTATTTGACCAGGTATTACCGGAATCATCAACGACCTCCGAAACTTATGCTCCAGCTGAAGAAGATCGTGGACCAAGTGAATGGAGAGGCCTCTAACGGTCGAGTTAGTTGGACGATAGGATCCCGGGAATCCCGGAAAGTTAGTTATCATTGTATTTGTTATATAAATCGAGGATTCGATCAGTAGGAACACACAATTACACTCGCACACTGGTTTCTCTACACGAATTATTGTATCACTTAGCTCTGATCGATCAAACCTCCAACCCGTTGTAACGAATCGTTTGATAATTAATAACATTGACTTGGTGGCGGTTTCCAGCCGGCACCCGAGGTTTTTATCCAGGATTCCTAGAGGCGACTCAAAGGATTCTGGAGTTTTCCTCGCTAAAATCCTTGTGTTATCACCTTTACTTGTATTACTTACCCATTTGATCGTTAAGCACTCTACCTCACAATCTAAGTTTGGAATACAGGATTCCCAAGTGAATTTTTGACCAAAACAGTTTGGCGCCCACCGTGGGGCAAGTGGTGCTTAATCCTACCAAAATCCCATATCTCGTTCATTTCGTTTGATCTCCGATCCAAAGGATGTCGAACTCACAAAAATCTGTCTCGGCCTCTACATCGTCCTCTATTCCCCCTATTCCTTCCTTTCCAGGAAGCCAGAAGAAGACTAATGACCGTCAGAAGAAAGTGGACGAGCAGCCGAGAAAAACTGATTATCCTGTCTTCACAGGATCCCAGGTTCAATCTGTTGATCCGATTATTACTAACAATGATTTGTTTTCCTTGATTAAGCAGGTAAAAAATCAAATGGATCAGCAAGAAAAAACTAATCAAACGGTGATGAAGGAAATTGAAGATCTAAAGAAATCCAGGAAGCCTATGGAAGAGCAAAGTCCCCTGTTTCCCAGGCATCTCGATTTCAATGCTTCGGGATCCTCAGATCCGTTTCGCTACAATAACAAATCAACATCAGGATTTGCTACAGTCCCTGCAATGACTTCTCAGGCCGCAGGATACGCTGAAAGTACTGCTGGATTCCTAGGAGCTGTCCAACCAGAATTCTCACAGTCACACTACAAGGCTCCCTGGATTCCACCGTTGTTGGGATCCTCAGCCTTGCCGTCTCAAGGATATCCTTTTTCTGTTGGGAATCCGAGTCAGAATTCCCGAGGATACCAATACTCTAACCCTTCAATTTCTGCAGGAATCTTCAGAACCAACTCCTCAGAAGTGCATGATGGTGACGACATCCCCATGCAAACAGCAGCCACTACGGAGCCAAGCTTCCCAGCAAATTATGGCTACGGTCCCAGGATTCCGACCCAGAATCCTGCCTCTGGTAACATGTCCAATTCAATCCCTATTGTTTCTAACCAAGGTGCTCCTTATGATGCAGGTATTCATCCAAGTGTCGCTAGGGAGCTCCAGAAGTTGAAAGAAATGATATCAAATGTTCCAGGGATCCTGAAGCCTATCCCTGAAGTTCCTTTAGAAAGCCACAAGATCTCTAGATTTGCTTGGCCAATATCCCAAGTAGAGATCCCGAAGCGTTTTCAGACTCCAAGCATGAAGCTTTATGATGGGACCACGGATCCTGAAGAACACGTGGCACATTACCGGGAGCGTATGGAGATCAACCCTATTCCAATAGAAATCAAGGAAGCCTGTCTATGCAAAGGCTTCGGATCGACCCTAACAGGACCAGCCATGAAATGGCTACTAAGCATTCCTCCTAACACTATTACGTCATTTTCTCATTTAGTTAACTTGTTTAACAATCAATTTTCTTGCAGCAGGACCTTTGAGAAGCTTACAGGAGACCTATACCGAATAATTCAGAAGCCAGATGAGCCTCTCAGAGATTATATTGCCAGATTCGGACGAGAATCTCTTGAGATTCCTAATCTGGATATGGCAGCAGCCGTGGAAGCCTTCAAAATGGGGCTCTCCAAAGATTCCCGTTTTTACGACGACCTTGTTATGGCTCCTTGCAGGAATCTTGATGAAGTACGCAGCAGAGCCCTGAGATTTATTCGTTTGGAAGATGACAAGAGGATCCACCAAAGACTGGAGGTTCCTAAATACGATCCCAATAGCAAAAAGGCAGAATCCCCTGGGAAGCCGTATAGATCTCGTCCATATTCCAAACCGGAGAATCACAAAGTCAACGCCGTTGACCAGGATGATGACGATGAGGAATATCCTAAGGTATCTGAATACTGTTTTTCCGTTGACATTGGTGGTTTGATGTGTGCTATGCAGGATCTAGGTGAAAAAGCTAGATGGCCCAGGAAGGATACTAAACAAGGATCCTGGAAGGACAAGTCCAAGTGGTGTGCCTTCCATGAAGATTTTGGCCACCTGACGGACGAATGTATAGCACTCCGAAAGGAAATCAGTTATTTACTCAGCAAGGGGCATCTTAAGGAGTTGTTAGGCAGAAAGAGGGTCAAGACTCAAGAAGCCGACAAGGTGCCCCAGAGAGCGGCTTCTCCACCACAGGATGCCCAGATTATCAACTTCATCTCAGGAGGCTCGGATATCTGTGGAACTTCATATTCCTCAGCCAAGAAGCATGCCAAGGAATCCAAATCTGAACAGGGTGACAGACCTGTCCGGACATCCACCTTGACTCAAGATAAACTAATATCTTTTGATGAGAGTGACCGTTCTCATGTTCAGGATCCTCACCACGATAGTCTTGTGGTTACTTTATATATTGCTAACCATTTTGTTCGCAGGATTCTGGTTGATAACGGGAGCTCAGTAAACATAATCCGACTTGATGTGCTCAAAAAGATGGGGATTCCAGAAACTGAAATAGTTCCAAGATCCTCAGTTTTAGTCGGATTCAGCGGTGAAACTAAAAGCACCGTTGGGGATATCAGGTTGCCAGTATATATAGAGGGGGTAAACTCTATGCAAAAATTTTGTGTTATAGATTCTCTCTCTTGTTGCAATATTATTCTTGGCAGGCCTTGGATTCACGAGATGAAAGCAGTTCCTTCAACTTATCACCAATGTATCAAGCTTCCTACACCCTGGGGAGTCGTAAGAATTGAAAGTGACCAGCAGGAAGCCAAGAACTGTTACTCTACTTCAATGAAGAGCACCACTAAGGTGACGAAGGGATAGCAATTACAGAAAAAGGCGCCTGAAGCACAGGAGGACAGGGAGCTTGATGTCAAAGAAATACCTCTAGACCCTAAGAATCCTGAAATCAAGGTGCTCATGGGAACGAGCATCCCAACAAATGTTGAACAGGAATTATTAATACTTCTCAAAGCCAGAACTTCAACTTTCGCCTGGAAGCATGAAGATATGACAGGTATCCCTAAACACGTAATTACTCATAAACTTGGTTTAGATCCCTCTTTCAGGCCTATACAGCAGAAAAGGAGGAAGTTCGCTCCAGAGAAAAATATAATCATCCAGGAGGAAGTCGACAAGCTTCTCAAAACAAAGATGATCAGAGAAGTCAAATATCCTAGGTGGCTAGCGAATGTGGTGGTGGTCCAGAAGAAGAATGGAAAGTGGAGAGTTTGTGTTGATTACACAGACTTGAATAAGGCCTGTCCTAAAGACCCGTTTCCACTTCCTCACATCGATGCAATGGTGGATGCCACGGCTGGCCACGAGATGCTCACTTTCATGGATGCCTCAGCAGGATTCCAGCAAATTCAGATGGAACCCTGCGATCAAGAGCATACAGCGTTCATGACTCCGACAGGTATATATTGTTATACTGCTATGCCCTTTGGATTAAGAAATGCAGGTGCCACCTACCAGAGACTCGTCAATATGATGTTCAAAGAGCAACTGGGGGACACAATGGAAGTCTACATAGATGACATGGTGGTAAAGTCCAAGAAAGCTGAAGATCACGTCAGAGATCTCCAGACTGCCTTTGATATCCTTGATCAATATAACATGAAGCTCAATCCCTCCAAATGCCACTTTGGGGTGCGAGCTGGAAAGTTCTTAGGATATATGGTCACAGAAAGAGGAATCGAAGCGAGCCCAGAGCAGATCAAGGCAATTCTGAATCTCAAGTCCCCATCAAATGTCAAAGAAGTGCAGAGGTTGACAGGAAGGATCGCGGCACTCAACAGATTTATTTCAAGCTCCTCAGAAAAAAGCAAGGATTTCTATGATATCCTGAGGAAAAACAAGAAGTTTGAGTGGACTGAGAAGCATGAAGAAGCCCTGAGGTGCCTGAAAGACTACTTATCAGCAGCTCCGTTGCTAATGAAACCAGAAGATGGGGAGCCACTATATTTATATCTTGCCGTTTCCGGAAGCTCAATCAGTGCAGTCCTGGTAAAAGATTATCAAGGTCAGCAGCATCCGGTATATTATGTAAGTAAAACTCTGCTAGACGCAGAGTCCAGGTATTCTCACCTTGAAAAGTTAATTTTATCTCTTATAATGGCTTCCACTAAACTTAGACATTATTTTGAAACACATACTATAATCGTGATGTCTAACTATCCTATCAAGGCAGTTCTTAGGAAGCCGGAAATGTCAGGAAGGATGGCTAAGTGGGCAGTCAAGCTGAGTGCCTATGACATCAAGTATGAACCAAGAACAGCAATCAAATCTCAAGCATTAGCCGACTTTGTGGCGGATTTCAGCAGTGACATTGAACCAGAAGTCGAAAAGGAAGTCCAGCAACTTGGGAAGCTCAAGGAAGACTGGATCCTCTACACCGATGGCTCCTCAAATATTAGAGGAACAGGGCTGGGAATCCTGCTAAAATCGCCACAGGGGGACATAATACCTTTATCCATATCCTGTGAATTTCAGGCTACCAACAATGAAGCTGAGTATGAGGCTTTAATTGCTGGATTACAGCTGGCTAGGGATATGGGAATCCTATCTATACAAGTATTTGTTGATTCTCTCTTATTAACTAACCAATTTAATGGCTCCTATGCAGTAAGAGGAGAGAATCTAATTAAATATCTTGAAATTGTCAAAAAATTATCCCTATTTTTCGAAAATTTTAACATTTCACAGGTACCAAGAGAAGATAATGCGGAAGCCGATGCGCTAGCAAACTTGGCTTCATCGCTCAGGATCCCTGAGGATGTCAGGATTCCAATAACTCACGTCTTGACACCAGCAATAGCTCAACAGGAAGCTCAGGCTGTTGGCGATAACGCAGGGGCAGACGTCGAGAATCCTGAAGACGCCCAGGAATCCTGGACATACCCGATCCGGAAGTATCTCAAAGATGGGGAGATTCCTAAGGAAGAAAACCCCAGAGCTTTTCGTACAAAGGTAGTACCCTACACTATAATTGATAATATCCTATATAGAAGATCTCTTGCAGGTGTCTACTTAAGGTGCCTAGAGAAGTCAGAAGCTCTTGAGGTGCTTGAAGACATCCATAGTGGAGATTGTGGAAACCATACCGGGGGCAGGGCGCTGTTCTCTAAAGTTCTCAGATTTGGGTACTATTGGCCAACTATGAAGAGGGATGCCGCGAGCTTCTCACAGAAGTGCGATGCTTGTCAAAGGCATGGTAATATCCTTCACCAACCTGCTGAGCATCTGCATCCTATAGTATCCCCACGGCCTTTCATGAAGTGGGGCATGGATATTGTGGGTAAGCTGCCAAAGGCTCCTGGAGGAAAGGTGTTTATGCTTGCCATGACAGATTATTTCTCCAAGTGGATTGAAGCAGAAGCCTATGTTCAAGTGAGAGAAAAAGAAGTGATATCCTTCATCAAAAGAAACATCCTCACCAGATTTGGGATTCCAGCGGAGATTATATGTGATAATGGTTCCCAGTTTATAGGTAAAAGGACTACAAGTTTTTGTGAAAGCTGGGGCATCAAGATGATCACTTCAACACCTGTCCACCCTCAGGCCAATGGGCAGGCAGAATCCAGTAATAAAATTATCATCAATAACCTTAAGAGGAAGCTGGGTTCCAGGAAAGGTAAATGGGCCGAAGAGTTGCCATTTGTTCTTTGGGCAGACAGAACTACACCCAAGAATGCTACCGGCCAAACACCATTCTCATTGGTGTTTGGGGCGGAAGCCGTAATTCCTACAGAGATTGTATTCCCAACGGCCAGAATCAACTGCCAGGATCCTGAAACAAATAACCAGAACCTCCTTCAGGATCTCGAAACAATTGAGGAGCTCAGAGATATGGCCAAGATCCGGATGGCTTCTTATCAACAACGGATAGCAAAATCTTATAACAAGAACACCAGGCTAAGAAGATTCCAAGTAGGTGACTTGGTTTTGAGGAAAGCTTTTCAGAATACTACCAATCCTGCTGATGGGAAGTTGGCACCCAAGTGGGAAGGCCCTTACCTTATTGATTCTGAAGAGGGTAAGGGGGCATACCGTTTGGTGAATATGGAAGGAGAACCTCTGCCAAGAGCCTGGAATGCCATACACCTCAAAGCTTATTTTATGTGAGAATCCCGTTGAGAATCTCAGGCAGAATCCCAAGGATCCTCAATATATAAATCCAAGGTACGTATGCTAATCCTATCTCAATTAATTCTTATTATTTTTGTGATAAGTTACTGACTTAAGCATCGGAGTGGTGTTAGCTAGGCTAACACCCACGCCTCACCAAGCGTTAAGTGTTTTGCAGATTTTGAGAATCCTAGAGAATTTTGGGTATATCCCCAGTTAGAGGTTGGCCACCTCTCCTACGTTTAAGGTATCCTGCATACCTTCTAAGGTTTGAGAGGCTGACTCCTCTCCTAAGTTTGGGTAATCGCCAGTAGCGCACGACCCTCGCCAGTAGCGCACGTTGTCCCCCGGTATGCTCAAGGTGGCCGGACCAGTCCACTCCAGGGGTGGCTGATAATCTTGTCACTGGAGGCTGCCGGGCGGATTCTCAAGGTTTATAACACTGACGTGTTATCTAAGGTTTTGGCATTTTCATGTCACATACGCATGGGCTTGTCCCCAGTTTTGGCTTAGTCCCAAGAATCCCGGGCTTGTCCCCAGTTTTGGCTTAGTCCCAAGAATCCCGGGCTTGTCCCCAGTTTGTTTAACTCGTTTGCTTTCGAAAATGTCGGCTTCGGCCGGAGGCCAAGAAGCTTTTCGAAATTATTTCAGGTTTTAGAAGAAATTACTGAGGAAACTGCGTTCAGGATCCCTACAAGAATCCCGATTCAGGTAGAAAAAGATATGAGTATTTGGAATTGGAAAGTTGGCTAAGGTAAAATTCAAAGGTCAGTTTTCACTATTTAATCTAACTTGACATATTGATCGAATTTCAAATGGTCTTTCGGCATGCAAATCATTTTTTTATTTTTGATGAGTTTTTACAAATTAATTATACCAATCAAAATTTCAATACAAAAGGCAATATGAGAAACCCAAAAGATACTAATATTATTCATAAGCCATAAAAGGTTGTGAGCTTCTCAAGCTTCGTCCTGAAAACCTCAGGATCCCTCCACTTGAGAAGCTCGAAGGTCAAAAGATTGTTTTTTGGGAATCCTGGTTTCGTCTTGTAAACACAAGATCCCTCCACCAGGATCCCCACCATTGTTGTTGTTTGCTACTTGTTCATTACAGGAAAAGAGAAATTGTTTCAACCACAAGAACCACCAAAAGAACAACCTAAAAACCTAAAAAGTGGGCTCAGACCGTTGCAATGTCCTCATCGCCCACTGTCTTCTCCTCCTCCACCGGCTTCACCACGTCCTCCAGCTTCTTGCCAGTTCCCAGTTCAATCACAAAAGCCCTTGTTGGGGCAACCGGAGAATCCGGAACCACCTTTGAGGAGCCGCCTTCGGTCCCATCCTTTCCTTCCCCATCACCATCTCCTCCCAGTGATTCCAAGACCAGCCTCCAGCCTGCGACATCCCAACCTGGTACCTGAAAGCCAGCCGCTTCAGCCTCTTCTGCCATTTGAATTTTGCATTCTAGGACGCTCCGGGCAGCCGAGAGTTGACCGATTTCAGCATCAGCAGCCATCTTGGCTTCCAGGGCTTGACGCTGCTCAGTGAGCTTATGCTCATAGAGAAGGGTCTTACCCTTGGCAGTTTCAGCTTGGGCCTGAATCTTCTCGTTGGCTTCGGCGAGCTTCTTCTCCATGTCCATAGCTTGGAAGCTCAGCTTCTCAATACCCTGCACAAATAGGAATCCTATTCAGAAGCAGCGACAGGTATAAAACTAACACAAATATTACTTGAGCTTCTTACCAGGTTGATCATGGTCTGCATGGAGAGGATCTTATTGCTGACCTCAGAAGGAGCAAGATCTTCAAAGGATTCCAGGTACACCACAGGAGCTGCTGGAGTTTCTAGGGCCTTCCTCTTCTTGGAAGCCGAAGCTTTAGGCCGGCTGACAGGTGGCTTGGAGACGGTGGGGTGCTCGAGCTGTTCCTTCTTGACTTTCAGGAGGCTGTCAAGATCTTTCAAGGAAAACGAGGCGCTGGATTTGGAAGCTGTAATCAGAAACAGGTTGTCAGTATCTGAGAAGGTCGTATAACCAAAAAAGTCAGAATCCTGTAAAAGCTTACCAGACATGGCGGGAGTATGGTCGGCCGAATAGCTGTTTTCACTGGTCGTTGTTTCAAGGATCAGGGCTCTCTCGTTGGCCGGAATCTTGTAGATGGCTTCAAGCTTCTTGAAGTCAGGCTGCTTCTTAATGAGACTCTCAAATTTGGGCGCTGCAAGAAAGAAAACAACAAAGAAATTAACAATGTGCAGAAAATTCAACGGAATAAACGCAAAACTTCAGCTTCCTACCCTTCTCAACCCACTTCAACGGTAACTCTGTCCCCCCAGGAATCGAGTCTCGTTTGACAAAGAAGAATCGCTTCTTCCAATCATGATCGTTGTGGGAGGCTCGGGGAATCAACTGGGAATTGGAGGTACGAGCCTGAAGAACGAATCGGCTACAACCATGGGTTCTTAACTTGTAAGCTTCACAGATCTCAGGAATCCCGATGCCGAGATTCCTGGTTTGGTTCAACTGGTCCAGAGAATACAAGATTCTCCAGACCATCGGCATGGTTTGAGAATAAGAAAGGCGGGTGGTCTTGAAGAATTGAGTAATAAGTTCCGGAAAGGGGAATGTCATTCCGAGCAAGAATGGATAGTACATGAAGCAAACCCAGGTTGAGGAAGCGAAATCGGACTTAACAAGGGAGCTGTAGGGTCGGAAAATGGTCCCCGGCGGAAAAATGCCGGAGTTTTTCAGATCTTGGATATCGCGATCGTCGAAGGTGCAACTTTCCTCCTCACAGGGGATGATATACCCCTGATCGTGGAAATCTTCGGCGACCGGAAGGTTTAGTGAAGAAGAAGATCGAGTGTTTTTCTTGGCCATGGCCGAAAAACGCGAAGAAAAGACGACGAAGGAGAAGGATAACTGACCTGGAATACCGGAGAAGCTCGAGAGATTTTGCGAAGAAGATGGAGATAATCTCAGGAAATTACCTCCTATTTAAAGCAAAATGTCACATCTCTTGGACGCCGAGAAAACAGTCACATCAGTAACCATATTTACCGTTTACACGCCGTTAAAATGGCATCTTTTTGAATTTTAACAGCTGTCAAACTTATCCACAGCTGTTGAAATTCAAGGGGCAATTGTTGAGGGTGTATTTTCAGGATGCTCACAGGAAGCTCAGACAGTTCAGGAATCCTATTGTCATCTGAGAATCTCGTACATTCAGGTATCCTGATTGTTTATTTTAACTAACCTTCATATTTTGCCACATGTCTATTTGACCAGGTATTACCGGAATCATCAACGACCTCCGAAACTTATGCTCCAGCTGAAGAAGATCGTGGACCAAGTGAATGGAGAGGCCTCTAACGGTCGAGTTAGTTGGACGATAGGATCCCGGGAATCCCGGAAAGTTAGTTATCATTGTATTTGTTATATAAATCGAGGATTCGATCAGTAGGAACACACAATTACACTCGCACACTGGTTTCTCTACACGAATTATTGTATCACTTAGCTCTGATCGATCAAACCTCCAACCCGTTGTAACGAATCGTTTGATAATTAATAACATTGACTTGGTGGCGGTTTCCAGCCGGCACCCGAGGTTTTTATCCAGGATTCCTAGAGGCGACTCAAAGGATTCTGGAGTTTTCCTCGCTAAAATCCTTGTGTTATCACCTTTACTTGTATTACTTACCCATTTGATCGTTAAGCACTCTACCTCACAATCTAAGTTTGGAATACAGGATTCCCAAGTGAATTTTTGACCAAAACACCTGCATCCTGCATAATTCCTTGGTTAGGGTTAGCATAAAAATTATCAAAGTTGTTACCAGCCCTAGAAGTTTGGAGATGGATCTGAGATCCATATTCAGCATCTCTAAGGACGGTTGGCTCAGTTGTAGTTCCCACTTGTATGGGGATGAAGTCTCCCTCATGCATCTCTTGAGATGAACCTGGGATTGTGCCTGCAGAGACAGTAGGACAAGAAAATAAGGATCCTTGAGGATCCTGAGCAGCTCGGAAGCGGCTCCGATATTGTTGGAATGGCTGAGATGAAGATCCCTGAAGCATTTGAGGAGTAGGTGCTGCTGACTGCTGGTTCCAAGGCTCATGAAGGTTCGTCGCAGCAAACCGCTGTGGTTGAGATACAGGTTGTTGCATTGATACCGTTGGCATTTGATGGCTTAAAAACCCGGCAGGTTGCTGACTCGAGCATCTCGGCAACTGCTGACTTCCATATCCATTATAGTAAGATTCTGGGGGTTGCTCGGAGTAGAACCCAGAGTATTCCAGATCTGTCACCCTGGAAGTCTTCTGATGCTGAGAGCCTGAGAATCTTGCAGTAGTAGTTGTTGCAATACCTGGCTTTGGAACAGTAGAGGGATTCGTTTTCTATTTTGGCTGCTCCGATATTTCCGGAGAGTCGAACCCGAATGATCTTGGCATCAAAGGGCTAATTTCCTCTACTGGTTTCTTTGACTTCTTCAATTCCATGATCTCCTTCATCATTTTCTCGTTGGTTTTGGCTTGCTCATCCACATGAGCCTTCATTTCCCTGATCAAAACATAGAGATCATTATTAGAAATAGCAGAGTCAGTGGACGTACCTTGAGATCCCTGAAAAGTAGGATATTCCACTCTTTTAGTGTCGGTGCCGGTCACTTTCTTCATCATTGGGGGGAGACCAGTGTCGACAGCCGGTTTAGTGGATGAAATAGATTTCGAAGTAATCTTTTGTTGGCTCGACATTTTCAAGAATCGATTATGGGAAGAAGATCAAGGCTCTTAGCTGAATTCAAACACCGTTTGCCCCACGGTGGGCGCCAAATTGTTTTGGTCAAAAACTGCCTAAGCAATTAGTTGATCAAACTTCGTATGTGAGGTAGCGTGTTTGATGTAAATAAATGTTTTGGTCAAAAACTGCCTAAGCAATTAGTTGATCAAACTTTGTATGTGAGGTAGCGTGTTTGATGTAAATTAAGGATGAAAATGTAAGTTTGGAGCTTGACACGAGGATGTAACGAGGGAAAATCCAAGTATCCTTGAGTATCCTCAAGGAGCCTGGCAAAAAACCTCGGGGGCCGGTTCAAAGTACCTGCCGCCTAAAACTTTTATATAATGAAAGTTCTGATTACAAAGTAAATGAGCTCGAATTCTAAGTGTTGCAGAGAATTGTAATCGAAAAGATTGTGTGTGTAAAGAAAAAAGGTCCCTTATGTGTGTCCTAGAGCTCAGTTTAAATAGTCAAAAATACATTAACTAACTAGGCTAAAAACTAGGGATTGAGTCTTCAAGTCTTTGTGAACGTTGGAGTCAGTTACAACACGTCCCATAAAGCCTTGACCGAGTCTTTAGCCATCATTTACACGTCCCTTAATACCTGCAATCAATTAAGACACGTGGACAATTGTAACGGTTAAATCGATAACTGTAGTTCAGGATCCTTTGAGCTTCTGGCGAGCATCCTGAAATAATATAACCAACTGTCCTATATTTTAGGTATTCTCCCAACTAAGCCAATATGAACGTTGTGGACCACTTAGTCCGCGTTCTATATCATTTGTCCGAGTCTTTAGGCTTGTCTACACGTTTCTTTGACCCTGCAATTAATAAGTCACATGGGAAAAACAAACGGGTTAGTTGATAACTGTAATTCCGAGATGCTCGAACCTGCCAGGATCCTGAACTTGCGTAAGGATACCAAACCATTTGAGCTGCCGCCAGGATCCCGGATTATCAGCCCTAACAATTGCCCCTGAATTTTAACAGTTGTCGACCAAGAAGACGGCTGTAAAAATTCAAACTCAACGTCATCTCTTGAAATAATTACGAAGGTGACTCGTTAGCTACTGATTTGATAGCAACACAACTTCTCACGTGATTTCCCCATAAA
>JBCNJP010000010.1:58472454-58507274 GCA_039602395.1 Deinandra increscens subsp. villosa
CCATACTCTCTCTCTCTCTCTTGAAAATTAGAAGAACAAAAATATACAAAAAAATAGTGAGTGAGTTACAGGTTCGATTAAAGAAGATGATGAACTCAGAAACACGAACACGAGACTGCAGCTCGAGATCGTTCGTATGCTCGTTTCTGTTAACAGTTCTGGGTTGAGGTTCATGGGTGTGCTAAAGACAACGTTCGAAGATGGTGACGGGACTCAGCCGGAGTCTCCCGTTCTGCCGAAAAGTAAACGGACCTGCCCCGGATCATGTCAACCGGAAAGTCAGATCCTTTCAGACCAGTTCCGACCAATCCACCTCAACCGGAGGTAACAGTCCAATGGGTACAGTAACCAACCAGAGCTATGTCTTGTGCGTTTTTAGGCAGAAAATCGCGATATCAACCTGATTTTGAAGTTCATCCGGAAAAATAATCTTGAACCGGATCTCTGAGGTTCAACCGGACATTGAGCTCAACCGGAACTCAAGACTTCAACCGGAGATGAGAAGTTCAACCGGATCTGCCAAGTTCAAGCGGAAAGTCAAGTTCAACCGGAAAATGGAACTTCAACCGGAGAGTTCAACCGGAACTCGAACTTGAACCGGAAACCGAAGTTCAACCGGAACAGCAACTTGCCTTCAACCAGAAGACTCGATCAACCGGAAATCTGAACCAACCGGAGTTTACCGCTGACCAGTCTCTTAGTTTGTCGGAGACGCCTCTGGTCACGGGATATTCACTCCCGTTCGCCCCCTAGTCACGCTTAAACTCGCCGGAAATCGCACCTTGGCCGCCGGCAGTTGTCTCTCGTCGACAGAGAAGAGTGTGTCCGCTGAACAGGTTCTGGTATATGTTTTCTTTTTCAGCTAGGGCTTACCCTCTTTTGTAAGGAAATGGGCTGCTGGATCACAAAACTTTGGTTGGGCCTGCATATCTATATCAGAATTGGGCATGCTCATCTCTCAATTCTGTTTGGGCTACGCAAATAAACTGACCAGTCCAGATTTATTAATCTATTTGGGCAGAAAATCGGGGCAGAAGAAATACAGATTTTGGATGAATATTTATAACAGTGAGCTACTGTTATATATTTCTTTTGTTGTCAACACATAGTAGCAACCAAGATTGAAGCCAAGAGGATCCACATCAACCACTTCATAATTTTTCTCCAACATTATTCGAGAACGCGGTTCGTCTTAAACAATTCAGGTACACCCAGATTATGTTTTTATATCAAGATTATTTCTTTCGGCAGACGTGCTTTGAAGTGAATCGGTTAGGAAAGTTGTGCACAAGTTTGGGTCGATATGTTGAAGACGAACGGGGTTTATTATTGGTTGGATTATGAAGATTAACCGGTTGATATTGCAAGGCTGATTTTTGTTTGTGATATGCTACATGGATGTGTTTGGTTACAACAACATGCCTTTATGTTTGCTACGGGTTGCAAAAGTCTAGGGGGAGAAGATGTGATGATCTTTGAGACTTTTTGCAACCAATTCAGCAAAAGAAAGCAAAGGAAAAGTGGTTTATCTTCGTGCAACGCATCGGTTTGGTATTCGGCCAAGTATTTCAAGTTGGTTGAATTGTGGATTTATTTCTCGCGTTTTTCATTGATTCTTTATATTGTTTATTTTCAACAATATTGGCAACTTGAGTTGTGACTTAGTCCTCAAGTAAATTGTCATTGTGTTGATATTTGTAAACACCCTATGCATTACAACTTATGGCAGAAGCTAGAAGAATGTTTATTGTAGGGGGAGCTTCACAAAGGAGAGTTGAAGAACAAAAGACTTGAAACCACATAAAGATTTTCTTGAAGTCAAGATGCAAGAATACAAAGAATCGATGTCACAAGTGTTGAGTATACCATCTACCAAATAGGGGGAGATTGTTGGGAATCGAGATTCCGACCCAATGTGATTTGGATAGATGTGATAATACTCAACGGCCACTTAACGTCTACCGTCCCGGCAACACGGTGAAGAAACATGACAACTCAAGCTACAAGACTCAACTAAAGAAGATGGCTCTAGTGAATATTATTTATTGTTTAAATATTGTCACTAGTTGATAGTTTTACTATTATGCCCTTAATGAGTTTGTAGTATATATAGCAAGTCTTTCTCATATGAAAGACTTGATGATACATGTAGAGATAGAGTTAGTCATGGTTCCTTGAAGCTTGTCAAGGGTTCTTGCTCTTACCTAGTAAGAACAAGAAACCCGGGAATGCGTGGGGTAGGTAATGTAATCATTCGGTTATAATTAATCATTTGGTTATCCTTTGTTATCTATCTTTCATGTTGTTTATCATAGATTTATCTTGTTCTTCATATCCATGTTTCTACTAGCTTTGTTCTTCATCATCATCACATCTCAAACACCATATCGGTCATATCTCGGTGTTCATTTGTTTTCTCAAAAACGAGTCACACAAAGACTCGATCCGCTTCCGCAACCAAGGTAAAGGTAGCATTATTTATATATTTGCCCACCACCTCGGTTTTTCACCACTCAAAAAGGAAAAACCTTATCTAACATTAAGGTACCATTGTAACAAAGATCTTTGGTACTAATTTTTTTTATTTATGTTGTATTTGGTTGTTATAGCAAATATTTTACACTTTATTACCGTTTTTAATAATTTATTATTTTTTAAGTAAAAAAATTATTGCGTAACTATTAAACAAAGATTCTTATATTTGGTAATAAATATAGACAAAAACAACTTGTTTGTCTTCCTAGGTCCTCAAGCAAAATATTTTCTATTTACAATGAAGTAATTATTTGTCTTAAAACCCTCCATATCACTGCAACATCTTAATAACTTTGTACAAGAATAGGAAAATACAACCACGAACCAAACCGATCAAAACTATCACAAACCCATATAACACACTACCACAACCAACCCACTTAATAGTTGTTATTGAACCCACTTCACCCACTTAATCGACATGGAAGAATTTAGATGTTTACTATGTGCTATGTTTTCAATATAACTACAAGGAAGAAATAAGAGGATCTCCTGCACACATGAGATAGCTGCACGGCCTGCACCAATATCAATCAAAGTTCGATTTGTACATAGATGATTAGGACATTTATCGTTGTTGGTCGGTAGATAACCTTTGTATTAAAAAAGTATATATAAAATATTACATATTGGAGTTTCTCTTTTCCAAGCTACCTGTTGAGGAAAGTATTAACATGTTCCGAGCCAAAAGATTACTTTTTTATATAGCCGCAACAACGTTATATTTCGGTGTGACTTTCAAAATATACATGCTTCTTTGTTATATTTGTTTTCCATGCTACTAATCTTCGTTTATGATTTTCTTTGTTCCGATGCAATTGTTGCCTACAAGTTTTTAAGTTAGATTGTTAGCATTTTGAGACTTTGAGAGAAAAACTAATTTTTACAAATCAATCTCAAGTTACTTTAGCATTAGAATATCCACACTAATGTCAAGCCTTTTAATCCTAAAAAAACCAATATTAACGTTTTTAGTTCTATTCATTTTTATGATTTTAAAAGCATGATTTCAATATATAGTTGGCTAAGTGTGAGGCTCTAGTTGAATCTGGTCATAAAATCTACCAGTAACGAACTCACATCAAAGTTCAAACATTTTAAAGAAGTTATAGAAGTCTAGATGTTCTATATCCATCCACAAACCATTTGTATTATTTTATAAAAAGTACATGGTAGTTTTTAATGGGTCCGGTGGTCATTATTTTGAAAGGACAATATGGTGTAAGCAAGACAAAATTGTTATGTTAAAAGATGAGCATGATAAATAACAGGGTTTAGAGATGTATACTTGTGTTTTGAACAGTTAAACATTGTCTTCCTCATAATTACCTTTATAGTAGATTTCAAAGATACCTGCAACTACAACTGCAGAACAACATAAAAGAAACAAAAAGAATGAGATCATGACAAGCATTCACAATCAAATTTGAAGATTTTTGCAATAAATTGTATTTTTAGAAATGTTGATGCACTTACACGTAAGTCTTGCTTAGAAGTTTTTATTTCAGTGGGGAAGTCAAAATCTAAGTGACTCACCTAAGAAACTAACTATATGGACTAATGAGTTTAACAACATATGCACTTTCTTTATAATTAGCAACTCACAAACAAACTTATAATTAACATCAGCAAGTCAGATTTGCAGGTAGTTAAAGTCATAAGAAAACTCTTTGTTGCAAGTAATCAAATCTCACCAGCCCGATGATATCAACAGTTAAACATTGTCTTCCTCATAATTACCTTTATAGTAGATTTCAAAGATACCTGCAACTACAACTGCAGAACAACATAAAAGAAACAAAAAGAATGAGATCATGACAAGCATTCACAATCAAATTTGAAGATTTTTGCAATAAATTGTATTTTTAGATAAGTTGGTACATGCTTAATAAAGTGAATATATATGAGGATCATTGATATACTTGAGTATGATGATAAAACCAAATTTACATAAATGAACATCAGTATATGGTTCTTAATTAAAGCTAACAACAAATTTACTTGTTTGTGAAATAAAACAAGAGAATGTAAAACAAGATTTACTTGTAAGTAAAACCAAATATGAGCCTGCCGACTAATGAAAAGCCTTGAACTTCAAATAGGAACTAAATTTACTTGTTGATTTTAACTTCGAATTTTTGAAAGGACTCATATCTTTAATTAAATAAACCAGTTGAATACAATTTACCTATGCAAAACCCAACAATGAGACCAGCAGCAAACCTACAAATCACAGTCAATGAACCACATCACATTAAAAAAACTCACACAACGATGTACCAAATCACAGCATATTAGTTCACATATTAAGGCGCTAATTTGTTGCAAAACAAATTAACTTATTTAAGTTCAAATTAATGAAGAGACCACAAATGAAAGTAAAAAATAAATTACCAAAAAATGTAAGGTTGTTACTCAATTCAGAATGAGACTTGATAACTGAATCTTATACAGGAAACAAGTCTCCCACCTAGGTTCTAAGGTAAGCATTATTTAGCAACACCTCTTGGTTAACTGGTGAAAAATTAACTGACATGGTTAATGCCCTTCAGTAAGAAAAAATAGCTGATGAACCCTTCTGGGTCTGCAAGAATGTACATTTTAAGAGAAATGAGATCAAATATAACTTCTTAATAGCCATCAAAACCACTCTATTAGAACAATTCACTAACCATGAGTCATCACAATTCGCACAGTTTAAGCTCAGATTCATACCTTTATTTTCTAAGTTCTGAACCACCGGTTCATTTTGCAAGTCACTCGCCTTAACATAAACCTCAACAGGGGCTGCTCCTTTTGGCACAAAGGGCGAGCACCCATATGGGGCTGCTCCTTTTGGCTCAACATGAGCCTGATATCAAACCACCACCTACATGTTTCTAATTTGCATGAAAAATGAAACTAACACAACTTAATGAATATAGATTTGTTTCAGCGAGAGATACCAATTTTATAATAAAAGCTTTATAGTTGAACAAAAAAAGCATAAGAACAAACAAAAAACCAATAGAACTTTTGATGCATCAGTAGCAATCAAGTACCTTCACAGCAGTATAAAATCAACCCTAAAGGAACATCAATGAAAGAGAAGAAACAAAAACACACAACAAAAAGAAGAAAAACAATTAGATCTTAATACAATCCATGTAATGAAGCCAATGTTCATCAAATTGAAAGAAATAACTACCCTGGAAGCAGATTACAAAGACACCTGCAACAACAATAGCAAAAGAAAAATAAAAAAAGGAACTTAGATTTCAATACAACATATGAAGCCCTAGATAATACACCTACATATAGGTACCGTAATTACCTTCACATTAGATTCCAAGGTTACGTGCAACCACAGCTGCAGAACAAAATGTAAGAAACAAAAGGAATGAGATCATGACTAATACAATCTGATTTGAATATTTTGTGCAATAATTGAATTTGTAGATCACGTTGGTACGTGCTACGGATACACAAAAAATGCACATTTGATGCAGCAAACTGAATCTGTAGATTAAATTCATTCTTTGTTTTATCAACTAAAACTAAGACTCATCACTTTCATAAATCATAAAATCTTGACCAAGTATGCAATATAAGATTGATATGTGACATAATCTAAATTCAATTGATTTGTAATACAAAAATGATTCAAAAAAAAAAAGAAGAAAACTTTGCATACCCTTCTATGTTACAGAGATCGAATCCATTGAGGAAAAACATGAAGTACAGTGTGCTTGTCCTCCACTAATCTTGACATCAAATGGATTGATAGCAGTGATGAAATCACTATAACATCAAGTAAATCTGAGAATTCTCTGCACCCACAAATCAAGATCCAATCAATACACACATGAAAAGCAAGTCTTTGTTCTATCTTTCAAAAATCAATATCCAATAAATACCCATAACAAGAGTAGCACCAAGGATCCTAGCAATCATAACAACTACAACATAAACAATCTGATTCCTCTGCTGATTCTTACCACCAGAAACCACAACAACCAAATACTTTGTTCTATCTTTCAAAATCTCAAAACTTGTAGAAATGTCGATACCCAAACCCATCAGGTTGTTCCGATAAATCACTCTTTGACTCATCAATTTTTTCAACAATTTTTACCACTTAATCTAAACCCCCAATCAATATTAACTGCCTCATTGTCTTTTTTGCAATATTCCTACATGGGTATGTCGAATAGAGGCCAAATTCATAAACTTTATAAAAAAGCAACCCATATATAAAAAGCAATACAAACCAAATCTTGCAGTTCTTAGAGATCTGACTGGCTAAGCAACACTTACAAAACAAGGATCCAATCTGGACAATAAAAGAAAAAAAATGTTAAATTTTAGTAGATCTGGAAGAAAAAAAACATGAATCAGATAAGAACAATGTAAAAAAGATGTAAACATGAGAAGTATAAACAAATATGAAATGGAAATATCTAAAAAAAAATTAAAATGAATCGAATCAGACTTGTACAAACTTACCGTTCAAGATAGGTCGAGAGTGAAGGAAGAGGGTGATTCCACCAAACAGTCCTTGGATGTGAAAAACCTCAAGTATGGACTGGTAAGTTTGTACAAGTCTGATTTCCACCTGCAATGATCAAACAATCCAGGTTTAATAGAACTCAAACACAAATGGAAGCCTCTGTTCATAAATCCATAGACAATGTGATACATTCTTTAACATCAAGCATTGAAAAAGAAAAAATCTCATTAAAATTCATCTGGTGTTACCAGATCCTAGAGCAAGATAAGAAAGGAAAAACAATTTTACAAACCAGCGGAACAGCAGCAAAAATCCGACCGAAAAGGTCCCAGGCAGAAAACTCTTCGGATGTTCATAAGGCCGCATAAGGAAGAAGACGATGTGTAGACCTTGGTCAGATCTGATCGTTCCAGGTGGCCACGGTGGGCACCGCGTCGCTACGACTTCTTTTGAACTCCGTTCTCAAAATTAGATGACATCTCTGCAAAATAAAATTGAATGGTTGTTCGAATTAGATCAGTTATGAGTAATAACCTGATATCGGTCTAATGGATGGAATTTCGGCAGTGGTTCGAGCTCCAGCGATAAGCTATAATATTCAAACCCACGCATAACAGTGAAACACAATTGATTTGGTGGTAATCAAGAAGATTAAAGGCACGAACATGGATTGGAAGTTGAGAATTAGGGTTTACCTTGTTGGAGATGAAACAGCGAACATGGAGGTAAGATTTTTGAAGCAATCCCATGCCTTCTCTCGATAAAAAGACACGCCTGCTCCCACGCATGCTTGAATCTCTGCGTGAATCGAGTAGGAGCGGCCCAATTGAATTGAAGATGGGACAATCGAGAGTAGAAGGAGCGGCCGTCAGAGAAAAAGGGACTGGAAGGCTGTATTACGAAAATACCCTCATCCTTTATTCTTTTAAATTGTGGAGTTGGCTTTAAATGTGATGCTTAAAACCCTTGTACATGTTGCATAACAATTTGTAAGCGTCTTAAAATTAAGGAATTATATGACGAAAATACCCCCGATGACCAATATATATTATATAGTAGTATAGATATAAATATATATATAGACCGTGTCTAGGAAGTCTAACGGAAAACCTTAGGAAAATTTTCACACACGAATACGAAACGCGAACGCTAATGCGCGCACTACTCCGGGGGAAAGCGGCAACGAAACGATGCTACACGCTACGTCCTGATTTCTACTACTATGGCTACGCCGACGGTGACTTTTATGGGAAGGCCGACTTTCGACGATAGCTACTTACGACTTACGACGTTCCTCGACGACGCCTCGATTTCGCACAAAATTTTTCTGGACTAATAGTGGGATAACGGGAAAATGGTTAATATACATATTATGGGATATGTATAAAGTATAATTGTGACTGAACACTGGCTACTTTAACTGTTCAGCAAGATGTATGGAAGAGGACACGGAAGGAACAACATCAACATGACGCCTGCACAGCTGCAAGCGATGATCAACGAACACGTGCAAGCCGCGGTGGCAGCCGTCCAAGCTGCATATGCCGCTCAGGGTAACTATTATGCCGGTTAAGGCACAAAGCGAATTATATTTGACCTGTTTAAATTTGAAACCCGAACTATTATTGCATCAGGAAACCACCACTGCACGTTCAAGTACTTCATGGACTGCAAGCCGATGACGTTCTCTGGCGAAGAAGGAGCGGTAGGACTCCTTAGGTGGATTGAGAAATCTGAGAAGGTCTTCTCTATGTGTAATTGCCCGACTGAAAGCAAGGTGAAGTTTGCTACTGGTACCTTTGAGGGAGCTGCTCTCTCCTGGTGGAACGCTGAGATTCAGATGATTGGGATCGACGCGGCTAACAACATGCAATGGGAAGCATTTAAGGAACTGATCATGGATGAGTACTGTCCCCGTGACCAAGTGAAGAAGCTAGAGGGAGAATTCTTGAACCTGAAGATGGCTGGGTCTGAAATCGAACAGTATACTGCGCGTTACCATGAGTACGCGGTCTTATGCCCCACAATGGTTGATTATGAGTTCAAACGCATTGAGCGTTATCTAGAAGGCCTCGCGCCTCAAATCAAGAGTTTGGTGACCGCCAGCAACCCCGCGACCGTGCAGCAAGCCATCCGTTTGGCTCACAAACTTACTGATCAGGAGGTTGAGAAGGGTACACTTCCTGCGAAAGCCACTGAAAAGACTGCCTTAAGTGGCAAAAGAAAAGCTGATGATGAAGCTCCTGAGAACTCAATGAACAATCAGAGTGTTGGAAACAGTACTGGGAGGTCTTTCAACTCCCAAAGCCAAAGCAAGAGGTCTGGAAACAACAGTGGTAACTACCGCCAGGGCAGTAATGGGCAGAGCAACTACAGGGGTAACCTGCCTCTGTGCAACAAATGCGGAAAGCATCATGCTGGTAATTGTAGGAAGAATTTGAGCTGTGAAAGGTGTGGCAAGGGAGGCCACGAAGCAAAAGACTGTTGGGCAACTCTACCTGAGCAACAAAACCGCCCCAGGAGGAACAACAACAATCATGGAAACAACAACTATGGGAACAACCGCAACGGTCAGAACCAGAACAACAACAATGGGGGAGCCCGTGGCTGCTTTGAGTGTGGTGCCCAAGGTCATATAAAAAGAGACTGCCCTCAGCTGAGAAGACAAGGGAACGGTAATCAGGGAAATAACGGTGGGAATGGCAACGGAAATGGTAATAATGGGAATGGTGGAAATGGTAGAGGTCGAGCTTTCGTCATGGGTCAGGGTGAAGCTCGCAATGATGCCAACGTGATTAACGGTAAATTCATCCTTAATGGTTTCTTTGCTACTGTGTTATTTGATTCTGGTGCTGAAAGAAGCTTTATTTCTACAAAATTTGCTAAATTAATTAATGCTAAACCTATCGCCTTAGATGCTAAGTATGTGGTAGAGCTAGCAAATGGTAAACTTCATGATACAACTCAGATAATTAAGGACTGTAAGTTAGAACTAGCTGGCCATACTTTAGGAATCAACCTTATGCCTTTCCCGATTGGTAGTTTTGACGTAATAGTAGGGATGGATTGGTTATCTGAGAACCGAGCTGAAATTTTATGCCAAGAAAAAGTGGTTCGTATTCCACTCAAGGACGGTAAAGTGTTAACGGTTCAAGGCGAGAGAGGTGGAACAGTAACCGGTATTATCTCGTTTCTCAAAGCTCAAAAGTGCCTTCGTAAGGGTCACTTCGCGATTCTTGCAAACGTCACCGATTCGACACTTCCCGAGCGCAGAATAGACGACTACCCAATAGTCCGCGACTTCCAAGATGTATTTCCTGAAGATCTGCCTGGTTTGCCTCCATTTCGACAAGTGGAGTTTGGAATCGATCTGGTTCCTGGAGCGTCTCCGATAGCACGCGCACCTTACCGTTTGGCAGTAAGTGAACTCAACGAACTCTCCGCGCAACTTCAAGAGTTACTCGACAAGGGATTCATCCGTCCAAGTTCATCTCCATGGGGAGCACCGGTATTGTTTGTCAAGAAGAAAGATGGAACGTTCCGAATGTATATTGATTACCGAGAGCTTAACAAGGTTACAATCGAGAATCGGTACCCACTTCCTCGAATCGACGATCTTTTCGATCAGCTACAAGGTTCGAGTTACTTCTCAAAGATCGATCTACGGTCTGGATATCACCAACTTCGCGTTCGAGATAAGGATGTCCCCAAGACTGCTTTCAGAACTCGGTATGGTCACTACGAATTCCTGGTTATGCCGTTTGGGCTAACCAATGCGCCGGCCGTATTTATGGATCTGATGAATCGAGTGTGCAAGCCGTACCTCGATAAGTTTGTGATAGTTTTCATCGATGATATTTTGATCTACTCCAGGACGAAGGAAGAACACGAGGAGCACCTACGACTTATTTTGGAATTGCTCCGCAAGGAACAGCTTTATGCTAAGTTTTCAAAATGCGATTTTTGGATTCGCGAAGTCCAGTTTCTTGGACACATTATCGATCAGAATGGAATCCATGTCGACCCAGCTAAAGTGGAAGCTATCAAGAATTGGCCTACTCCAAGAGCACCGACCGAAATCCGACAATTTTTGGGACTTGCCGGATATTACCGAAGGTTCATTAAGGGTTTCTCGCAATTGGCTCAACCCTTAACAGCTCTAACGCACAAATGAGTGCAATACAGATGGGGTGAAAAAGAAGAACGCGCGTTTCAAACTCTTAAAGATATGTTATGTTCAGCTCCAATTCTTGCGTTACCCGATGGGATTGACGACTTTGTGGTTTACTGTGATGCATCTATTCAAGGACTTGGTTGCGTGTTGATGCAACGAGATAAAGTGATTGCCTATGGGTCCAGGCAACTAAAGGACACTGAAAAGAACTATACAACGCATGATTTGGAATTGGGAGCCGTTATTCATGCACTCAAGATTTGGAGACACTACCTCTACGGAACAAAGTGCACAATATTCACCGATCATAAAAGTTTACATCACATCTTTAATCAGAAGTATCTCAACATGCGACAACGACGGTGGGTCGAGCTACTGAATGATTATGACTTAGCAATTAAGTATCACCCGGGAAAAGCCAACGTTGTGGCTGATGCATTGAGTCGGAAGGAGCATGAAAAGCCTCGGCGAGTACGAGCGCTGCAACTTACCATCCACGCGGGATTGCCGGATCGGATCCGCGATGCCCAACAAGAAGCTTTGAAAGAAGAAAACTTCGCAGCTGAAGCACTGCGAGGGGTAGATGGTAACTCTGAGGTTAAGTCCGACGGACTCAGGTATTATAATGACAGAATTTGGGTTCCTTTACTTGGAAATCTCCGTGAGCTCGTGATGGATGAGGCTCACAAGTCAAGATATTCGGTGCACCCTGGATCGGATAAAATGTACCAAGATTTGAAAAACTTGTATTGGTGGCCAAATATGAAAGCCGACATCGCGCGATATGTGGCTAAGTGTTTAACGTGCTCAAGAGTCAAGATTGAATACCAAAAGCCTTCTGGGCTATTACAGCAACCAAAGATCCCAGAATGGAAATGGGAGGATATCTCAATGGATTTTGTAACGGGATTACCTCATCGATCGAATCGACCGGATGCGATTTGGGTTATCATTGATCGGTTAACCAAATCTGCACACTTCATTCCAATGAAGGAAACTGACAACATGGATAAATTAACAAAGTTGTACATCGACCGAATTGTGGCATGTCATGGAGTGCCTAAGACTATTATATCCGACAGAGATCCTCGATTTACTTCCCGATTATGGCAATCTATGCAAGAAGCATTGGGGACCAGACTAGATATGAGTACAGCTTATCACCCGCAGACCGATGGTCAGACGGAACGAACTATTCAGACTCTAGAAGACATGCTCCGAGCTTGCGTTCTCGACTTTGGTAAAGACTGGGAGGCTCATCTTCCGTTGGTGGAGTTCTCCTACAACAACAGTTATCATTCAAGTATCGGTGCTTCACCTTTTGAAGCCCTTTACGGCAGAAAATGCAGATCGCCCGTGTGTTGGGCTGAAACGGGTGAGAAGGGACTCACCGGACCGGAAATTATTCACGATACCACAGAACGAATTATACAAATCAGAAAACGGATAGCCGCAGCACGTGACAGACAAAAGAGCTATGCCGACAAACGCCGCAAACCCTTGAAGTTCGAGGTAGGCGACAAAGTACTATTGAAGGTATCCCCCTGGAAAGGTGTGATACGCTTCGGAAAGCGTGGAAAGTTAAATCCTCGCTACATCGGTCCTTTTGAAATTATTGGGGAAGTAGGCCCGGTGGCCTATCGATTACAACTCCCTGCAGAACTCGATGGAGTTCACAACGTGTTTCACGTCTCAAACTTAAAGAAATGTCTGGCTGAAGACACTGAAATAATTCCTCTGGAGGAATTGGAGATTGATGAACACCTGAGATTTATCTTGCAACCGGTAGAAATCATGGGACGCGAGGAGAAAGCCCTCAAACGTAGCAAGATTCCGATCGTCAAGGTGCGATGGAACTCAAAGCGTGGACCTGAATATACTTGGGAACGAGAGGATCAGATGAAGAAAAAGTATCCCCACTTGTTCGAGCAAACGTCCACGGAAACTCAAGGTATGATTTAATTTTGGGGACCAAAATTCCTGTAACAGGAGGAGGATGTGACGACCCTAAAACTTTTGCTTTCTTTCCCCAGCAACAACGACAGCTGATGCTGCGAGCGCTACGACGCAAGAATAATTTTCGGGACGAAAATTCCAATTACAAGGGGATGATGTGACATCCGAGAATTCCAAGGTTAACTTCCGTTAGACAAACCCCGTTAGTTACGTCATAAGTGTTAACTTAAGTAACTAATACTTAACTAGGCCGAATACGTCCACGTCCTTTGGTTGATCACCGAACCCGCCCATATGTGCTATGTGTTCATTTGTTGTTGTCATTATGTGCAATATGATTCAAATGCATGATTTAATATTATGAATAGCATGACGAATTGTAAATCCTTGATTTTGTGAAAATTGCCTAAGTTGTATAGCCAGCGAAACTAACGGGCGAAACTATAGTGTCGCCCGGTAGCTAGCTAAACTGACTGACCTGCACAAGCTCAGGGCCAGTTTCGCTCGGCCAGCGGAACTGCCAGCGAAACTAGCCCCTGATATAAATAATCTTAATAAACCCTAGTTCTCCTATTTGCCTCTTTGACACAACAAACACACACACACTCCATTTTTCTCCTGGAAATCTGGTCAGCCGAGATTCACACCGAGCCATCGAGATCTCAGCCTTAAGACAACATCCATTCGATTCCTTGATCGAATCGTGAGTCCCAAAACCTTCCTTTATGCCATTTTTATGTGTTTTCTATATGTTTTCTTCATAAAGCATGCCCCAATCTTCATGAATCTGTTAGATCTTCTGATATGATGTGTATACATGCTAGATATATCATAAAGTTGCTAACTTTACGTGCAAAATTCATCCATGATAAAGATCTAAGCTATTTTAGTCATTTTAGGGTTTTACATGCATTTTGGTGATTTGATGATAAAAACCCATGATTAAGGTGTTAAAGCTTACTGATTTATGCTGGTAAATGGTTATGTATGCTAGATAATGAATTGCATGTAATATGGAAGCTGTTAGATTGATTTTTAGGTTGATTTATGTGTTTTTCGCGACCAGCGAAACTGTGCTGTTCTCTGGGCGAAACTATGTAGCGAAACTATGTATATCTTCAACCAGCGACACTATGCAGCGAAACTGCAGTGTCGCCGGGTAAACCAACCAGACCAGCTCGAGCGAATCTACCGAGCGAAATTCCCTGAACGAAAGTTCAAACCAGTTTCGGGCGAAACTAGGCTAGCGAAACTATGCTAACAGTTTCGAGCGAAACTAGCCTAGCGAAACTGTGTCATCGGGTATTGCCTAGCGAAAGTGCTGCCCGTGCACACAGCGAAACTGACTAGCGAAACTGCTAGCGAAACTGAGACCAGAATCTAAACTTGTACAATTTGCTTGAATGTTGTGCCATGACTTACATGATTATGCCATGACGATACATGCTTTGATTTCTGATATATATGAACCCTTGTTTATGATCAACCATTGGTGTCGTGTGTCTGTATGTCGAGTCATAGTTCCAACGTGCTATGTTATGGGCCATAGTGACGTTAAGTAAAGATTAGACACAAAACTAATACTTAAGACCTAAACGTGTTCATAGGTCTTCGTTAAGCAAACTTGGATTATAAAGCAAGTGTAGCAGTGCAACCAAAGGTGAGTGTCACTAACCCGATTACCGTGAACCCGTTTGGGTCGCACCGAATAACTAAAAGTAAAACAATGCTGACAAACTCGAGAGTGCTAGGCACCTCCCTGATAAACTTGAAAACCTGGAGTGCTCGGCACCCACTTGATGAACCTGAAGTGCTTTATGGGAAGCACTTGCGAATTACCAAAACAACGATTTCTGAAACGAAACTGAAAAACATTTTTGAGATTCATGAGAATCCGGTAAACCGTTTTAATATGACTAGAGTAGGTTAAAGTCTAAACCACATGATATCACATGATTTCTAAGGATGCTTTGAAAACTTAAAAGTCCTCAACTAATTGTACCATTAATTGTAAAGCGAGGGGATGTTGGGTAGATCTACTGGAGTTTGACAAACTCCGCCCCGTGGCACGGGGAGTGCACGGAGGTACAATATCAGCCTATTTGACCGTGATCCCGAGAGGACACGGGGGAGGCAAAACCGCGATGACGTAGGTCCGCAGTACTAGATGGCACGGCCACTACAATAAATTATAGTCAGCTTTGGTGCAAACTTCCTTAGTGCATGGAACAACGGATTAGCTACCCGCGATATCGGTTGAGCACTTTAACTTTACAAAACTAGTTCATACCCGATGACGTAGGTCACGGACAATTCCTTTAAAAACTAAGACATAACATTTAGCATTGCTTTTTACAAACGAATACTATGTAAGTATACCTTGATACAGATTATGATCATGAGACCGGGCCAATGCATGACAAGCCCACTGTGAACTCACCAACCGTTAGGTTGACACTTGCGTGGTTTAAACTTTTGCAGATCGCTAAGGAGTATTCGGAGCGGGTTGGCATGGCACGTGAAGACTTTTATTTTAATTGAACTATTTGGGAATTTAATACAATGATTTGTAAAGCACATGGTTAGTGCTAAGACAATATTTATTCCGCTGCGTTTGTATTTGAAACTTTATTTTATAACTGATTTTTGGAACTAACTTTGATTCATTTAGTATTTGTAACTAATGGTTGTGGATCCTGGTCTAGCCGCACCCCTTAACGGTATAAACTCCGTTAGTGGTTATTTGGGGGTGTGACACTCCGTCAGATCTTGACAAATTTTTAGGGGAAGGAGGGAGGATAATAAGCATTATCCGAAGGGAACTCAAGGATTATACTTATTATCTAATGAAAATACTTCCATAATACATAGTATCTGAAGGGAACTCGAAGATAATATGTATTATTTCAGGGGAAGTCCTTAGCTGAGGGGAAGTAATCAGCTAAGGGGAAGTCTTTAGAGGTCTTTGGGTTCATGGGAAGTTTTATAGAAAACCCGTAATCTATATTAGGGTTTTTGGTTAAAATAATGTTAATTTGAATCAACTGAACAGATGATAATTACCTTCTAACCCAAAGACCAGTCATCAAATGTCTGGTGGAGTATATTTTTTTTTTCAAATGTGTGTCAGACAGGTTGATGATAGAAAGAAGTTGCTGAAGCTGCTACTGCTCAAAGTTAAAGAACCAGCCGGACAAGACTTCCATCTGGAAAAGCAACTGTTCAGGGGAAGTTGTTGGTTTCTTTACAAGCTTCTAAAAGATTTTCAAAGAAGATGCTCACAAGCTTAGGGAAGCTGAAGATTTCAAGTCAAATCTTTGAAAAAGAAAATGATACAGAGAGCAGTCAGAGATCATGAAGTTTGAAGATCAACAATCAAGTTCTCCAAAGTTAGGAGGTTTTCAAAATTTACCGTCTAATTTTTAGAGATTCAAGACAGTTACCGAAGATTCAGCAAGAACCAGTTCTTTCAAAAGAAGCAAGTCATTGAGAATCCTCCATCTCATTAACTTGTTCATTTCAAGAAGTTCGAGCTGATGTTGATCAAGAGGAAGTCCCAAGTGCCCGTTATGAAACCCAATGAAGATTTCTGCGGAAAGAATCTTCATCAGCATCTTTGCCAGCCAGTCAACATGAAGAATGTCAAAGATTGAAGACATTTAATATCACAAGCCTAGGGGAAGATTGTAGAGGCTAGATTATGAGGCTTGTAATATTAAATAAGTTGGGCTGGGCTTAGAGGGTTTAGCTAGATTAGTAGGCTAGTTTATGATTGGGCTTGGGTTTACTATTGGGTTTATGATCCAAAAGGGGCCCAATAGTAAACCCAATGGGGGTCTATATATAGACCACTTGACCTCCTCATTTAGCATGCTTGTTTACGATTTCTAGAGTGTGAAGAAGGTTTACGATTTGTGTTTTGTACCCGACAAGTTTACTTGTGTGCAAAATTGAAAGTGTTTTATTGTTTAATCATCGTATTCTTCGTGCTTCTTCTACTCTCTATCTTGAATCAATCATAAACGAGGATTCCGCACTCGTTTGTGATTAAAATATCGTGATTAGTTGTTGTTTTCGGACCAACAACTACTGCTGAATTCTGTTTTTTTGTCACCATGTTTACCAAAGCATCAGAGCAAAAGCTATTCTTTTTAACCAGAAGAAAAAAGATCGACTACTATCCCTTTTGAAGAAGAAAACACGCAAAGATCGACCGGGACCTTTGCAAATTACAAAGAGATGGAAGGTGGGAACTATTTGGCAGAAGGTAGAGAAAGAAAAGAAGATGGATAGTTATTCCCATGAACACGAACGTACATGACACTTTTGAAATAGGATGATGATACTTTGTAATGCCACACACATTTTGTAAATGACCAAATATACGCCACATATAAGTACCGAGTACCTATGACTTTTTGTACGAATAGTTAACCCGCCGCAACGCGCGGGTCGAATTGCTTGTGTAGTATTAAAAACATTCTCAACATTCATTAGATAAAAAATTAATTTGAACACATGTGAGATTTATTTAATGTGTGTAATTACTACAATATTTAATGTCTTGCATATAAAAATTAATGGGACTATTACGTGAAAATTTAAAAACAGATTATTAAGTGTCAAAACTTAAAATATATCATGTACTAAAATGTATAAAAGTTGATAAAAGGTTGGAGAAGAAAAAAAATGGACTAAAATAGAGCCTAAAAATCTACAAATTAAATGTTAAAACACATGTTTCAATAAGGAATTTTAGGTCTGATGCAAAATGATTATTTGTATCATGATTTACAGAAAATAACCCACTTTTGGTTAAAATATCAAATTCTGATAATTAATTTAGCATATGGTAGAAGTCGGAGCAAAACTATGTCTTAAAAACGTCGTTTTTACGTGATTTGAATGACTTTACTCAAACTATTTATAAATCAGTAGCTAAAATTATATTTATCACTAAAAGTAAGTCTCTTTTTAATATAAAAGAGTGTGGCATGGTTAAGGGGATCATATGTGCGAACTATACGAAAAACCGCCATCGAAACGCTTAAAATACGGCAATTTTTCAAGAAACTATGAAATTGTCAAAAATATGTGTCACATTATTAAAGTATGTTTGAAACAAATTACTTAGCATATATGATGAGAATTTTATAAGAAAATAGTAATTTAATTAAATTTTCGCATGAAAAACCGTTTGTATGTACGGTGCGTAATGCGGGAACCGGATAATATAACCGACTATAAGACTTGTGAAATTTTCATAAGGTTTAATAGAAATAAATTTTGATGCATATTCTAAGTTAAAATAAATATGCTAAAGTGACATATGAATTATAAATAATCATGCATAATAGATAATTAAATATGTATGTGTTTACTATGGGAATTATGGACCTTACCCGACCATTCACCAACAAGACAACTAGATTTGAAAACTTTTACTTGTTTTTATTAAATGTAAGTGTTTTTATAAATTCAAAAACACTTGTGTGAAGATCTCAAGTTGGGTGATCAATTAAATGAATAGTTAACTTAAAACGGTCGCTAAAGTGTTTCCAATAAATTAGGACACAAATCGACCAGATCACCCAACCCACTTTCGGATAATCTTAGTTAATTCTTGGATAACACTAATCAAGGTGAGTTTCACTATCCCCACTTTTTATATGTTTTATAAATGTTTTGGGGGAAAAATACGTTTAGTTATTTATATAGATATGTTAAATTGACAACTGAAGTGTGGATATATTAGACGTAAGTAAAGGCGCAGACACTCACAAAAGTTGAGTAGGCCATTAAAAATTGTCTGGCCGTCCTAATCATTAGCCACATTAAAGGACAAGAGAAGTGTTGATAGATCTATCGGGTTGACCACCCTAGCCATCGATCAGTCGCTATGGTCACATAATGGTGGGAAATAACTTCGAATTGAGGTCACGTGTTGGTTTGGAACTTATGATATTTAATATATGTCATATTCCTATCTAGTTTATGAACCACATGTTGTCTACAAAAATTTAAATATCTATAATTTGAATTTCAAACTTATATTATTTATTACCTTTCGTGAAAACTCGAAAGAAGATTTTGGTTAGTATTATGGTAGTTGTGAAAATAAACTATCTGGTTATCTTAAATTAAAGGATTGTGATATATTACATATTGTGAACTCACCAACCTTTTGCTTGACCTAGTTTTAACGTATTTTTCAGGTATGTAATGGCTCAGGATCCGACACGGCAAAGACTTTGTCGTTTTCTTAATAAGTATGTTATGTTTTAGTAAACTTTGAACATGCGTTTGTGGGACATAATGTATTAGATGGTTTATCCATCAACTAAATAAAGATGTTCAAATGTTTTTAAATATTGTTTACTAAAACACCATGGGCAACCAACCTCCGTCACCACCACGTAATGCTTCCGCAATACAACTAGAGAAATATTTTGGAGTGTGACAGAAGTTGGTATCAGAGCCAATGGTTATAGTGAACTAGAAGTTTTGACAAATAAAATTCTAGACTATAACTTGAAAAGTTTTTTTTAAAAAAAAGAGATTTTGAAAAGAATACGACAATGTAGGTTTTTCCCGATCCGCGAGACCAAGAGAATACTAAGATTTGGTATTATGGTATAATTGCAAGTTACGTGTTTAATTATTATATTACGATTCATGCAACAAAATTTTACTAACTTGGTACGGATAAGTTTTTGTAACACTCTGATAAAATGACGAGAACGAACGGAAAATTTTAAAAAAAATAAATAAATAAAAGAAAAAGTGAAAAGTTGGCACATGCGGGCCGCACGCGTCTCCTGTTTCCCCTTATGAGGGCGCATGTGTTTCGGGTCGATGGGGCGGTTCGCGGGTTAGCAAAACAGGATCCGCGAGTGTTTCTGGTCCATGCGGGCCGCATGGACTTTCTTGTGTACCGCAAGTGGGCCGCATGTCGCCTAGGTCTATAAAAACGGGTTTTCACCCATTTTCTGCTCATTCTTACACCTGTAACTTGGAGAACTCCTCTCCTCTCCGCCCCTTTACCCCTGAGACACCTAATTTTGGCCAGTAGGAGGGTCAAGCAACAAGATAAAAGCATAAACAAGTTCCACGAAGCTCGGGTAAGCTCCTTGTTCTTCCATTTCATCATTTCTAGCTTGGTTTCTTGTGAGTTCACTACTGATCAGTAGTCGTTGATGCTCCAGATGTTGTTGCATGTCCGATCCATGGTGATCTAAGGCTTGTGGGAACAATTTCATGGTGAAACAAGGTGAGTTTGTGTTCGATTTTTGGTTTAGATCATGATTTTGGACAAACCCACCTCTAAAACTGAGTTTGATGATGCATGCAAGAATGGATATAGCATCTGGAGTTTGCTAGGAGGCTGGGATAGTGAAGACCCGCTTGGATTTGCCTTAGTACAAGGTTTATTGCATAAGGTACAACTAGTTAATGCATGCATGTTATTATCTCGGGTTTAGATTGCAAATCTGAGTTGTGGTCAGTGAAACCCGACAACCTCAGTGGCAAAAATGTCACAAGATGAGGATTTAGTCATTGGGGGTGGAGACCCATTGTTGTATTTTAGTGTTTAGACCCGAAACCGAGTATTTTGGACTTTTTGAAATGGGTTAATGACACCTGGATGATCTCAGTGGCTCTTGGCCCTAAAACTGAGTTAGAATCAATCCATATGTGGAAACCAAAGTGTTGGATTGATTGGAATTGGTCAAACCCGCTTGTAATATGATTTTGGGTAAGTTTAGGACAAAACAGGGACTTGTACCTTTGGATGGATAAGCCCTCAGTGCCTAAATTCTTGATATTTTGCTACTGGGAGTGTTTGGAACAAAACCCCGTTGTCGAAACGAGCCAAAAATGAAAAATGGTAAAAATCCGCTAAAAGACAAAATAGTCGGTGCGGGCCGCATGTGGGTTTTTAGGTGTTCCAAGTGGCCCGCATCCTAGAAAGTCAACTGCAGCCAATGACCTGCCATGCGGGCCGCATGGCTGGTCTCTGGGGTTTTATGAGGCCCGCATGCTGCGTCAGGCAGTTTTGCTATTTTTGTTTGTTTTGTGTTTTGGGAAATATCGAGCGACCCGATTTGGTTATTTTTACGAGTATGGGCATAATGGTTTCCATTAATGATATTTCACTTCCCGTTTGGGGCCCTATGATCTCGTCGGGTGTTTGTTGTCCGCTCGGTATGCTCCCGGGAGTGTTGTTAAACCTCCCGATTGTTTGTGGATTGTTGCTACCAATTGCTTTAGCATTTTTATTTGCGGATAGGTTCTGATATAATTATACATATATCATTATAATAGACTTGCCATTGTGATACACCTGGACGTTTGGATTCTCGTGCCCTGTGACGCTTGTTTGATCCACCATTTGATATCTGTGAGTTGATAGCTTTTTCCCCTACTTTAACTTTTTAACGTTTTGGGGTGTACATGAACCATGTCAAACTATTGCTTGTTTGTTTGTTACTCTGCTTAGGTATTTTGTTACCATGTTATAAATTTAAACTTGCATGTTACGAGATGTTCATGTTGATTAGTATGGTTAATTTGGGCCTTAGTGTTAGGCCACAAAGACATATATTTCACCAATATAGCTGTAGAGGTAGATCAAGGTGTCTCATACCCGTTTTTTGGATCCATTAGGGGTCGGGTGATGGCGTATATGCCTAGTCCACAAAGGGAGGCGTGCGGCCGTAGGATCGTACCCCCGGAGTGCTGGTTTAACCATAGGAATTTATAACAGGCACAGTATTATTGTTACTTGATTTGTGGAAACTTGGATTTGAGTCAAATGCACTACGGCTCACCAATAACTTTTGTTGTTGACGTATTTTTGGTTCATGTGCAGGTAAGTAAAGCTTTGGGTGGATGTCACGTTTGGATGTTAGGGACGAGTTGGGTTTTATACCCGTTGGGGTTGATTTGGTTGATTTTGGGATTTGTTCCCCGTCATGACTATCCTTTGTTATTGTTGTCTTTTTTCCTTTGACCGTGTTGGTAGCCTTAGGTTCTGCCTGGGCGTAGACTAATGTGTATCACTTGAGACTTAACATATTAAGTCCATTATGGTTGGTATTTGATTTTGTATTGGACGGGTCGTTTGTTTGGGTGTGTTGACCTCGTGATCTTGCATCTATATGTTTGCTTCCGCGTGTTCTGATATGGGCGGCCGGTCCCACTCTCCTCTCCCCCGCGCCTGGCAGGGCGCGGCGGGGCAGGGTGTGACAGGTTGGTATCAGAGCCCAAGGTTCTAGCAGATTAGGTGACTCTTAGAGCCCCTACGCTTGAACCTCTAAGAAAGAACTTTAAGGCTAAGCTCGGTGCTAAGTCTAGGACTTAGGTGGACGTCTGTGTGCTAGGGAGTAGTTGAGGTTTAGTGTAAGGTCGATGGTAGTTTCAGCTTTGCAACCTGACATTCCTACCCACAGGTGCACTAAGACTCAGTGAACCCTAGCAGACATACGAAAGCTGATAGTCTTCCCTTGTTTGGACCTAGTTGAAGGTTTGTGTGTTAGGAGGATCCCAAGGATTAGTGTAAGGTCAGTAGTAGTTACAGAACTGCAGAATGCCATTCCTACCCACAGGTACACTAAGACTTGCCGAATCCTAGCAGACCAACATAAGCTGAAAGTCCCTCCTTTTGTGCTTTTGCATTGGGTAATAGGACACATCGTCCTTAGTGTGAGTTAGGGTAACGGTACCCTAGGCGTGCATGGGAGATTTGATATCTTGTATATTGTACTGACTTTCAATTCGACAGGTACCCTGAAGAAAGCATGGTTTTCGGTCGAAGCAAATCATCATCCTCACGATCCAGCGGAAAAGGAAAGAAGAAGGTGGAAGCAGGTCCCAGCCGACCGGTTATTCCATTGAGCCCCGATTTTTCGGGCTATGTCATATCTCCTTCAGCGTTCATTCGGAACACGCCGCATCGGGAGGAGCAGCCACAGGAACTTCCGCGACCGCCGCGGAAGCGCATTGGAGCTCGTATGTCTGTTCGCCCTCAGCCATAGATCCAACTGACTCAGGAGGAGATTGATGCCGGGTTTGTCGTAGCAGCAGCAGCCCCACTCATGGATCTTGACGATGATGATGACGAGGAACCTGAGGAGCAGGCATATGAGGTTGAGCCGCCACAGCAGCAGGAGTCCCCGGATCAGCACCAGTCCGGTAACCATCTGGTTATCGAACTTTCAGTAGGCCATTCTCTCAGTTACCATTCTCAGCACCATGAGCACCATGTCTATGCGTCTCCAGCTTACGCTCCCGCTAGCTATGATTCCGGTGTTAGCAACAGCCTGGACGAGTCCGAGCCCATGGTCGAGGTCCCCATTGTTACAGCAGCCACCACTACAGACGCCATTGCTCCCGGACACCCTGTTCCCCCACCATACCCACCGTTTGCCCACGATATGCGTGATCCCTATGTTGCTGCACGCATGGAGGCACAACAACCAGGCCTTGTTTCTGATCGTTACTCCTTCCCAGCGCTGCAGAGATCGTACAGTGCTCATGTCCCCATGTACCTGTTGGGTTTCGGACAGTGGTATACGGGTGCCCGGTGACGTTAAAAAAAAACTTGACCGTTTAATTAAAACATTACCGACCGGGTTTAGTAAATTGAGAGTTAAAACGGATTAATCTGGTAATCCGTTTACGCAGCGGAAAAATAAATATTACTAAATTTAAACGCGTAAACCGTTGGTGTCGAAATCGTGTCAACAGGATCACGATCACCAAAAATATTTAATCACGCAAACACCATTTCGCGGTAAACATTTTAGCGCGAAAATAATAACGATTACATTAATCGAAATTAAATATCTAAACTAAAACCGGAGTTTAGATATACCTTCGCGGTGTTCTAACAAACGTTAGAGACACCGAGGGTCAACAAGATGACGCTAGGGTTTCACGGAAAAATAATCCGAACCGGCGGATTAAATCGTTTGCAAATCGCATACACCGTCTCAAACGGATTCGTTGAGAATAGCAACGATTCCGTTTATGGTGGCGACAAGCGAGCACCAATCGAATCGAGACGGTGACGGCGGCTAGGGTTTAGCCGGGCGATTACCACGATTATTACGACGAGGGCTCGCACTCGTAAAATCGTGACGACGACGATTGTACCGATGAGTGGTGATGGAAACGCGTCGTAGTGAAACGGAGCTACGCTAGGTCGCGACGGCGAGCTAGGGTTTGACGGCGGCGACGGCCCTATGAAAGGGGTTGGCGTCGCCTATGGTGAATCATGGGACGATGGTGATTGTCTTACCTTGATCAATCACGCGAAAGGGATCGTCCGATTGCTTCTCGTCTAACACCGTCTTCTAGGGTTCCACCAAGGAAGCAAGACGACCAAGCTCTAGATGAGGTTGGTTTGCGTGAAGGGAGGGGACGAGGGAGAAGGGAGGTGGCGGCACTAAAAGTGGCGCAGAGAGAGGGGAGAGCGTGTGGAGGAATGAGCAACCAAAACTCCTCCCCTAGCTCTCTATATATAATGGATGGATCCTGGGCTTTATGGAAACCTAAGCCCATGAGGATCCAGTCCATTAACCCTTCTCCAAGTAATTTAAAATTACAATTAATCCCCTTTTAGTTTGCGATTAATTAATAAAACAACTTTATTAATTTTACAAGTCGCAAACTACGAGAAACATAAATAACTATTTATTTATTTCACCATAAAACATTAATCAAATGTTTTTCTCCGTTTATTTAATTATTTCAAGAATAATTATTTGTAATTAATTAAATGTTTATTAATCATGAATAAACATTAAATTAATTATATATATTTCCGTAAATTACCGGTTAGCCTAGTAAGCGGATTTTTATCTCGTTGCCCCCAGTGTAACTCTTTACGGGTCTAACCGGGTCGGGTTCTTGGTTTTGTCGGGTCTGGACATCCAATATCCAACAATCTCCCACTTGGACAGAGTCCGACAACATTTGAAGAAACAGTCAGAGGTGCTCTAGCTACACATGGCTGTCCCAACCAGTTATGACACTTCAAGTCAGTAACCAAGGCATATCTACAAACTCGCGTTGTAGTTTAGACTTATGGTAATTCAAAGTCATTAGTTCCCTTCCGTATAAGACATCAATTGAACGAGAGACATGGATTTATTCATTCTCTTTAATGTTCAATCATTTTATTTCTCGTGTCGTAGTTCGAAGTGATCCAAAGCAAACACACAGTAGGTTTGGGTAAGGCCTTACACTTAACACTTGGAACTCACGAGAGGGCCCACGATGTCTAGCTGTTGCAGTATTAGTGCAAGAGTACAGAATCCCATCTTGACTACATACAGCTCCCACTAAGCCTCAGATCCATTCCCAAAAGTAGTCTTTACTGGCAGTTACGCGACAGCGTATACTACAATCAAAGAACAGTCCTTGGCAAACGGGAGGTAGCATATGTATCTCAGGTCAAAGGACACTATTGAGTATACCATTAATCAAATTCGTCTTATGATTAAATCCATGAAGACAATTTGATACGAGTTACGTCACAACGTCATTCTCTAATGAGGTCTGTGAGTCTGGAGAGTCAACCCTTTGAGTCCAGAGTCAGAATAGTCATAGATCAGTTTTGTTCCCACAAATTAGATCGACTACGGACGGTTTTAGAATATTTCTCTAAATATTCATGGATGTTTAAAACGTATAAAATTCGAACACGTTTTGCAGAATTCGAAATCTGCATCTAACTTTTAGATCAGATTGAATGATTTGGTGCAAACGTTATAGTTCGACATCCCAACACTAAAGTAGAACATTAATGTAGCTCAGAGTTCAGGTAATACATAACAGTATTAGCTTATTGATCAAACTTGATCATGAAACAGTGAACTCTCATGCTAAGTTCTTTGCCTGTGTTTTGGTTTTGCCTATTTAAGTTGTTTCATTAGTTTTTGGTGTTTCTCATGAACAGCAAAAAGTACTTAAGTGAATTTGAACGCGTGATAAAACTTGTGCCCTTGGTATGCACATGGATTACTATGTTATCACAATGGCATGTTAATCGATTATCAACATAATCAAATTAACCTTCTTTGAATGTACCCTTACATTCATGATTCAAAACTTCACTTAAGGTGGCTAGTTGTTCGGTGAGTATGCTCGAGTACTCATCATGAACATTTCATCATCAAGACAAGTTGAGATGATTTGGTTTTCCAGCTTGTGTCATTGGTGTAACTCTTTACAGTGACACTTATGCAACATCCCTATGTTGGATAGTTCCCGTTTCATAACTAGTATGACACGACTTGTTTCAAGAAATTGAATATATCTGAGGATGCCACTCCTGAGATGTTTTCAATTGTGGGGTGTTCTTGAAACTGGGAGATCTTTTGAGGCTTCATTACAAGTTTAATCCGGTAAACTCCAATGAACGTGAGATCAACACTCAATCGTTATCTCGATAAGGATTAGTGGTGATGCTCCCACTTGCTTTATATAGACGACGCATTCTTATAATCATCTTTCTTTCAAACCGTTAGGATATTGGTTTTGCAAGAGAATTCTTAGCAAACCTTCTTCGTTTTCACGAACGAAGTTATTTAGTTTCATAAACACAGTATGAATCTAATTGACCAATATCCAATTGTCATGCCACATACATGAGATAGCAAGATGCTATCAAACTGCCAGAGTTTGATGGTATCCAAGATACAATCATCTTGTGTTTGAAAAGACTTGCGTGCTAGACGCCCTGATGATTATTCTATCAGAATACCGAGTCTGATTTAGGATTGACAATTCAATCCAATGACCAACCAATAATGAAAGATTTTAGACAAGTAAAATCGTCCGAGTTTCATTTGGAATTATAAGTCATTTAGAATGCTTAACATGTTTTCATTATAGCAACAACTACTTGTTGTGAAAAGATGTTTGTCTAATTGAGTCTTGAATATTTTCAAGAGTCAAAGTGCACAGTCCGGTAATTCCTACAGAAACCAAGTTTCTATTTGATAAGGAATTTTGATGTCAATACATCAATTAGGTGGACGTGCATAACTCAAACTTGGTCTCCCGCAAGACTCTTCTTGGAACCAATTTGAGTCGCAAGTGATCGGCGAGGAAATGATTTGTGGGTATAAGGTGTGAACGGCGGCCATTGGCAAGTCATAAGTCACGTGTTTTAATTGGTTTTCCAACTTTGAAAACAAATCCTCATAATGTAAGCAACATGTGCTTAGCAGGATTTTTAACACATATGAGTACAACCCATTTGTAGTCATCGACTTTCAAGGTGACGTATGTATATATCTATTCATGACCATCATGGTCATACGCACAAAACTTAGTGCATTTATATAACATGATCACGCCAGTGATTGTGTTACATAAGTTCTGCTGGTGGCTTGAACGTTTATAAACAAGCGTTTGATCTCATCAAAGGTCCTATTGTTTGAATTGACGAAATCAAGCAAGTGATTTCACAAAAGTTCAAATTTTGATTTAATGAAGTCTCAAGCTATGCGATTCCAAACCATAAGGTTTTATGAATCAAGATAGGTTGATTAATCTCGTTGTAGCAAGTACAATGAGAATAAGAGACGTCATGGCCTTAATGGATTTATAAAGAACAACCGTTCTTCTTTTGCATTTAGGCTAGTCTCATGATCATTAAATCAATAGCACCAGGCTTAACGTCATGTTATATATATATTTGAATCTAATCTACCAACCAAGTGAAACATTTTCAAGTGTAGAAAAACAATGCATATCAATAAAGTTTAAACCGGAAACTTTAGTGCATGTTTAAGATTCAAAATAAAGCAAAGTGTATCATCCTGGACCCCGCCAGGGAAAACAAGCAAGTTGTTTTAAAGATACTACCAAGAATTAAAGTACGACATGACTTTATTCAAAGTTTGCAATCATGCAAAGATGTCATGTCTTCTTGGTCTTTTGCTTTCTACGACTTCACGTTCCTACAAAATGTAAAGTATGTCAAACATATATTTTGAAGGATCAAGTGAAGTGGTTTATAACATGAGGTAATAGATATATACCCCCGGAAGTGCCTGCATCGGACTTCTTCACCTTGGCAAGATATTCAGGGCAGTTTCTCCTCCAGTGCCCCATCTTGTTGCATTCGAAGCACTGGCGCTCAGCTTGCGGCGGTGCCTTCGAAGCCCTTGACTTGCCTTTTCCGGTGCCACTAGACCCTCTAGCAGCAGCGCCCTTGCCTTTCTTCCTTTGCCCAGGTTTCCTCTTAACCTCAGGTTTCTTGACACCTCCGGATCGGATGGCGAGCACATCATTCGACTTGCCTTTGCTGTTGTTACCGTTGAGAAAATTAATCTCAGCGGTCTTCAACATACCGTGAAGCTCGGTCACTGTCTTAACCAGGCTGTTCATATTGAAATTGATCCGGAAGGGAGTGAACGCACTGGAAAGAGAGTGGAGGATCAAATCCGTCGCCATTTCCTGAGAAATGACGTAGTCGAGCTTCGCAAGTCGGTCGATGTAGCCCTTCATCTTAAGGACATGGGCGCTGACAGGACTACCTTCGGCCATCCGACAGGTGATGAGCCTGACGACGGTCTCGTAGCGTTCCTGCCGGGCCTGGGTTTCAAACATGCCCTTAAGTTCCCCGATCATCTGAAACGCCGTCCTGTCAACCATACTCTTCTGAATCTCAGTAGACATGGTTGCCAGCATGAGGCACGTAACTGAGTTGGCATCCTTTCTCAGTGCCTCATGTGCAGCGCGAGCAGCCGCAGTGTTATTTGCGGGTGCTTCGGGCACCTCGGCCTCCAACACATGTTGTTTGTTGGCCATTTGCAGGACTATTTTCAGATTTCGATGCCAGTCGAGGAAGTTGGTGTCATCAAGTTTCTCCTTCTCAAGGAGAGACTTGAGCTGGAAAACCTCGTTGTTAGCAGGAGGATTAGCCATCTGAAACAACAGGCAATTCGTTTAGTGTTTCGATGTGATATTCGTATTCAAAAACGGCAAGCAAATCTTGAATAGGAATATGGGAACCCAATTAGTAGTCGACCGTCAAAGGCAGCGTTAAGTGCAATCACCGGTCACTAAGTAATCGGATAGACAACGTTTGTCTCTTGTGAAAACCAGTCACAACTCCCGTTTATGAGGCTTTCGCGAATTAATTCGCGAAATACGTTTAGCGTCATCCATGCCAATTTTGTCTACGAATGACCAGATGTACGGTGTTGAAATACTCCAATACACAAGGTACTCGTAAAGAAAATGATAGATGTCCTCAGTGGTCAGTGTGCATGCACGGTGTTGAAATACTCCAATGCACACACCTTGGAAGATACCCTGAACACCAAGTGCGGTGTTGAAATACTCCAACACTGATGCATCGGTAAATATGTTCCAAGTTAGACTTGACTAGGATGGCATAATCTATCCGTTTTGCGGCTTACCAGATAGGATTAATTAGTCAGTGTTTTAATTAATTAAACGTTTGACTATGCTATTCAAGAACCCTATCTCACTCGGGACAGTCAATTTAATAACCTCTTTATTAAAGACTACGCGTCGCGAGGCAATAACCAATTATTAAAAGTTCGATATTTAAAGATCGAAAAATTCGAGTTCTTAGTCGAATAAAATTGGTTAAGTTATGTCGAGTTTTAATTAATTCAAAAACTCGATCCCAATTGATTGTAAAACAGTTTTAACCATTTAAAACTTAGTTTGGAGTTTTAGTTGGCGTGTTAAACAGTTTAAGACAAGCAACCAAAAAACGCACATGCAAACATACACACATTCGGCTTTCGGAGGTTCCGATATTGTCAGAGCCTAATGACAATATCGAAGAAGGTCTGGGACGTAAAATTAAAATCAACCATAGGGATGGAAACAAGCATCCGGCCGACTCCAATGCTCCCACTAGCTTCGACAAGCTCCCACGTTACAATTGGTGTACGTCGGTCTTTAGGTCATGTACACTTGCCATGCTAGGGATCGTTGCATGAACAATCGCCACGATGGGGTTGTCGTATCACAAGCTCGTTACGTTCGTCTAAGGCGAAGGTTAGCTTATACGAGAAAATAAATAAATCCTAATTTATTTACGATACAACTTTTGAACCCAGAAACAAGTGGGCCAAACCAAAACCAAGACATGAATGGGCCAAAATGGGCCAAACCAAAATACGATAACCAATAAGAGCCATAATATGGGTCGAGCCGAATATGCGTGTTTTAAACAATCAATTAACGAATTGAAAACGTTTGGTGGAATTAAATCGACCAAACATTTAGAAAAGCAATTCGTATAACTTTCGCGACTTTCGGGTTTTAACCCCAGTTCGCGAAATCCACCGGTTTAAAAACGACCGGTTAGGGTTTGCGTGTGGTGATCAAGGCTCTGATACCACTGTTGGGATTTGACAGTGGTATACGGGTGCCCGGTGACGTTAAAAAAAAACTTGACCGTTTAATTAAAACATTACCGACCGGGTTTAGTAAATTGAGAGTTAAAACGGATTAATCTGGTAATCCGTTTACGCAGCGGAAAAATAAATTTTACTAAATTTAAACGCGTAAACCGTTGGTGTCGAAATCGTGTCAACAGGATCACGATCACCAAAAATATTTAATCACGCAAACACCATTTCGCGGTAAACATTTTAGCGCGAAAATAATAACGATTACATTAATCGAAATTAAATATCTAAACTAAAACCGGAGTTTAGATATACCTTCGCGGTGTTCTAACAAACGTTAGAGACACCGAGGGTCAACAAGATGACGCTAGGGTTTCACGGAAAAATAATCCGAACCGGCGGATTAAATCGTTTGCAAATCGCATACACCGTCTCAAACGGATTCGTTGAGAATAGCAACGATTCCGTTTATGGTGGCGACAAGCGAGCACCAATCGAATCGAGACGGTGACGGCGGCTAGGGTTTAGCCGGGCGATTACCACGATTATTACGACGAGGGCTCGCACTCGTAAAATCGTGACGACGACGATTGTACCGATGAGTGGTGATGGAAACGCGTCGTAGTGAAACGGAGCTACGCTAGGTCGCGACGGCGAGCTAGGGTTTGACGGCGGCGACGGCCCTATGAAAGGGGTTGGCGTCGCCTATGGTGAATCATGGGACGATGGTGATTGTCTTACCTTGATCAATCACGCGAAAGGGATCGTCCGATTGCTTCTCGTCTAACACCGTCTTCTAGGGTTCCACCAAGGAAGCAAGACGACCAAGCTCTAGATGAGGTTGGTTTGCGTGAAGGGAGGGGACGAGGGAGAAGGGAGGTGGCGGCACTAAAAGTGGCGCAGAGAGAGGGGAGAGGGTGTGGAGGAATGAGCAACCAAAACTCCTCCCCTAGCTCTCTATATATAATGGATGGATCCTGGGCTTTATGGAAACCTAAGCCCATGAGGATCCAGTCCATTAACCCTTCTCCAAGTAATTTAAAATTACAATTAATCCCCTTTTAGTTTGCGATTAATTAATAAAACAACTTTATTAATTTTACAAGTCGCAAACTACGAGAAACATAAATAACTATTTATTTATTTCACCATAAAACATTAATCAAATGTTTTTCTCCGTTTATTTAATTATTTCAAGAATAATTATTTGTAATTAATTAAATGTTTATTAATCATGAATAAACATTAAATTAATTATATATATTTCCGTAAATTACCGGTTAGCCTAGTAAGCGGATTTTTATCTCGTTGCCCCCAGTGTAACTCTTTACGGGTCTAACCGGGTCGGGTTCTTGGTGTTGTCGGGTCTGGACATCCAATATCCAACAATCTCCCACTTGGACAGAGTCCGACAACATTTGAAGAAACAGTCAGAGGTGCTCTAGCTACACATGGCTGTCCCAACCAGTTATGACACTTCAAGTCAGTAACCAAGGCATATCTACAAACTCGCGTTGTAGTTTAGACTTATGGTAATTCAAAGTCATTAGTTCCCTTCCGTATAAGACATCAATTGAACGAGAGACATGGATTTATTCATTCTCTTTAATGTTCAATCATTTTATTTCTCGTGTCGTAGTTCGAAGTGATCCAAAGCAAACACACAGTAGGTTTGGGTAAGGCCTTACACTTAACACTTGGAACTCACGAGAGGGCCCACGATGTCTAGCTGTTGCAGTATTAGTGCAAGAGTACAGAATCCCATCTTGACTACATACAGCTCCCACTAAGCCTCAGATCCATTCCCAAAAGTAGTCTTTACTGGCAGTTACGCGACAGCGTATACTACAATCAAAGAACAGTCCTTGGCAAACGGGAGGTAGCATATGTATCTCAGGTCAAAGGACACTATTGAGTATACCATTAATCAAATTCGTCTTATGATTAAATCCATGAAGACAATTTGATACGAGTTACGTCACAACGTCATTCTCTAATGAGGTCTGTGAGTCTGGAGAGTCAACCCTTTGAGTCCAGAGTCAGAATAGTCATAGATCAGTTTTGTTCCCACAAATTAGATCGACTACGGACGGTTTTAGAATATTTCTCTAAATATTCATGGATGTTTAAAACGTATAAAATTCGAACACGTTTTGCAGAATTCGAAATCTGCATCTAACTTTGCCACTCTCGTGGAGCGGAACCGCCGCATTGGCACAAGAGAATGCAGAGGCAAACAAGAGAGAGAAGAGTATGGCGAAGATGTTAGCGAAGGCATCCACTGCTATTGGGGAGGCAGCTAGGATGGGATTTGGCATGGGAAAGAAGAAGAGGCACTGAGGATCGATCATTGTTGATGATTGTGGATGTTGTGATTCTTGTCATTCTACCTTGTGGTTGTGTTTCTGATGTGTTTTGATTGTCAACTGTTTGTACTTGTTGTAGTTCTGTTGTTCTTTCAGACTTGTATTTGTGTTGTTGTTATGGTACTTTTAGTGGTTGATGTATTGTGATCTGGATATTGTGGTCAAAGTCCTTATGCTAGGAACTTATGTAAGACTTGTTATGGTATTGTGGTTTAATAAATCCTAGTGTTGTTGTGATTTGTTGATTGTGGGTTCGATTGCACTAGGAATTGTATAGCTTGTTGAGGCTAGGAGTAAGTGATTGCCTAATGTGTAGGAATTGCTTAGAACTCCATTATCCTTTGTTTCCCTTGATAGTCATGACACTGCTTAGTTTCATGAGCCCCCTGTTCCGGGTGTATCCGATAGGTATCCTCCGCGCATCCTCGATGACTTGGACCGAAGCTATGCTTCCCTATGGTCCACACTTGTTAGGGGCAAGACCGAAGCAAGCGTTTGTTCTCCCGTTTGAATAACTCCTAAGGAGTTATGTCCGTATCATAGTTGCGTTTGTGGGAGTCTATTTGAACCTTTGTAGGAATTCTAATTGCATTTCATCCAAATTTCAGCCAATGACGAAGGCTACTACTAGCAGGACTACCAGAAGGACACGTCATGCTACTGACGATCCCAAGAATGGTGGTGATATTTCAAAGAATACTGTTGAACAGAGCAATGATGAAGATGACAACAACTCCTTGCGTATTATGGATGAAAACCCTCTAACCTCCGAGCAGAGGCGAGAAAAAGAGCAGGAAGAAATGTTCCAGAAACTGATTGCTGACGGGATTGCAACTGCATTCCCAAACTTAGTCGCTCAGGAGAAAAGACTGGGTAAGAAACACGTTGAACCTGAAGGACAGAAATCCAGAACTGAAGAAAGAACCGAATCGAGCCATCATAGGAAATCTAAGTCTGAAAAATGAAAGATAGTGAGAGATGAATCCTCCGCAAGTTCCCGAAAGCCAAGGTCTGAGATGCGTAAAAGGATTAGAGAAGAGTCTTATGCAAGCTCGAGGAGTGAGCCTAAGAGGCGTCGCAAGTACAGTTCAGATTCTGACAGCTCTGAGGAGCGCGGAGCAAAGAGAGAGCGAAAGGAGAAACGAAAAGCATACCAGAGGGGTTGCAGCTACAAGATATACATGGCGAGTAAACCAGGAATCTTTAGGGGTGACAAAAGTGCCACTGAGGAACTAAACTTGTTGGATGAGGTTGAAAGCGCGCTGGATATCAGCGAGTGTGCAGAGAGAGACAAAATCAAGTTTGCTTCTCAATCATTTAAAGGATCCGCTTTGAATTGGTGGAAAGCGGAGCTGAACAAAAGAGGCAAGACCAGAACTTACTCGATGGGTTGGAATAAGTTCCGCAGATTAGTGTTGGAAAAGTTTTTGCCAGAAAATGAATCTGAGAAGTTGGAGAATGAGTTTATTCACTTGGAGATGAAGGGGTCAGACTACATGTCGTACATTAACAGGTTCAATGAGCTGCTGAATCTTGTTCCTCATATGGCAAAGGAGGAAGAAACCCAGATTCGTCTATTTCTGTATGGTCTGAGCCCAGTAATCAGGGCAGATGTGAGAGCTTCTCGAACTCACACTTTGAAATCGGCAATGAATTTGACTGGCACTTTATGTGATGAGTGGAACCGCCAATCTGGGAGAAGGAACGAATCCTCAGGTCGCCATAAGAGCTTTGAGGGAAAGAGAAGGTACCATGACCAAGATCGCAGGGGAGATAGAAAGAAAGGCAGAGATGAGAAGGGCAGAGACTACAAGGGAGAAAGGCCTACATGCTACAAGTGAAACACTGTTGGTCACTTTGCAAACCAGTGCACAAAGCCTGCTACATGT
>JBCNJP010000010.1:58507774-58565820 GCA_039602395.1 Deinandra increscens subsp. villosa
TTTTCCAGGATAGCACAACCTTTAACGGCATTGACACAATAAGATAAGAAGTTTGATTGGACTAAGAAGCAGGAAGAAGCTTTTCAGTTACTGAAGATGAAGTTGTGTAGTGCACCTATCCTGTCCCTGTCAGATGGACCCGATGGATTTGTAGTTTATTGTGATGCTTCACGTTTAGGTCTTGGATGCGTGCTTATGCAAAAAGACAAAGTGATAGCCTATGCATCACGACAACTCAAAGTGCACGAGAAAAATTACACGACCCATGATTTAGAACTAGGAGCTGTTGTATTTGCCCTTAAGATCTGGAGACATTATTTGTATGGAACTAAGTGTATAATCTACACTGACCATAAAAGTCTCCAACATATTTTCGACCAAAAAGATCTTAACATGAGACAACGACGTTGGATAGAGTTACTCAATGACTACGATTGCGAGATTCGTTACCACCCGGGTAAAGTAAATGTTGTTGCGGATGCGTTAAGCAGGAAAGAAAGGGCTAATCCTTTACGCGTTCGTGCATTGGGATTAACAATTCAGACGAACCTATCGGAAAGAATTCGTAATGCACAACATGAAGCTTTGAAAGAGAAGTATTTGAAGTCGGAAGGACTTAGAGGTTTGGAGTGTGAGTTAGAACCAAAAACTGACAAAACATTGTACTTCATGAACAGAATTTGGGTTCCTAAGTATGGAAATCTACGTAGCATAATCATGGATGAAGCCCAGAAGTCCAAATATTCCATTCATCCCGGTGCTACTAAGATGTACAAAGATCTCCAAGAGTTTTATTGGTGGCCCAATATGAAGGGAGATATTGCAACGTATGTTGGTAAATGCTTGACTTGTTCCCAAGTTAAGGCAGAACACCAGAAACCGGCAGGGCTTTTGCAACAACCCAAAATCCCTCAGTGGAAATGGGAGCGTATTGCCATGGATTTCATAACCAAACTACCACGCACACCTAGTGGTTACGACACTATATGGGTGATTGTAGATTGGTTAACGAAATCAGCTCATTTTCTGCCCATCAAGGAAACAGAGAAGACGGAGAAATTAGCAAAGCTTAATCTTAAGGAAATTGTGGCAAAGCATGGAGTGCCAGTTTCAATAATCTCTGATAGAGATAGTAGATTCACTTCGGAATTCTGGAGGTCATTACAAGAGCTTTTGGGTACTCAACTAGATATGAGCACGACTTATCACCCGCAAACGGATGGTCAGAGTGAACGAACCATCCAAACGCTAGAAGATATGTTGCGGGCATGCGTAATTGATTTTGGAAATAGTTGGGATACTCATCTACACTTAGCTGAGTTTTCTTACAACAATAGTTATCATTCAAACATCAAATCCGCACCATTCGAAGCTCTGTTTGGAAGAAAGTGTCGATCACCACTTTGTTGGGCTGAGATTGGTGAAATACAATTGACTAGACCAGAGATTGTCTAGAAAACCACCAATAAGATTGTGGTTATTAGAGAAAGACTGAAGGCCACTGCTGATAGACAAAAGAGTTATGCCGATAATCGTAAAAAGCCATTGGAATTCCATGTTGGTGACCGGTTAATGTTGAAGGTATCACCCTGGAAAGGCATGATTAGGTTCGGACGGAGGGGAAAGTTGAGCCCTAGGTACATAGGACCATTTGAGATCCTAGCTCGAGTTGGCCCTATTGCCTATAAACTCCTGTTACCACCCGAGCTAAGTGGTATACACGATGTATTCCATGTTTCGAACCTAAAGAAGTGCCTGTCAGACGAGACACTGATTTTACCTCCTGGTGAAATTCAGGTTGACGATAAGCTCAGATTTAGCGAAGAGCCGGTGGAAATTATGGATTGGAAGACTCAGAAGCTCAGGAGAAATCGGATAAAACTGGTGAAAGTTCGATGGTATTCGAGGCATGGTCCTGAGTTTTACTTGGGAGCGACTCGACCAAATGAGGCAAAAATATCCCATTATTTTTCGTCGGAAGCAAAAGAGTGCATTATAGTAAAATTTGGGGACGAAATTTCTTAAACAGGGGGAGACTGTGACACCCGAGAAAATCTAACTAGAATCTGTACTAACTTAATGTATAAAATAATAAATAAAAGTGTTGCATGATTTTATTTGGATAAATAAAGTGTTTTATATTTTTTCTAAGTCTGTTCTACACTTAATATATGTGTAGTAAAAATTTGAATGTTTAAATGTCGTAACATAAAAATTTACGATACGAACGTTGGTGAAAACCCGTATGGTGAAAAGTCCCAAAATAATTCCCGTATACCTTATAATAACTTGAGACATCATTTATGTGTGATGAAATAGGGGGTCATTTTATTAAAAAAATATTATGACACGTAATTGAAATTGTGTAAAAATACGCCGTGTACCCTAGACTTTTACAGTCTAGACACATAAAATAATACCCAATGACAATAAAAATTATTTATTTCTATGAGATAAATATGAATATAATTAATCTCATAATTTGGTAGAAAATCGGTGTTTAAAAATACCCGACAAAATACTTGACACCGGGTATTATACCGCGCTTTCACTACCTACATCTAATATATATATGAAAAAAAACTAAACAAGAATTACTATTTAAATTTAAAAAAATGCATGAATAATCATGCCTATATGCTTGCATGGTGAGTCTAGAATTACTAGGTTTGCTACTAATCATGACAATTCACCTTACACTTCATATCACCACTTCCCAACACACAAAACACACCCAACACTCTTTCTTCCTCCCTCCTTTTTAAACTTACGGCCAACACATCTTCACCATCACTCGACCATTTTTTTTAATAAGAAACTCAAGAGCTTGGGAATCCATGGAAGTCTAGGAAGATTGTGAAGATTTTTGGTGATTCTTGAAGGTGCTTAAGTAAAGAAGAAGCTTTGGAGGTATAAATAACTCAAAACTCTTTCACTTAAATTATTCTTTCAAGAGATTAGCTATTCACCAACATTGATTCTTCACACAAAAGTGTTTTTAAAACAAAAGAATTATCAACAACTAATAGAAATGGTGATTAAAGGGGTGAATTGGTCGAAATTTTCAAAGAAAGTATGTGGGTATGGGTGTGTGTGTCGTGAATGTGTATGTATGTGGGTTTGGATTTGATTTTTGTTCATGCATGTGTGTCTCTCATCTATCTAATCTCAAAATCCAAGGATTATTATGTATCCAAAATCTTTCACAAGAATGATGATAATGAGTTTACTAAATGGGTCATGAAAATTCTATGATGGTGCATGTATGTATTTCGTATATATATATATATATATATATATATATATATATATATATATATATATATATGGGAATACAAGTAATTTGACTTATGAATGATGCATATATCACATTTTATGTTGTAAAAACATAAGGAATACATGCATGAATGATCCATGGGTGTTTATATAAAAAAACATAATGTGATGAAAAAGTATAGATTTACTAAAAGGATAGTAAAATAAAATTAATATGATTAAAAGATGTCTTGTAAGAAAATAGATTTTTTTATAAAATGCAAGTATATGATTAAATGTCCTAAATAAATTCATGCATGCATGATTGACCGAACAATAATGTAGTATTAAAAACATTCTCAACATTCATTCTCAACATTCATTAGATAAAAATTTAATTTGAACACATGTGAGATTTATTTAATGTGTGTAATTCGTACAATATTTAATGTCTTGCATATGAAATTTAATGGGACTATTACGTGAAAATTTAAAAACAGATTATTAAGTGTCAAAACTTAAAATATATCATGTACTAAAATGTATAAAAGTTGATAAAAGGTTGGAGAAGAAAAAAAATGGACTAAAATAGAGCCTAAAAATCTACAAATTAAAAGTTAAAACACATGTTTTAATGAAGAATTTTAGGTCTGATGCAAAATGATTATTTGTATCATGATTTACAGAAAATAACCCACTTAAGGTTAAAATATCAAATTCTGATAATTAATTTAGTATATGGTAGAAGTCGGAGCAAAACTATGTCGTAAAAACGTCATTTTTACGTGATTTGAATGACTTTACTCAAACTATTTATAAATCAGTAGCTAAAATGATATTTATCATTAAAAGTAAGTCTCTTTTTAATATAAAAGAGTGTGGCATGGTTAAGGGATCATATGTGCGAACTATACGAAAAACCACCACCAAAACGCTTAAAATACGGCAATTTTTCAAGAAACTATGAAATTGTCAAAAATATGTGTCACATTATTAAAGTATGTTTGAAACAAATTACTTGACATATATGATGAGAATTTTATAAGAAAATAGTAATTTAATTAAATTTTCACATGAAAAACCGTTTGTATGTATGGTGCGTAATGCGGGAACCGGATAATGTAACCGGCTATAAGACTTGTGAAATTTTCATAAGGTTTAATAGAAATAAATTTTGATGCATATTCTAAGTTAAAATAAATATGCTCAAGTGACATATGAATTATAAATAATCATGCATAATAGATAATTAAGTATGTATGTGTTTACTATGGGAATTATGGACCATACCCCGACCATTCACCAACAAGACAACTAGATTTGAAAACATTTAGTTGTTTTTATTAAATGTAAGTGTTTTTATAAATTCAAAAACACTTGTGTGAAGATCTCAAGTTGGGTGATCAATTAAATGAATAGTTAACTTAAAACGGTCGCTAAAGTGTTTCCGATAAATTAGGACACAAATCGACCGAATCACCCAACCCACTTTCGGATAATCTTAGTTATTTCTTGGATAACACTAATCAAGGTGAGTTTCACTATCCCCACTTTTTATATGTTTTATAAATGTTTTGGGGGGAAAATACGTTTAGTTATTTATATAGATATTTTAAATTGACAACTGAAGTGTGGATATATTAGACATAAGTAAGGGCGCAGACACTCACAAAAGTTGAGTAGGCCATTAAAAATTGTCTGGCCGTCCTAATCATTAGCCACATTAAAGGACAAGAGAAGTGTTGATAGATCTATCGGGTTGACCACCCTAGCCACCGATCAGTCGCTATGGTCACATAATGGTGGGAAATAACTTCGAATTGAGGTCACGTGTTGGTTTGGAACTTATGATATTTAATATATGTCATATTCCTAGCTAGTTTATGAACAACATGTTGTCTGCAAAAATTTAAATATCTATAATTTGAATTTCAAACTTATATATTTATTACCTTTCGTGAAAAGTCGAAAGAAGATTTTGGTTAGTATTATGGTAGTTGTGAAAATAAACTATTTGGGTATCTTAAATTAAAGATTGTGATATATTACAAATTGTGAACTCACCAACCTTTTGGTTGACCTAGTTTTAACGTATTTTTCAGGTATGTAATAGCTCAGGATCCGGCACGGGAAAGACTTTGTCGTTTTCTTAATAAGTATGTTATGTTTTAGTAAACTTTGAACATGCGTTTGTGGGACATAATGTATTAGATGGTTTATCCATCAACTAAATAAAGATGTTCAAATGTTTTTAAATATTGTTTACTAAAACACCATGGGCAACCAACCTCCGTCACCACCACGTAATGCTTCTGCAATACAACTAGAGAAATATTTTGGGGTGTGACAATTAATAACTGTATCAGCAGCTTCAACAACAATCTTGTTAACTGTTTCATACATTTCTTGAATAGGATAACTTTTAGCATATAAAGCATTAAAAGTGTCGGCAGCATCTTTCTATGCAGCCTTTGATTTGTTACACTCTTCTGTAATTATGGAATGTCCCGAACTAGCAATTTGTACACCGAAACGAGGATCAAAAGTGAACCGAAAACAAGAACACAAAATGTAAATATAACTTTGTTTACTGCTTGATTGTAATCACAATTATAGAGTGTGAATGACTAGAACCGACATACGGATCCTAGAATTCATGAGCAAAAACTCCTCTCCTCACAATTGATTCACATACAAAAGTTTCCAAATGAGAGAGCTCTGAGTGTACAGATCAGTTCAATCACCGAATGAATTCAACTATTTATAGGCAAATATATTCATTCAGTGAGACCTTCATTGGCAGCTTATTCGGTGGTCACTGGGACCTCATTCGGCAGACAACAATCCTTCATTCGTTGATCATCATTTAGCAGGTTGATAGCATCATTCGGCAGCTTCAAATATGATGATTATATGTAAGAATTACTTTCTTACATATAAGACCCTCATCTATTAAGCAAATACACTTTCTACCCTAACCTTGATTTTACAATTCTAACCAAACAACTAACGTAACTAACTGATACACACATGGCACACACGTTTTGCACTAACATCTTCAACTAAAACCTCTTTTTCTTTCAATACAACTTCCTTTACTGTAGCAAATTCATCACAATCTTTCTTTAAAATTTCTAAACTTTCTTTTGTCCTTTGTAGTTCATCAGCCAACAAACTCTTCTCTTCCAATAATGCAACATTCATATTAATTAAAGTATCACAAGCTTCACACTTAGAAGTAGTAGCAGTTGGAGTTTCTGTCACTGTGACATCCGAGAATTCTAAGGTTAACTTCCGTTAGACAATCTCCGTTAGTTACGTTATAAGTGTTAACTTAGTAACTAATACTTAACTAGGCCGAATACGTCCACGACCTTTGGTTGATCACCGAACCCGTCCATATGTGTTATGTGTTTATTTAATTATATTTAATTATTGCCACTATGTGGAATTATGTGCAACGTGATTTAAATGCATGATTATTACCAAAAGCATGACTATTTGTTTACTTGTTGAATTATGTGACAAATTGCTTAATTGTGTATTTATGTGATTAATCAAGTAATTAGAGTGTATGCATACATGTTAATCTTGGGCTAATCACTTGCTGATCATTGGGGCCCAAATCCCAATGATAAGCCCAAAGGAAGCTTAGTATTTAAGGGAAATAAACCCTAATTCCTTCCATTTGCATGCTCCACCACAAAACACACACATACACTCTCCATCCTCTCTCTCTCTCGCAAACCAGCCACTTCTGGTCAGCCGTGAACCACCAAGGATCACCGTGATCTCAGCCTTGAAGATCATCCATCAAGCTTGGAAACCCAACCGTGAGTCCCATGAACTTTTCATGCCTTTTCTTTGTGTTTTCTTAAAAAGAATGTGTAAACCTTCATGGAATCGTTTGATCTTCTGATATGATGCTTAGGAATGTTAGATCTAGCATAAAGTCTGCAACTTTACGTGTAAAATCATGCCATAATGAAGATCCATGCTAGTTAGGTCATTTTATGCTTAAAAGTGTTCTTGGAGATTTGATGGTGAAAATCCATGTTTAAGGTGTTAAATTTGCTTGTGTAATGTTGGTAAATGTTTATGCATGCTAGATACTGAATTATATGAAGTATGGAAGCTGTTAGATCGATTTTTAGTCAAATTTACGAAGTTTCTGCGACTAGCGAAACTAACAGATTCGTTAGGCGAAACTGTAGTTTCGCAAACTGTTTGAATATTCATCCAGCGACACTATACAGCGAAACTATAGTGTCGCCTGTGAAACTAAGTGTATTGCTCGAACGAAACTACCGAGCGAAACAACCATAGACTCCTGAACGAAAGTTCAAATCAGTTTCGAGCGAAACTAGATAGCGAAACTGTGTCATCAGTTTCGAGCGAAACTATCTAGCGAAACTGTGCCTTCTATGAACGAAAGTTCAAACCAGTTTCGAGCGAATCTATGCTAGCGAAACTGTGTCATCAGTTTCGAGCGAAACTAGCTAGCGAAACTGTGTAGCGAAACTGTGCCAGACCCAAAACCCAAACTTGTGCAACTTATTTGAATGTTATGCCATGACTTACATGATTATCCAATAATGAAACATGCTTTGATTTCTGAGTGATGTGAACCCTCGTTTATGATCAACCATCGGTGTCGTGTGTCGGTATGTCGAGTCGTAGTTCCAACGTGCTATGTTATGGGCCATAGTGACGTAGTTAAAAGTTTAGACACAACCTAACACCTAAGACCTTAATGTGATTATTAGGTCTTCGTTAGCAATCATAATTGGATTATTTGAAGTGTAAGCTGAGCAACCTAAGGTGAGTTTCACTAACCCTTTAATTGTGAGCCCGTTTGGGTCACAACGAATTTACTTAACGGAAAACAACGCTGACATTTTAAGGTATCGCCAAATGGGATATCTGTTATGGAAGTTGGAGTGTTTTATGGGAAGTACTTGCAACTGTCCATCCTTGGGGTTTCAAATGAAATCCGCAACCAACTATTTAACACTTAAACTCTTTTCAGGGTTTCAAATGAAATCCAGAATAAACGGTTTTAATATGACTAGTGTAGGTTAAAGTCTAAACCAAATGATATCACATGATTTCTAAGGATGCCTTAAAACTTAAAAGTCCTCAACAATTTAGTACCATTAATTTGCAAAGCGAGGGGATGTTGGGTAGATCTACTGAGGGTTTGACAAACCCTGCTCCGCGGTACACAAATGTGTAGCCAACCGGTTGGAGGCCGAACGGAGTTCAATATCAGCCTATTTTAGTTGTGGGTCCCATGAGGAACACAACTGGAGGCACAAACCATCGGCAAATGCCGAACTCTGTTACGTCAGCTTTGGTACGAACTTCCTTAGTGCATGGAAACCGGATTAGCTACCTGCGATATCGGTTGACCGCTTTAATCTTTACTTAACTAGTGCATATTCGATAATTCAGCACTTGGCATTGTTTTGCAAAACTATTACTTACTTATATGTTGATACATACGCTTATGAGACCGGGCCGCTGCATGACATGCCCACTGTGAACTCACCAACCGTTAGGTTGACACTTGTGTGGTTTTCACTTTTGCAGATCGCTGAGGAGTATCCACCGGAGGTTGGCATGGCACCCGAAGTTACTTATTTCATTTTGAACTTAAATTTGGGAATTGAACAACAATTTATGTTTTGTAATTAAAGCACGTGGTTAGTGCTAAGATACTCATGTTTGTCTTTCCGCTGCAAACTCTTAAACTGTTTTATGATGAATGTTTGGACTTTACTCTGATTCATTTAGTATTTGTAACTAATGGTTGTGGTCCTGGTTTGCTCGCACCCCTTAACGGTATAAACTCCGTTAGTGGTTAATTTGGGGGTGTGACAGTCACAAACTCGGTACTTCCATCCACAAATGTTCCACAACTACTTGAATCAGAATCAGATTCAATACAACTTTCATCAACTTTAATAGATTGAACCATAAAATCTGACTCATCACCAAACACTCTGCCCTAATTATAACTTTCGTCACTTTGAACAACTAAAGCTTTGGGAACTGAATTTTGTGATGGTTGTGCATTACTACCAGAAACCTTAGATGGATGGGCATTGTTAGCCGAATTAGATGAACCACCTTTTGATTGACTACATTCTCTAGCAAAATGTCCAAACATTGAACAATTGAAACAATTCACTTTTGATTTATCAAGCCCAATTTTCCTCTAGAATTCAGACCATTCTTCCTAGTCTTATTCAAAAACCTTTCAAGTCTTCTTACCGCATCGCAAATTGCCAATTTAAATATGTTTCTTCCAAATTTTCTGGATCTAATTACTCATAATATTCTTCCACAAGCTCTGCATTGTTTATGCTTCTATTTATTACCCCAAAATATGATGACTTTAATGCAGACATCAAGGGCATATAGTCTTCAGTTGTTTTAATCGATAAAGCACTTTGAACGCCTTGAGCTGGAACAAGAACATTACAACCTCAAGAATCTCCTCCATTTTCAGAATATCCAGAATTGTTCCCAACTAGAAAAGCTGTGGGAGGTGACTGACTAGGCATGTTTGACTTCTTAGCACCGAGAGTTGATTCATTTTCCCCATAATACATGGTAGGATTTTGAATCTGTGCAGGCATTGGTTTGAAACATTCATTTCTAAGTCTCATGCTTGTATTCTTTCGATCGGATCATTAAACGACAAATTTGAATAATCCTTATCATGCGTAATCAAAAGAACGTAATTTTTCCATTTTCCAGGTAACGCTTCGAGCAACTTTTCCTTTAACTCTGTAGCATCCTTCTTGATATTTACCAACAACATTTCACTTAAAATTGAGAAAACCTAGTAATCAGGTTTAAAATGGTCTCATTTGGATAGTGTTTGAAATTGTCGAATTCTTTCTTTAAGACCTTCTATTTACTCTTCTTATATTGGTCATTACCCTTACATCGTTTCTCCAAAGCACCACACAATTATTTAGATGTAAGAAAAGTTGAAAATTGATACAGCAATTGCTTTGGTAATGCCATGGTAAGAGTTCTGTAAGCTTTATGTTCTACCTAATAAGCCTTCTTTTCATCGGCTGACAAACTCCATTGCAATACCGGACTTCCATCAACCGTAGGATAGTCATATCCATCATGAATCAGCAACCACATATCAATATTATTTGTACCAACGTAAGTATCAAATCGTTTGACCCGACTCTGGTAATCTTCAAGCTTTAGCAGTTTAGGAACCTTTTGGCTTGTCCCTATTTCGTTATCGTAACTTAACATAGCTTAGACCGAATTCTGCATCGCCGCATATGCCTGGATATCATTAAACATCTTGAATTTCAATCTTATTGCCGAGTGAATCAAGTGACCGAATGAAATTTTGAATGAAAAAAATCGGGTAACAATTAAGAATCGGGTAGCAAAAACTTCAAATGCCAAATCGGAGGTCTTAGAAGTGAAATTTGGGGGTCAAAACAGATGACATTATCCGTAAGGCAGTGAAAGTGTAGATCTCGTCAAGACGGTGATTTTGGCTGGTAAGGGACCTTCTAACTCCAAACGAATCTCAAGTTACATCTGTTTTAGTGAAAACTAGTATACTACCGAATGAACAATTTTTCACTAAATGAAAAGCTGCACCGGATGATGATCGAATGATCACAACAGCCAAATGAAGAAAATACTCAAATGATATGATTCGTCGAATGAATTGATTCGGAGAATGAAAATTTTAGAAAATGAAATGAACCAGTGAATGAAGCCGAATGACAAAAAAAAGTTTCAATAGCCGAATGATCAACGAATGATCAACGAATGAACGACGAATATTCGGTGAACCATTTTTTACCATAACTTTATTATTTCTGCGAATGTGACACCTCGTCCGAAAACCTAGGTCAAACCGTTAACTTTGACTTTTTAATTAAGTATTAATGTGCTTTAACTGACCTGATTACTGTTTAAACTGTTAATAACTGTGCCTGACCGTTAACTGATGACGTAAGCCTAATCTCGCGTTTGTACTTGAAGCGTATACCCATAAATTTCATAAAGATTCCATGGATTAATTATGGAATTTCAATAACAAGAAAAATAAATATAAAATGTATTTTTATATTTTATCTGGAACTGGAACTGGTGTCGAACGTTTATACAACCGACACAGAAAACTGATAAGCGATCATAGGTTTAAAACTATTCAGTTTTAAACAATCTGGACGGTCGAGCTTAAAACTGTTGCGAACTGACAAAACTGAAAACGTAAACCGTAACCCGTGTACAAAACTGAAAACTACGTCTAACTTCTGAAAAACTGATGTAACCGACTCAAACTATTCTTTTTACGAAATAAAAACATCACAAACCGAAATCGTTGTCAAGAGTTAAGCCAAACCTCAACCGATCACCCGATTGGGCCCAACCAGGCCCAATAGGCCCAATGAGCCAAAAATAATGAAACTGAGCCCGAAACCTTGACCCGTTACATAATCTTGATAATCCGAGTGATCGTGGCGATCCGAGAACCCAACCGATGCATAACGGGCCTCGAACCGGAGCCCCGTTTGGACCCGTATGGCCCATAACCGACAAAGGGACCCGATTACATTTCTCTTTAAATGTTCTGGCCCAATAGCAATCCCAAAGCCAATGGATTAATTTTTAATAATTTTGGCCCATCAACTTTACAATAATTTTTATAAAAGTTGATTACCACTTATTATTTTTTTTATACTTTAATTATTTATAAAAGTTGTGATTTTAATCATCACCATCCTTCCAATATTTTATAAAACCCCTACAAATACATAACCTACTTTACAAAACATGACATGATTTATAAAACTTTCACCTACACTTTAAATCTTTATAAAAATAGTAGGAGGCTTTTAAGAAAAAGAATTGTGGTAAATACTTGACCACCCCCCACTCTATCAACCTACAACTAGCCTAATTATTCTCAAATAGTAAAGAGAGACTTGGGCACTCAACCCACCACCAACCCAACCTACCAACTCCTACACACTACACTCAAGACCCTCTCTCCTTCTTCTCTTCTTTTATGTCGAGAGCATCACAGCCCTCCCCTCTCTCTCTTTTCGGCCAGCCACCACCATCAACCACCTTCAACCACCACCGCCAACAACCACCATCATTATCCCTTTCCTCTCCTCTTCCTCGCCTTTCTTTTCTGCCGGCCAAACAAACCACCACCACCACCTACCTCGGTCCCTTTCTCCTTCACCTCGACCAGACACCACCACCATCAGAAACCACCGCCACCCTGTCCAGCTGTTGCCGCCGCTGAGACTGCTTCTCCTGTTCGCCACTGCCCTGCTGCCATCGCCGGTTGCTGCTGTTGCCGGTTCCTGCTGCTGCTATGCTCCGCCACTGAGCTGCTGCCCACTCTGCTGGCCGGAACTGCTGCTGCCATGAGTTGCTGCTGCAGCAGTGAACCAACCGCAAACCACCACCTTTTCCTTCTCTTTATTTTTCCGGTCGCACAACACCACAGCCCCCACCTCTCCTCTTTCTCTTTTCCAAGTCACAACCCAACACCACAGCTCCTGATGCCGCTGCTGTGACTGCCGTGAACCACCCCACCGCCACCTTGTCTCTCGGACGGAACCAACCACCATCACCGCCTCCTGATGCTGCTGCTGTTCCCACCACTCTCAGCAGCCGCTAGCAGCTGCGAAGCTGCTGTCGTGAACTACCGAGCACCACCGAGCCATCACCGCCACTTTTCTCTTGATCGGTTTTCTTTTCCTCTCCTTTTTGTGAGTACTTTAAACCGGTTATCATCTTTGTTTTAAACGTTTTAACCGTCCCAAGTGAACCATAAAGTCTTGACAATCGACCCGTTAAAACTCAAGTTTTTCTAACGATCCTAAACACGTAAACTTTTCTTAAACCTTAGGATTGTAAGGTTTGAAAATGTGGATTAAGTTAGATGGTATCATCCATGAAAAATACATGGATTACAACTTATAAAAATGTAACTAAACATGGGTTATTATGTTATTTTTTTTTCCTAACACTAAAGTGTAGTGTTTATATTTAAAATAAAAACCTATAGTTTAACTTACAAATTTAATGGCTTAGTTTGATCATTTGGTTAGATTATGATGTTTACATATTTTTCATGGATAATCTTAATCATAACCATATGTTTTAGTATGATTTAAATTACTAGAATTGTTAATTGTGATGTTAGTTATTAATCACGTTGTTTACGGATTTATATATGCTAATAACAATTATCATGGACTAAAAATGGTGTTAGTGACATATTTGGACTAATATGGACATTAGGATGTGTTAACCATAATGTGGAACATAAAATGATAGCATAAAAACCTTTAAGTAAATTCATTATGGTTAAATTATTAATTTAGTAATTTTATAAAAGTTACTTGAATAAATTAAACCATAAAATCTCATCATGGAATTTATATATAAAATGGTCGCATTTTATAAAAATATAATTTCTAAGAAAATAAGACTTAAAATGCTTGTTTTGGATTTTATAGAAAATAAAATGGATAAATATATATATAAATATATTTTTATACCAAAAAATAATAAAAGAACATATTTATGTCACTTGACTTGAAAAGTATAAAATCTTGGAATTTATACAAAAAGTGGAAAATGTTTTATGTTGGGAATTTTCTATAAAAAGTCTTCAATTTAAAACCCTAACTTTATTTGATAAATAAAGTTTTTTTTGAAATGATTTTATTAAAAATAAAATCAAAAGACTTATAGAAACTATGAAAAACATATTTTAAACATTTTTGATTATTTTAAATAAATCAAAATAATCAAAACGTTTTAACCGGATCAAATGTTTATTTTTAAACGTTTGAAATTGAAACGAAATCTTTAAACGATTTAAAAACGTTTTACGACGTAACAAATCGTAAATAATTATTTTCAACAAATAATTATCCTTATGAATTTTAGAAACCCTAATTTGAGTTAAAATAATTTTGGTTTGTAAATATAATTATTTTAATGATAATTATATTTATATTAACTCAAACCCCTAATTTTCATAACATGATTTAAATATTAAATAACCTTTAATATTTACCTACTTATGTTAAATCATTTAACTTGTAATAATTTAATAAAATTATTTCGACAAGTTAGAATAATTATTTCAATAATAATTATCAACTCTAGTTATATATATTATAACTTACCGCGATTAACTATTCAATCGATCGAGCTAACTTAAAAATAATAATAAATATTATTATTTAACACAATGTTCAAGACTTGATTGAACTGAGCCTCATGATACGTGATCACAAGCTCATTACTTGTATTTAATTTACATAAATGCCTTCATACGTGAACATTAGCATTTACTGATTTTAAACTGATTAACTAACGGGTTTTTAAACGCTACAAACGGGATTATATGTGAAGACTTGATCGGTATCATTTGGGTAACGTTCGTTACTCAAATGATTATGTGGACCCTTATGCATATTGTCTTATGTTTTATTAGGACTTTACTTGCTAGTTGCCACTCGGTAATCCATCATCATCACTGAATCAAGTGAGTTTCACGGCCCCTTTTCTTTACAACTGTTTCACACTTATGGGGGAGAAATCATGAACTGATAAACTGCTTTTTACTTAATGTTATGGTTTACCTGTTAGCCGTATGACTACATGTTCCATTCTGTATCCCAAACAACTGGTACTTTATCGTTATCAACGTTAGTACAACTGAATCCCACTATTAATTGAATTCGATTAGTTCTGCTCGAAACGATAACTAGTGAATAGATCTATTTGGGTTGACAACCCTGCCCAGGTTGGTAGCTCCAATCCTGACTTCGTACATTGTCAAGGGGTACACGTCAGTTATTCTCGCCTGTTCAGTATTCTTGGGATAGAATGCTATGAGTGGGTAATCCGTTAGTATTCGAATTTGAGGTTCATGGGAGGATCTTACAACCACGACAGTAAACCAACGTAACATTTAAGTATACCGTAAACTGTTATTCCAACATACCGTAAACTGTTTTACCAACATACTGTAAACTGTTTTCACAAACTTACCATAGAATCATAAACCTGTGAACCTCACCAACTTTATGTTGACCTTTTAAACTCATGATTTCTCAGGTATCTAAGCTTATCATGGAAGACGTGTAAATGGGGCTTCACTGTAACTTTCGACCCTGCTTCACCGGAGTCGTAGTCCCGACCTATCTTAAATAAAGTGATTTATGATTTCAATATCAATTTAAGACTTTTATTCAAATGTAAGACATTATCATTTCACCATAACTTTCCGCTGCAACATAAATGGTATTATGTTTTAAATGACGTTTGAATTTAGTAGAAGTTGTTTTCAGTATATCTGCGACTATGATTCTGTCTCGCTCACACCCAAATCCGTTGACCGGGGTGTGACAGCGAATTTGAAGAAACTGCTTTTATCAAAAGTGAACCAAAATTGATTTTCAACAGTTTGATCGGATCAGAGGTGAGAAAATGTGACTTTTACAAAACTGAAATTTGGAAAACCTCTAAAACTTGATGTTTTTCACTGAACTGAGCAACCAAAAGCTCTGATGCCACTTGTAATTGGCCTGAGCATATTATGTTCAGTGCTTCAAGTATGTAGAATGACAAAATCAGTAAATATAAGCTGAGATTTATTTTACCGAATGAACTGGACACACAACAGGATCACCGAATGAAAACTCAACTGGAAAAAGTTATAAATGCGGAGAATGAGCTTGCTGTTTATATCAGATCTCCCACCGAATGAACTCATTCAGTGGTCATTCGCAACTCATTCGATGGCTCTCATTCTCCCACAAAAAATACATTGACTCACTCAGAATGCTCTAACAACTATTACATCAAAACTCGATACATCATATGACACACAGACACTATGTACTAACAAACTCCAATCATGCATGATTTCACGTCCTCAAACACCTAGAATATCTTGAAACATGAAAAACACACAATACCACAAATCGAAAAAAAATAAACGAAAAGCAAAATCAAGCGAAATACGTATACATAATCTACAACTCGGGCCTCACCCAATTATTTACCCTCTCAATCAAGTCACGTAAATCACTAATTTACCTCCGATGTGCCAATCAGGAGGCTTCTCCTTTACGCTCTTCCTAACCGTACTTCTTATAAGCTCACAACTCCTCTCACTGCAGAACCTACCCACCATCTAATCCTCATGGAATACCAAACCTAATGTTAAATCAAACCACCAACTTTTGAATTTACCCAGAGTGAATCTAATAGTAACAAAGTAAATCAAAAGTGGGCCTTCATCACAAAACACCTTCTCCAACATCCCCACACTTGGCGTTTGAACAAGAAAATCACTATCCCTAAATTATTGGCCAAATGGGATACTCTCAGGATTATCACTCTCTACACTCACCTCGTCCGAGTGTTCTACCAATTCTTCAGGCTCCCAAGGTGGGGCCTTCTCCTCTATAATCTCATGTAACCTCAGCATATCCTCATAAGCCTCAACCTCCTCTGTGCTCTCAGTCTCGAAAACCTCACTCTTCTCTTCCAAGTCCTGTTTACGCACTAAATCAGCTCCTCAAATATGGTCCATGCGTGATATGAAAGAATCAAGGAAAAATACGTAACAATTTTGTCTACTCACAGTTTTGACAAACTTAGCTACCTCGAACGTGACACTCTCATCTTCCACTCGAAGTGTAGATCTACCCTCAAAAACATCTATCATAGCTCTAACAGTGCGTAGGAAAGGTTGAACTAGAATGAGTGGGTATTTCTCATCAAACTCCATGTCCATCATCACGAAGTCCACGGGGAAAACAAATTTATTGATCTTAACAAGAAAATTTTCCACGATGCCCTGTGTTTGTTTCACCAAACTGTCAGCTAAGGAAATACTCATCCGCGTTGGGGTCGGATCTCCAAGGCCTAGCTATGCATATATTGAATTGGGCATTATATTAATGCTAGCACCGAGATGGGCCAGCTGATGTATTGCAAACATATCTATATTTCCTTTATAGTTTTGTATATTTTGAGTCACATTTAATCGTTTTATTTGGTTTTTAATTAACTTTTAGTTATTTGAGTCTTATTAGTTATTTGGTTCATTTTTGTAGTTGTGGTTCAAACCCGTAGACAAATGAGAGACGAAGAAATCTGGAAGGCAAAAAGAAGAACAAGTGCTGAAAAAGGAGCTATAGGCGTATCGCCTAGCCAGAATGACACCGCAAGCGATACACCTAGGCATGAGAAGTGAAAGGCGGTGTTGGGGTGTTGGCCCAACTATTTTGTCGCCACATGAGGAGCGTGCGTATCGCGCGGAGCAGAAGACCCTCCAAGCGATACACTTGGAGGTGAAAAACCCGCAGACTTAAGATTTTTGTTATAAATTCGGCTTTTAGGGTTATGTTCGGGACATATATCATTCCATCCGATTTCAGAGAGTTGTCAGGGTGTTTGTATAGTTAATTTACTTTATTTTGCATTTTCGGTTTTTTTTTTCGGGTTGTGTTTTTTGTGTTTGCAGGGAATTCGTGGTGATCAAGAAGTGAAATCGTGCATATTTGGAGTTCCAGGTATGTTTTTGGTCAATTGATCTGGTTGGATACAAAATTGATCTGGTTGGATACAATATTTGGAGTTCCAGGTATGTTTTTGGTCAATTGATCCGGGCTTGGTTCCTGGAAATTTCGTTCCAAGCATATCTCTTGGGTTGAGCATTTCTCCAAGCGATACGCTTAGAGAGGAGGTTGGCCAGCAAAAGGAGGTTCCAGGCGTATCGCCTGGTTTGTCTGGTTCTATAGGCGATACACCTAGTTAGACTAAAAAAATATATTTTTCCCTTTTATTTTATTTCACTAAATTTTGTTCCGAGACTTTTGCAATTCACTTCTTAAATCTCTCAATTTCCAGGTAATCACCATTTCTTATTTGTTCTGTTTTATTTTTCTTTCATCCTTATTTTATAATTTTGTGATTTTATTTTTCGTGTTTCGTTTCTAACGTGTTTAGTTTTTGTCGAGTTTTGTTTTATGTCTTTGTTTGCATGCCCCGTGATATTCAAACATTCATGATCAATGAGTTAAAGTGGAAGGTGAAGGACGAATAACTCACAATTCATAGAAATTAAAAATCAGGGGAGTTTGTTCCTTACTTATCTTTGGTAAATTTTTCTTTTCATTTGCGTGTGTATATTGTTATTTTAATTTTTTATTTTCATCTCACATTGGGGACAATGTGTCTTTTAAGTGTGGGGATGGCAAGCCTTGCGTCTTTTATTTTATTGTTATTTCTAGTGTTAGTGTGCGTGAATAAAAAATGAAAATTTCTAAAAATAAAAAAAGAAAATTGAAAAAAAAAATGTTCTTGGTTAAAGCTGTAATAGTGGGAAATGAGAGTATAATTAGGGATCGATTTTCTAATAAATGTGTTTTTAACTAAATATTAATTATAAAAGTTGATTATAGCTAGTTTTCAATGTATTGGTAGGCCCAGCTGGCTTTAATGCTTGAATACTCATATGTGTCAGTTATTGATATATTGAGTTTAATTGATATAAATCAGGATGGTTTAGTGGGTTCCCGCCTTAGGTTGAACTTTGATTCTGAAACTATCAAATATAAGACGATAGGACCCTAATATTTTCATATGTATTTATCTCTTAAAATAATTCAGCACATCCTTATCTTTTTATGAGAATAAATTCGATATCGGTGGCGCTACCATATTCCATTTTTCTATAATTGAGCTTTTTACTTATGTAATGAATGCCAAAGCCTATATGTTTTTCTACAAGATATCAACTTGAAGGATACGCCTCTAGGTTAGGTAAATGAGTTTAGATTACATGCTACTAACTGGGATAGTGACTTGGTGGATGCATCCATGAATCAAAATTCTAAATTTTTGTAAAATATTGCTCAAATAGTTATCATCCATACATCCATTATTCCATTATTTTTTTTAGATATATACATATTTACATATTAGGGTAGGGAAATCTAAATTGGTTTAACCCGATCCTTGAATCTTTGAGATGGGATTAGGTTCATTTTTGACATCTTTGTGTGGGATCTATTAGGTTGAATGATAAATTCATAAAAACTATTAATTGATGCATTTGGGGCTAAAGTTCGGTGTTTGGGTTTAATCGGATCGAAATACCGATAACAAGCTAGGCTATGTGTTTAATTGAATTGGGATTGAAAATGAGAAATTGATATGGTTAGAGAATGATTTCCTGGTTATGATTCAATTGCGGTATTTTTCGAGGATGAAAAAAGGATAAGTGTGGAAAGTTTGATGTGTTGCAAACACATCTATATTTCCTTGATAGTTTTGTACATTCTGAGTCACATTTGAGTCGTTTTATTTGGTTTTTAATTATTAGTTATTTGAGTCTTAATTAGTTATTACGTTCATTTTTGTAGTTGTGGTTCAAATCCCGAGGCCAAATGAGAGGCAGAGAAATCTGGAAGGCAAAAAGAAGAACAAGTGCTGAAAAAGGAGCCATAGGCGTATCGCCTAGTCAGAAGGACACCGCAAGAGATACGCCTAGGCAGGAGAAGTCAAAGGTGGTGTCGGGATGTTGGCCTGACTATTTTGTCGCCACATAAGGAGCATGCGTATCGTGCGGGGCAGAAGACCCTCCAACCGATACGCTTGGAGGTGAAAAACCCACAGACTTAAGATTTTAATTATAAATTCGACTTTTAGGGTTATGTTCGGGACATCTATCATTCCAGCAGATTTCAGAGAGCTATAGGACGAATTTGGAGCACGAGAAAAACCAAGGATCAAGCAGGGAAGCTTGAGATAAAGCATTTGGTTCCAATTCGTGTGTCGGGTTTTCACCTTAACTTCTGATTCTTGTTTATTTTATGTTCAAGACTATTACCTTCTGTGGTTGCTTGACTTGAACATGCTAGGCTAAAATTATGCTACCACCTAGACCTTGTATGATGAATAATTGACATTGATTACTTTGTTCGGTTTATGTCATTACACTTAATGGATTGACATACTCTTTAAATTCCACTATTTTCTGCAATTGAATGCTTGTGTGTGCTTAATTTTGGGTTTCACATAATAACCAATGTTTTGCTTAATCTGCGGATGTCTTCTGGTTTGGGTTGGGTAACTAATTCGTGTGACTGTGTTTTTGCAAACTAATGTTATTAGCTAACTTAGTTGGTCATAGGATTGGTTATTGATTGTATCTTGAATTTAGTATTATGCCTTATCTAGACATTCCGGAAGGTGATAGATTTGTTAGGAACGTCAATGCTTTGAGTGCAATCAGATGGCCCACTGGAAACGCAACTGCCCCATCTAGCTAGCTAAGATCAAGATGACTAGAAACTCCGGCAAGGGTTCCTCATCAGGTATGTCAATACACGTTATTGAACTTTTCAGTGTTTCCTCCAATACGTGGGTTTTTGATACTGGATGTGGTTATCACATCATTAATGTTTTGCAGGAAACCTGAGAAGTGGAAGAAGATAGAGCAAGGCGGCATGGTGCTCATCATTGGTGAGGGGAAAAGAGTACTGGTTTTGGCCACCGGCATATATTCTCTTACATGCCCTTCTAGCCTTGTAGTTACTTTAGCTAACTGTTTATATGCTCCTGGCTTGTCCAGAAACAATGTATCTGTCTCTTCCCTGTATGAACAAGGTTTTAAGTACAAGTTTAATGGAAGTTACATTTTTACCTACTTTAACAATATCTTTTATTTCGAGGCAAAACCTCGACATGGTATATATGAGATAATTGTTCAAACGCACGATCAACTCTATAATGTTTCTAAACGAAACAAAGTTGATAATAACGATTCCTCGTTATGGCATCATCGACTTGTCCACATAAGCAAGGCTCGCATCAAGAAGCTACAATCTGCTGGGATTTTTGAATCCTCTGATGCAGATTCCTTCGACGAATGCGAATCTTGTTTATCTGGGAAACTCACCAAGTCATCCTTCACCCATGTTTGTGAACGGGCTGAAGGTTTGTTGGGATTAATACACACTGATGTGTGTGGACCCTTTCGAACTGAAACGATAAATCATGAATGCTACTTCGTATCTTTCATAAATGACTATAGAAGATATGCTTATGTCTATCTGATGAAAACAAGCACGAGACATTTGACAAGTTCAAAGAGTTTCAAAAGGTAGTAGAGAATCAACTAAGTCGAACTATTAAAATACTTCGATCGGATATAGGTGATGAGTATCTTAGCAATGAGTTCCTTGATCATCTCAAGGATTGTGGAATTATTTCACAACCCACTCCTCTAGGAACACCACAATTAAATGGTGTAAGTGAGAGGAGAAATTGAACCTTGTTGAACGTGGTTCAATCGATGATGTGTAAGACAAACTTGTCTCACTCCTTTTGGGGTTATGCTCTCTTAACCGCCGCTCGCCTAATTAATCTGGCACCGACCAATAAATTGGACAAGACCCCATACGAGATATGGCTAACTCTTCTCCAAACCTCTCTTGCCTCAGGGTATGGGGATGCAAAGCTTATGTCACTAGCAAATCTGACAACAAGCTTGATCCTCGAGGTGATTTTCATCGGATGCTATTGTAATACCGGCTATTAGTTTTACCACCCTCAAGAAAACTATGTTTTCATCAAAAGGAAGGGTAAGTTCCTCGAGAAAGAATTTCTCAACAGAGGAACCAATAGTGATCCAGTGGATCTTGAAGAAATTCAAGAAACGCAAAACACTGAGATGGTCGCTGTGTCTGATCGACAAATGGTTGTTGCACAATCAGACCAAAAGACAAGCGCTCGCAGAAGCAAAAGGACACGCAGAGAACCTGGTAGATACCTCGGTCATCTAGAAGATTTCGATGTCCTGTTAGTAGCAGTGTCTGATAACGAACCTACTAATTACAAAGTTGCTGTATCAGATCCTGAATCTGACAAATGGCTTGAAGCCATGAACGCTGAGATGCAGTCCATGTGTGATAATCAAGTATGGAAGTTGATTGAGCTACCCCCGGTTCTCGAGCAATAGGGAGCAAGTGGATCTTTAAAATAAAAACTGACATACATGGAAACATCCAAACCTATAATGTAAGGCTTGTTGCGAAAGGTTTTACTCAAACAAAAGGGGTTGACTATGAAGAAACTTTTTTGCCCATGGCCATGATCAAATCGATCATGATATTGCTTGCCATAGCCGCATACTATGACTATGAGATATGCAAATGGATGTCAAACCCGCATTTCTGAACCAACAACTCACTGAGGATGTCTACATGGTTCAGCCCGATGGTGTTGTTGATCCAAAATATCCAAATAGGGTTTGCAAACTGAATAAGTCCATCTATGGACTTAAACAAGCATCTCGAAGGTGGAATCTTCGCTTCGACCAGAAAGTCAAAGAATTTAGATTTGCTCAAAACGAAGATGAGCCTTGTGTTTACAGAAAGGCAAGTCGGAGCACTATATAATTCCTCATCTTGTATGTGGACGATATAATGATCATAGGAAACAACATACTCTTGCTTAACAAATTAAGATATGGCTTTCATCTTGTTTCGCTATGAAGGATCTTGGAGAAGGCCCTTTTATTCTAGGAATTTAGATTAACAAAGATCGATCGTAGCGACTTCTAGGTCTCAGTCAAAGTACATACATTAACAACATTATAGCACGGTTCAACATGAGCAACTCCAAGAAAGGGGTCATCCCTATGACAAAGGGTGCTAACTTGGACAAATCTCAATCTCCTAAAATGGACAAGGAGCTAAACCAAATGGCTTCAATCCCATTTTCTTTGGCTATAGGCTCGATTATGTATGCCATGCTCTGCAAACGACCAGATGTCTCGTTTGTGTTGAGCTTGACAAGTCGATACTGAAAGTTCGTGAGCATCGGATCGTCTACTCAATCTAGCTATATCGGATACGATACGTAATTAAACCGATTATTTTATTGATCAAAAGAGCAATTACAATCAGTATACACCCAGAAACAGACTCAGAGAAACACCGTGAAAAACACACACTAGACACTTGATCTCTCACACTTAGTATTTCTCTCTGCCAAAATACAAAGCCAAACTTTCTATATATACACGACTGGGCGAACTGCCAGTTCGCCTAGAGCCGAACTGCAGTTCGGACCCAGTTCGCCTAGCAGCTTGAACTTTGTCTTGTTCATCAAAGAACTTTGGCTTTGCACGTGTGTAAAGCTTCTTAATCGGAATCCACAAATCGATATCATTCGTGCTTATGTAAGCAGAAAATCGTTGCTTCCAATTTTGATAATCCTCCAACTTCAACAACTTGGGAACTTTTTGGCTTGTTCCGATTCCGTTATCAAGTTCAGCACAGTTTGCATAGGGGCAAAAGCTTGAAACTCTGACATTTTATATTATCAACTCTGAACAGCCGAACCCTATACAAACTCAAACCCCTTAGCCGAACCCTTCCGAATTGAACCCGAACTCAATGTTGGCCGAACTTGAAAACAATAGCCGAACTCTTTCCGAACTAAAACCAACCGAACTCTTCCGAACTATTCCCAAACTATATCCGAACCAAACCTTGAACCGAACACTATCCGAACAAAAACGAACTGAAATTTTTCAGGCGAACTCAGGTTCGGAGCGATTACAGGGGCGAGATCTAGGTTTGGATGACGGTTATTTCCGAACACAACATTTTTGCTCAAAACTTTTGATTTTGGACAGATTTTGACGAGATGTATCAGCAGTAGATCAGCAAATATGATGAGGAATGATTTAGGAAGACATTTTGCACCAAAAACGACTCAGAAATGATTTAAAACTTACAAAAATTCTCCAAAGTTTTGAAAAACGACACATTTTGTTTCATAAAGTCCGAAAATAGCAACCACAGATCAGTAGAATGAACCAGAAAGCTCTGATACCACTTGAAAGTTCCTGAGCATCGGATCGTCTACTCAATCTAGCTATATCGGATACGAAACGTAATTAAACCGATTGTTTTATTGATCAAAAGAGCAATTACAGTTAGTTTACACCCAGAAACAGACTCAGAGAAACACCATGAAAAACACACACTAGAAACTTAATCTCTCACGCTCAGACTTTCTCTCTGCCAATATACACAGCCAAACTTTCTATATATACACGACTGGGCGAACTCTGGGCGAACTGCCAATTCGCCTAGTGCCGAACTGCAGTTAGGACCCAGTTCGCCTAGCAGCTTGAACTTTGTCTTGAACACTTCATCGTCTTGTCTCGATACTTCACATGACGCACATATTATACATTAACAAACTCCCCCTTGCCGTGTGCAGTATCTATTCAACATATCAAAACTGTATCTTCAAGCAAACTTCCCCTCAAGTGCAGAATCCGTTCAAAATATCTTTAAACAAACTCTTTCTCAACTTGATAGTAGCTTGATCTTGAATACTTGACGATGTACGGTGTATCTCTGTCTCTATCAGCAGCTTCAGAAGACTTGAAGTTGTGATATCTTTCACTTTAGCACCCTGCTCAAAATTTAAATAATCTCGGCGCAAAACGTCTCTTCTAGACTCTAAGATATGATTTTGAAAATTTGATTTGTATCACGTGTTAATCAGATCGAAAATAAAGCAGAAACAAAGTCTTTTTTTTATTTTTGGAAAATTTATATCAAAACAAACCTAAAATCTTTCTGATTTTTCAAACTTATGCTAAAACACGCCGAAAATCTTATTGACTTTTCTGAAATAAAATGAAATTGCAATACAGAATCGAACTTTATTTTTGGTATGAGAAGGATCACTATACGGGATCATATTGATCATGACACACTGAACAACACTTCAATTACAATTAATTGAAGCACATAAGTCATGCTGATTGCCAGTATAATTTGTTCATCTTAAACTCAGGCAAAATCATACATATAACATCTGGATATGTTAACGTATTGATTAGATTTGCTTTGACCAGTGCATCCCACACTATGAGACATATTCAGACATACTTATATTTTTCTTTTTCTTATGTGATTATACTTGTGATTATCACATAGCACAGTGTTTTCATGATATCGTCAACTATGTTCCATGCAAAAAGAAATAAGAACGTTAAATCGTTTACCTTAAGGTCGATCTTTCGATACGCAGATAAGGCCTCGGATTTAACAAAATAAGAAAGATAAAACAAGTTGAACTTATATAACCCAACAACAATTAGGTCGGTACTCCCGTACACGCAAAGAAAGTCCGATGAGTTATACGAAACACCAAAGAAAATAAAGCAGAATGTCAAACGAACAATGATCAGGTCGATCTTTCGATACGCAGAGAAAGTCCGATCATTTGATAAAATAAAGAAAATCAAACAAGTTAAATCTTTGCAAAATGAACACATGTATACACAGTGACTTCTCATTTTGGTTTCACACTTATTTTTCTATTTTTGTCATGAAATACGCTTCAAGATGTCTACCAAGCATATCAAAACAATGATCTCATGGCTCTTTTATCTACTCTATCCATGAGTCAGATATGTAAGCCAATGTACCATCATTTCCTAATGATCAATTTCTCAAAATATTATATATTATATATTTTGCATGTATCCACCTTCACTATATATTTTGCATGTATTCATCTTCTTCCCAGAACATGCATTTTCACAATTTCTCCCCCTTACCTGCAATTCTCCCCCTTAAAATGAACAACTCTATTTTTAGATTTTTCATTTTACAAAAACAAGACTCTATTTTTGGCTTTTCAATTTTCATTTTAAACACAAACAAAATGTAAAGAAAGAAAATTGATCAACCAACACGAATACCTTGCATATTAAAGTTTTTGAAAACTTTCAGGTTAGTAAGATATTTCATGAAATTTAAGTTAAGCAGAATACTCCTCCATCAACAACTTTGCAATCGTAAATAAGTCTTCTAGAAGTACCTGCACACTGGTCAAACTGATTAGCTCATAAATGACCCGAAGCGAAGTGCTTCTGGTCGACTAGTGTCCTGGTTTTGCTTTGAAACCACTTTAGGTTTCCATTGTTGTTGTTGTTTTGGTAAATCAGTTTTTGATGAATCATTCACAGGTAACTGTGATGAAGAGCCTACATTTTAAATCTTTTGAAAATGGGAATAAAATGTTTTTTGTTTTAGAAAGAATGTAGGCTCAACTTCATCAAAAACTCTGCCTTGTTCATCAAAGAACTTTGGTTTGGCAGGTTTACCAAAAGCTAGTATCTTTTAAAATCTTTGATTTGAATCAGCAGAAAGTGGACAATCGTTTTCCATATGCCCTTTTTGACGACAAATATAGCATGAACGATCAGCTTTGTTCCACCTTTTAGGTGCCTGCATGGATTCACACACATGAATATCTCTAACATGATCAAATGAAGAACCATAAACCTGATGTCTGTGATCATGAACCCATTTGGATGTTGGGCTTTTAGAGATAGAACCATCAGAAGAAAATTTTGCTGTTTGATTCTTCATGGTTGTTGAAGCAGCATCTTTGACAAATACCTCTGAAATCTTCTATGCATCGACGCAATGAAGAGGAAATTCTTGATCAAAAAATAGTTGTTCCGAACCCTTGAGTTTGTAAAACCTTTCGGGCTGAACTTTTTCATCCTTGAAAATTTCCTTCTTAACTTGCTTCATTTTGAGCTTCTTCAGATCTTGTTGGTTAAAACCTTGAACACCCTTATCTGCAACAACTTCTTGTTGATATGCCAAACCAACACCTTTTTCAGAAACTCTTTCTTCAGCACCTGAATTCTTGTGTCCATCCTTTGCCAATCTTGAAACTCAGATTTCACTTCGTTAACATTTTTCTTCTTGTAGAAAATTGTCTCATCAAGTTCAGGTTAAGATAGAATTTTCTCACTTGAAGTAGCTGACTTCTCATTTTCTGCTGAAAAAGAACCAGAAACAAACGTTGAAACTTTTGGAACTTCAACTTGCTTGTTCTTCTTTTTGCCTTTATTCTTATTCTTTTTCTATTTCACAACCTTCTCTTCTTCTATATTTGATGATGAAAACTTTAAATAATCATATTCTTTAACATTTTCTTGCACCTCTTTGACCGCTTCTTTGATATTAGCTGGGGGTGATGCGGTTTTGTCAAACATCTTTTCAAAATTTGCATCATTTGCTAAAAAGCTTGTGAACAATTGAGAATTTGTGACATTATTCAACAATCGATTAGCATCAATAACTTGAATCTTTAAATCAGAAATTTTATGTTGAGCTTCAGCTAATTCCTTCTCGGTAACTATCAATCTCTTTGCTACCTTATGTGTTTCAAATTTTTGCAGTCGAATATTATCAAGCCCATCAAACAATTCCTTCTTCAATTTATCCTCATTTCGTTTTTGAATTTCCAGATTCGCAGTTTGAAATTTATTGACACTCACCAACTCGCGCTTTTCATCCAACAACTTTTCCATATCAACTTGATAAGCTTCAATTCTAGCAACACACTCTTCAGAATTCTTTGTAAGCAGATCGAAGCTTGATTTTTGATTTATCAAACAAATTTTGAAAATCATTAGCAGCATCTTCTGCTTCATCCTTCCATTTCTTAACTTCTTGAACCAATTTATCATATTCTTCACTCAATTTTGCATTCTTTGCTTCATCATCTTTTCTATTATGTTTAGAAATTTCCAAAACCTCATTTAGCAACTTGAGTACCTTTGTCAAAGATTCATTTTTCAAATCTAAATCTTTTTCATTTTTCTCTGAAACCTCTAAATCTGCTTTAACCAATTGAAGTTCAGCATTAAGCAATCTGACTTCTTCCTTCAAAGATTCATTTTCTGTCACCAACCCTTCAATTTTGGATCCAAAATTTTCAGTTTCAGCAGCTTCATACGAACTAGAATTAGAATAATATTCATCTTGCTCATGTGTGACAATCAAAGTAGATGTATCAAAATGTTTGCCCCAATCATAAACACCATCATTCTGAACCGTTAAAGCTGCTGTCTTATTTGTGTTACTTGAAAATGGTTGAGAACCATTTGTAATTTTTGTAGTTGTCTTTTGAATATGAGATTACTGACATTCCCTTGCAAAATGTCCAAGATTTGAACATTTGTAACATTTGATCTTAGATTTGTCAAATCCCAACTTGTCATCAAAAGCTTCTTTTCCAGTTTTCTTGTAATACCTTTGTGATCTATGTGTTAACATAGTCAATTTCCATGCCATATCCATTTCATTTAAATGATCATCGTCAATTTCATTCAGATCATCTTTCATTAGCTGAGCCTTGCTAATATCATTGATAAACAAACCGAATGATGATGAAATGAGAGCAGAAACCAACTTGGCACAATCATCAACCGATTTAACCAAAAATGCATTTTGTTTTGATGACTTTGGAAATGTAAATCTATAACCTCTTGATAAATTAGAATCACCCGAAACTCCAAACATATTTCTAATAAAAGCAGTAATTGGAGCTAAATAAGACTTGGTTTAGCCTTAGCAGTGATCTTAGCAGCATTTTCACCATGATACAACTCCGGATTTTGCAATTTAGCTATTGACTTGTTAGAATTCATCATTTCCATCTCACGGGCATGAAGTTTACCAGTTAGATCATGAAACGTTAATGTGGAAAATTCTTTGTCATGTGTAAGCAATAACACCTAATTTTCCCATTTTTCTGGTTAAGCCTCCATTATTTTCTCTTTCAATTCTTCATCTGTTTTCTCAATCCCCACAATCTTCAATTTACTAATTAAATGTGACAATCTTGATACAAGAGCCGTGATGTTTTCATTCTCGTAATGCTGGAAATCATCAAATTCCTTGTTTAACAGCTTCTTCCGACTTTTCTTGTATTGATCGTTCCCCTCACACCTTGTTGATAATGCATCCCATAATTGTTTTGATTTCTTGCAAGTACTAAATTGATGTAACAACTCAGTGGGTAATACCATTGTAAGATAACCAAAAGCTTTTTGTTCAAGCTCATACAGTTTTCTTTCAGCATTGTCAAAGGTATGAACATCTTTGAAATCTCTTTGCTCAGTTGGATGTGTGTAAAGCTTCTTAATCGGAATCCACAAATCGATATCATTCGTGCTTATGTAGGCAGAACATCGTTGCTTCCAATTTTGATAATCCTCTAACTTCAATAACTTGGGAACTTTCTGGCTTCTTCTGATTTCGTTATCAAAGTTCAGCATAGTTTGCATTGCATTTTGCATAGCGTCAAAAGCTTGAAACTCCGACATTTTGAAATATCAACTCTGAACAGCCGAACCCTATACGAACTCAAAACCCTTAGCCAAACCCTTTCGAACTGAACCCGAACTCAATGTTAGCCGAACTTGAAAACAATAGCCGAACTCTTTCCGAACTAAAACCAACCGAACTCTTCCGAACTATTCCCGAACTATATCCGAACCAAACCTTGAAAAGAACCTAGTGCGAACTTAGCCGAACACTATCTGAACAAAAGCGAACTGAAATTTTTCAGGCGAACTCATGTTTGCAGCGGTTACAGGGGTGAACTCTAGGTTCGGACGACGGTTATTTCCGAACAGAACATTTTCGCTCAAAACTTTTGATTTTGGACAGAATTTGACGAGATTTTCAGCAGTAGATCAGGAAATATGATAAGGAATGATTTAGGAACACAATTTGCACCAAAAACGACTCAAAAATGATTTAAACTTGCAAAAATTCTCCAAAGTTTTGAAAAACAACACAATTTGTTTCAAAAAGTCCGAAAATAGCAACCACAGATCAGTAGAATGAACCAGAAAGCTCTGATACCATTTGAAAGTTCTTTATAATCGGATCGTCTACTCAATCTAGCTATATCGGATACGAAACGTAATTAAACCGATTGTTTTATGTGACACCTCGTCCAAAACCAGGTCAAATCCCCTTTGCTGTGACTTTTAATTAAATATTTATGTGCTTGATTTATGTGATTAAACTGTTAACTTGATAACCAACTTCTGATAAGTGACGACGCAAATAAATCCCGCGTTTGTACTTGAAACGTATACCCGTAAAATATGAAAGTTTTCATATTATAAATATGGAGCTTCAATAATAAAAATGTAAATATAAAAATTAGACTTTTTATATTTTACCAAAAACGGAAATATTTTGTTTCACCATAAACATTTTTATGAGATAAAAACCGTTCCGTTGTCAAGAAAGCATCGTGATTTTTAATTTTCGAAGCGTCCTCAAGCCATAACATTTGCGACATTGCCATTATGGTAAAAATTGAAGGCGGGATTAATAGCATAAAGAAGTGGTTTATCTATGTGCAAAACGTTGATTTGGTATTCGGCCAAGTATTTTAAGATGGTTAAATTTTGGGATTGAGTTTCTAATTTTTCATAGATCCTTTATCGTGTTTACTCTCAACAATATTGGCTCACTTGAGTATTGATTGAATCCTCAAGTAGCTAGCCATTGTGTTGAGTTTTGTAAACACCCTATACATTTATAGCCTTTGGTTTCGGGCTAGAAGAATGTTTATTGTAGGGGGAGCTTCACAAAGGAGAATTGAAGAATGAAAGACTTGAAACTACATGAAGATTTTCTTGAAGTCAAGTTGCAAGAATACAAGAATCAATGTCATAAGTGTTGAGTATTCCATCTACCAAATAGGGGGAGATTGTTAGAAATCGAGATACCGAGCCAACAAGATTTGGATAGATGTGATTAATATTCAACGACCACTTATTACATACCGTCCTTACAACACGGTGAAGAAAATGACAACTCAAGACAACACCACTCAACAAAGAAGAGGCTCTAGTGAATATTATTTATTGTTTAAATATTATCACTAGTTTGTATTTTACTATTATGCCCTTGGTGAGTCTTGTAGTATATATAGTAAGTCTTTCATTGTGAAAGACTAAATGATGATGTATGAGTGTAGAGAGAGAGATAGTCATGGTTCTTTGAAGCTTGTAAAGGTTCATGAACTCACCTAGTAAGTTCATGATACCCGAGATGCGTGGGGTAGGTAAATTGTAATCATTCGGTTATATTTGATTATCCTACTACATGTTGTTTATCTATCTATGTTGTTCTTCATCTATCTATGTTTTACTAGCTTTTCTCATCATCATCATCACATCTCAAACACCATCGTTGTTCATATCGGGTGTTCATTTGTTTCTACAAAAACGAGTTACACAAAGACTCGATCCGCTTTCGCAACCAAGGTATTTGGTCACGACCTCGGTTTTTCACTAACCACCTATTATTTTATTAAAGTCTTGCCATTTTTATAAACTTGGCACATCCCTTATAAAATAAGTCACCTACAAAAAGGAATTAGGAGATTTTTACTTGGTAGATTGAAATGCCACATCTCCACTCTACTCCTAACCTAAGCCATCTAAAGTCCATTAGTTGGCATGTACCACTACATAGGGGTTTAAACCTTTGACCTTGGGTTATTAACCACATTTGAACCTATAAGAGAAACCCACCTCCACACTAGCTCACCACACAAAACCAACACCCTCACTCACTCTCTCCCTCTCCCTTTGCTTTTGCCGGCTGAACCACAGCCACAGCCCCACCACCGCTGGTGACCAGCATCCACCGCTAGCCACCACCGACCCACCACCAACCGCCGGTTCTTCCTCCTCCTCCTCTCTTTTCTCGGTTCCTCTCACTCACCCATTGTGAGTTTTCTAAACCACATTTCTCCTATGTTCTTACATGTTTGCACCCAAAATGAAACCCCCAAGTCTTGACGACTAAAACCCTTGAATGCTTGTATTTCTTAAACCATCTACCCAACTCTCTTCTCTTTCTCCTTTCTTCAAGAAATCAAAACACTCTCTTGGTCTCTTAGGACTTCAAGGATCCAAGGAGTGTGGTGAAACACACTTATGAAATCCAAGGAAAATAATATGGTGTGCATAAAGATTCTTGTGTTCATGAAATCACTGATTTCATGTTAGTTGGTTTAACAATCTCAAGCCTCTTCTTTGTTAGTAATGTATCTTGAATTAAAAATAGAAAACTAACTCAATGCTAACTAAAAATGGGTGTTAAATGTTAATTATATGTTTAGCTTGTCCTAACACTTAGTGTTAGTTGATTTACCTACATTTCTAGTATTATGGTTATTTGTGTTAGTAGACATGTTATTTGATGAGGAATTGGTCCTAACACTATATGTGTTAGTGGATTAAATCATGGATTATGTTATGTTGATAAATTGGACATGTTACATGTTAAGATTGATGTTAATTAAACAAATAAATCTCCTAACAAGATTTAAAGGATTAAAAATGGTTACATATGTATTTTATGTCATGTTTTGGCTATCATTTAGTAACAAAGAAAGGAACATATGGAAATTACTTGTTTTGGAAAAATCTAACATATTAAAGTGTTATAAAAGTCTTTCAAAACAAAAAGAATGTTACATGATTGTTTTTTACTAAAAATGGTAAGAATAAAATTAATATCAAATGATTAATTTGACATAAATTCTTGGATTTATTACAACCTTTTAACCAATTAAAGAAATGTTATAGAAATGGAGAATTTTCTATAAAAAGACATTTATAAAATGATTATGTTTTATAAAGGATTTTTATAAAAATAATCAAAAGCCAAGCAATTGACTTTAAATATTTTTTATAAGCTTTTATAGTTACTTTGATTGATCAAGGTAATTAAAATGAAAATACGTTGCGTAGTAATAAAACCGGGACCCATACGGCGGTATACGCGAAAACGTAAATGTTTGGAATTATAAACCAAATTACTTATCATGTTTTCTTAAGACAATCTAAAAGTTTATAATAAATAAACTTTTATAAATTCAAGTGTCATCATGTATTATTTTGAAACAACGTCTTAAAACTTTTAAAAAGAAATGAATATTTATGTGTATGAAATATTAAATGATTTCGAAATTATTAAACGTTGTGACTTAAAGCGTATCTTTTAAAAACATTTCATGTTTTAAAATGAAATAAACTTTAAATAGTTATTCTTTGGTTAATAATTATTTACAAAAGATTCAAATTATGTCTTATTCACCAAGAATTGTTAAACATAGTTATTTAACTTAAAAATAATTATAACTTGCTTGAATAATCAATCGAACTCATAAAATGATAAACATTATTACTTTTTAACGCAATGTTCAAGACTTGATTAATTAAAAATGGTTATCCTCTTTATTTATATTTATTGAACATAAATATAAATTGTCATGAAAGTATTTAATTTACCTAATAAATACTAATTAACGGGTTTTCAAACGAATACAAACGGGATTAAAACATCAAGACTTGACTGGTATCACTTGGGTGACTTATGTTGCTCAATTGATTTTAGACCTTATGCAATTGTCTTATTTATTTAAATTAGGACGGTACTTGCTACCACTACTTCAAGGTTCATACACTTCACCTGCTGATTCAGTGAGTTTCACGACCCATTTTCTTTTAACTGTTTTTATACTCTTGGGGGAGAAATCATGAACTGATAAATGCTTTTTACTTGATATTATGGTTTATCTGTTAGCCGTATGACTACTTTTTCTCTTACTGATGCCCAAATTATGGTACATTATCGTTATAAACGTTTGTACAACTCTATCCCACCATTAATTGATTTCTGTTAGTTCTGTACGAAACGATAGCTAGTGAATAGATCTATTTGGGTTGACAACCCAGACCTGATTGGTAGCTCTAATTCTGACTCCGGATTGTCTGGGGTACACGTCAGTTATTCTGCTCTGTTCAGTATCTCTCGAGCGAGATGCTATGGGTGGGTAAAACCGTTAATATTTGAAATCAAGGTTCAGGTGAGTTCATAGAACCACAACGGTAAACCAATGTAATATTTAAGTATACTGAAACTGTTTTACAAACTTTGATTGTAGAGTCATAAACCTGTGAACCTCACCAACTTTATGTTGACCTTTTAAAACTCATGATTTCTTAGGTAATTGAGCAAATAATGGAAGACATGCAAATGGGTCTTCACAATACTATCGGACCTGCTTCTGGAGTCGTAGTCCCAAACTATCGTAAATAAACCGTTTTATGATTTTAATGTTAAATTAAGACTTTATGCTTTTCAAATGTAAGACATTCTCACTTTCACTACTTTTTCCGCTGCAATGAAATGATGTAATGTTTTTATAAATGTTTGAAATTATTAGAAGTCGTTCTATGTATCCGCGACTATGATTCCATCTCGCTCACACCCAAACTCGTTGACGGGAGTGTGACATTTTATTGATCAAAAGAGCAATTACAATCAGTATACACCCAGAAACAAACTCGGAGAAACACCGTGAAAAACACACACCAGACACTTGATCTCTCACGCTCTGTCTTTCTCTCTGCCAAAATACAAAGCCAAACTTTCTATATATACACGACTGGGCTAACTTTGGGCGAACTCTGGGCGAACTGCCAGTTCGCTTAGAGCCGAACTACAGTTCGGACCCAGTTCGCCTAGCAGCTTGAACTTTGTCTTGAATTCTTCATCGTCTTGTCTCGATACTTCACATGACGCATAAATTATACATTAACAGATACCAACAGAGTCCTGGTCTAGCTCACTGGACTGCTGTGAAGAACATCCTAAAATACTTGAGAAACATAAGCGAGATGTTTCAAGTATATGGAGGAACTGATGAGCTCGCTGTAAAATGTTACACTGACGTTAGTTTTCAGACTGACTGAGATGACTCTCGCTCGCAGTCAGGATACGTATTCACCCTTAATGGAGGAGCTGTTTCGTGGAGAAGTTCCAAACAGCCAGTAGTGGCCGATTCCACTACTGAATCTGAATACATAACCACCTTAGAAGCTGCCAAGGAAGCACTGTGGATGAAGAAGTTCATCAGTGATCTCGATGTGGTTCCAAGTGTCAAGCAACCAATCGAGATGATGTGCGATAACACAGGCGCTATTGCTCAAGCCAAAGAGCCAAGGTCTCACAAGAAGACTAAGCACATTCTGAGGAAATTTCACTACATAAGGGAAGTAGTTGAAAGAAATGAAATAAAGATATGCAAAGTGGACACAGATCAAAACTTAGTTGATCCTTTTACAAAGCCCATGACTCATGAGACTCATGATCGTCAAAGAGAAGCAATAGGGCTTAAATTAGCTAAATACATGTTTTGATATAGTATTTGGGTGTACGAACATATAACAGCTATATTTACTATTCATATTCCATCGGTAAATGCAATATTAAATTTCACAACTGTGTTCAATGTTAATATGTTCAATCATCCCTAAACAATTTTTGATATTGTTCTAAATGTCCGTAGTCAATTAGAGACATGGGAGCGACTCTAAACTAAGACTATTCAGAATTTGAATCTTAAAACGGTTTAACATTCAAAGTCACAGACCTTATTACGGAATGACGTTGAGCGTAACTCGCATCAAGCAATGCAATCATGGAACGCTTTGCTTGCTTGATTAATGGTATGCTATAATGTTTCCTTAGACCTGAGACGTATACTAGAACTCTCGTTTACTGCAGACTACTCTTTGATTATAGCCTAACGTTGTCACGTAACTGCCAATCATAGCAACTATTTTTTGGGAATAGATCTAAAGTTCAATGGGAGTTGTATGCCTCAATACAGGATTCTGTACTCTTGCTTCCGCAACAGCTAAGACATAATGGCGCCCTCGTTGATTCCAAGTTACAAGTGTGAGGCCTCACCCAAACTTACATGTGTGTGCTTCGAATCTGTAGCGAGACTATAATCGATGAATACTAACATGAAAGTCCATGTCTCATTTTTCATTTATGTCTAATATGGAAAGGAACATATAACAACGATTACCATAAGTCCTCAATCAGCTTGCTGTTCAATCAGATATACTTTGGCTGGTGACTTAAAGTGTTAACGCTGGTTGGTGTAGCCATGCATAGCTAGAGTGCCTCTGACTCCAACGTTAAAGTGTCGCGATCAGTCCAAGTGGGAGACCGTTAGATATTAGGTGTCCTAACCCGATGTTTAACGTAACCGACCCGGTTTTGACCCGGAAGAGTTACACCGGAGTCAACGAACAATAACAATTAATTACCGGTTAATTAATTAATGAACGATAAAATAAATAAATACTTGTTATTTATTTATTATAAAGAAACAATTTTCTCGTAAAACGGTTTTACGAATCTCGACGAAATATTAGTTAATCATTAACGAGTTAATGATTAATAATATTGACGGGTTTTTTGTGCAATGGACCGCGACATGGGCTTAGCTTGCCTAAAGGACCATTGAGGGAAATAGGGGAGGAAACCCTAATCGAAATTTTGGCCTCCTACCCTCTTTCCCGTCATCGTCGTCCCCACCTCTCTCTCTCTCTCTGGTTGGATCACGACCAACCACCACCACATCTCTGTCGCTTGCCACCGCTAAGATGGTGAAACGTGATCCCCGCTTGATCGCCTCTGCGATGAAACTAGAAACCGTCACCGCGGCCGCTTGTTCCGCCACCACAGAAGAGAGAGACGCGTCCTCACCCGTCGCCGTCGAGATTTTAGGGACGGACCACCGCGAGGTGGTCCTTGCCCTATCCGCGCCACCAAGGCCGATGTTTGAGCCATCGTGTGCCGCAACCGTCGAATCCGGTGAAAACCCTAAGTGGTCGGCGCCACTTTATGCCGCCACCGTCATGCCACTTCCTCCAGCGCCTCATGCATGACGGATGAAATCGGCATAAGATCGGTCTCATCATCATGCACGACGGAAACCCTAGATTCGGATATTCATGATTTATGACATCTTTTTGTTACCGCCATTACCGTCGGTTCACCCCGTGAACACAACCATGGTGCCCGAGCTGTCGTCTTCGCAAGTGGTTGAAGACTTGACTCGTAGATTCGAGTAAGACGTTCACGTTCATGCTAGCGCCAGTTTGTCACCCTGATGTCTTGAACGGATGTTCGGATCCCGCCAAGGTATTTCTAACTCGATTTAGATACTTAATTTATTTATTTATTTCTGTATTTGCGCGTACACGGTGATCAGATCCTGTCGACGGTTTTACCTATTCGCGTTGTAAAATGATTTTCCGTTGCGTAATTAATTCTGATTAATTAACCCGTTAATATAGTCGGTAATAAATTTTAACGGGCAACCCGGATACCCACTGTAAAACCCAACAGGGGTGACATGGCTACTCGAATAACAAGACTCCCAATAACTATAAATATAATATGTTCGGGCATATGTATGGGTGTGCTAGTGTGTAGACCCAGATAGAGTGTATGAGTCTCCACCTAGGGAAGCGCTCTCCTAAAGTGGATTGGGGCTAAATCGAGTGTATCAATGTGTGTTTAATTCTTGATTATAATTGTGTGATTTATTTTATATCAATCAATTTGGAATCATTCGCTTTTAGTTGCTATATCCGGATCTTTGTTTTATGTTTGGTTCGACTCACACATCACACCCTTCTCATCATATATTCTACCAAAAACTCTGATTCAAAGACACAAGATAACCAATGGCTCTGTCAAGTATTCATGAACCAATTCTCCCAAGGTTTGAAATATTTTCCAAATCAACAAACCTGAAAAAATCGCTGGTATGTTCACTATGATGAACTTTTAACCATATTTTTATCTCTCATGCATATCTTCTTTTATGATGATTAGTTCATGTCATTCCCCAAGTCCTTTAAGCTGTCTCTCACTTTGCTGAGTCTGTTCATTAACCCGATTTGGTTTGTTTGTTTATAGTTGATGTGATTTTTCTTAATTTATTGTATTTATAAATTGATTCTATATTATTGTTTAAACAATCCTTTTTTTTTGTATATAGATATTCCATAGAACTTTTCACCTGGAAATTACATTAGAAAAATAGTCATCGAACACTTAATTTTTTTAAAAGAATAACTACTACCTAATTAAGGATGACAATGGGACGGGTTTGGGACGTGTTTGAGTAATCCCAACCCCATACCCGCAGTGGCGGTGCTTAAACAAACATTTCGAGTTCGCTACTCGGAGTGTACCCCTTTGACGTTTAACATTTGAGGTTGTAAACATGTTGTACAAGTTAAAATATGGTTCTGAGCTACTACTTATTGCACCCACTCAAGTAACGTGTCGGTCCCTAAGATATATGCAAGGGTTTTAGGCGGCAACACAAGTAATAACTGCCAATATTTCTTTGAAATATTTTATAAATTTATCATTCATTGGTTCGACCATGGCGGGGAAGGGTGTGGCATATATGGAAACTCTTTTAATTTATTACACATCACATATATTTGGTTTAGGACTAAATGACTCGTTGGGTAATAAAATCCCGATAGTAAAGTTGTATACGTTTTGAAAACATGTAGCAAGTTTAGAATGTACCAACTTGAATGACAAAATGCTACAAGTTTAGAATGTCTAGAACAAAGAATGTTGTGATATAAAATTAAACGCTCTTTTTGTTGAAGTGCCTTTTCGAACATGTTACATATTGAATTGCATCGTGTATGTACATCCCAATTGGGACATAAGTAGTTGCAATTCGATTCTCGATAATATTTTTCATAGGCAATATGGCTACATGGTTTACTAAAGATATCTGATAATATTTTTTCTAAAATCAAGTATTATTGGTTCAACAATGCTTAGACCATCTTGCACACATAAGTTGATTATGTGTTCAACACAATGAGTATAGAAAAGAAGACCATTACAAATTGGTTTATATTTTAGTTTTAGTTATTGTATCGCACACGTGTTATTCGACATGTTATTAAAAGAGATTGAAAACAATTTGTTTTGTAAATTATATTTTGAATAACTTTATGCGTTTCAAGTGAGGAAAATCAAATTGTTCAAAATTAATTGTGCGTTTCATCATTTGCTAAGTTTTAAGAATCACTTAATGAGCTGTCACACAAATGAAAGATTAGGGTGAACCGTGGGGAGTCGGCCCACAATTACTAGTTAAGTTAACACAAGTTTGTAAATTTAAAAATTGTTCAATTAAATCTCTTTTAGCCATTTTCCATAATTTCAAAAAATCCGTCTAAGGGTAGTGCGACTTACATGGTTATAACGAGGTTGAAGATTGTTTTGAATGAGACGAGTCAAGCTTTCATTGTCAAAGTGGTTGAATGACAAGCTTTGCTGAATCATGAAATTTACCATTGATTCCCTAGTCCTTTCAAGATCATAAACAAACATTCATCCTTCATTTGTCAATGATATTTAGCCTTGAGCTTGTTGTGCTTTCTTCACTTAACAATGAGGGTGCTCAATGTATAGCCTCAGTGTTGAGTTTGCATCATTTACCAATAATTTGCCACACAACCTGCAACGAGCATTGTTTGGGCCTCACATCATCACACACATATCAAAATGTTACCAAATTTCCCTTTTTTTTGATTCGTTGCAATGACTTCACGAACTTGGTTCTCCGGAAGTTCACCATAATTAACTAAAGCACTAGCACTTGAAGAAGCCATTTGAGTAGCTTTTAAGCATTTTAGAGATTAGAGAGAAAGTAGAGATTGGTCTCCATAAACCAAAACATTCTTCATATATTTATACTACCTTAGGGTGGTCAAAAGTACCCAAAAAGTGAGATAAAAAGGGTTAAATCAACCCAACATTCATATTAACGGCTATATAACCGTTACTAACGTTCAGATTTTCCAACCGGGTTTGAAAAACTTGTTTGTGAGCTTGGTGGGTCAAACCAACTGGTGTAATCTGAGGGTCGCTTAGTGATTCGAAATAGGTTTCACCCCTAACTAGTCTTTGTAATAACCGATTCTGGTTATTTTGTCCTCACCGAGTTTTTTTTCTTTTCCCACCTCTACATGTAGCCCCCTGTATATATACAGTGATAAAACCATAATCTAATTCCATAAAATTATCATCCAACTAAAGGGGCTGGATCACAAGAAAACTAATAATATTGTGAAAACTAAAAAACAAACATATTTTATATGAGGAGGGACTAGAAGTGCAATTAAGATATTTTTCAATCTAAAAAAATGCAGAGGGGCTAAACTGGAATTAAGATAAAGTTTACAAAACACAACAAAATAAACAAATAAAACAGAAAAATAGTTACGAGCCCTAGCCCTAATCTCTCGATCGTTCTCAGGCGAAATCATAATCTCTCAATCATTCTCAGGCGAAATCGTAAACGAGCAAGAGATTCTAAGGAGACGGAGAAAAATCAAAGGCGACGGTGAGCGACGGAGGTTAGTTCATCCTTTAATCTCATTATAATCAATCTGATTATGTGCGATCTATCTCAGTTCTCGATTCAGCGGAATCTAAATTCATGTTGAAATTTTGATGTCCAATCGTTTTGTGCTCCCGTTGTTGTTCGTTAACAGTAAATGTTAGTAATCCGATCAGTAATTTATTTGTAATTTCATCTAGATAAGGTAATTATTTTTCAGATGTTGTCGAACTTTTTGTGTCCGCATTTAGTTATGTTAAACTAGGGTTTATGATGAGTAGTGTTGTTGTTTCTGGTTTTTTATTGGAATTCTGTTCAGATTCATGAATTTTTTCAGTAAAGGATTGATTTCTAGTTTTCCACCTTGTTTACCAGTCTACAATCCACAATGTTGTTTGTTGTATTTTTTTATTGTATTTGAAATTTAGATTATTAGAGTTTTATTGTCAAAATTATTAGGTAATATGTGTGAATGTTCATGTGTTTTGCTTGTGATGTACAATGCATCATTATCTAAACTAGTATCATACTCTGTTTTATAATGATGCATAGTCATTAACGTGTATTATACTTGTATGTTATAATATCCAAATGTTGCACGGTGCATAAATAAAAGTTGTGTGATTATGGTTTGCTTATAATGCACAATGCATCATTATCTAAACTAGTATCATACTCTGTTTTATAATGATGCATAATGTATTAATGTGTATTACACTTGTATGTCCTAACATCTGGATAATGCACGGTGGATCAATAAAAATATCGTGATTATGTTTTGCTTGTAATGCACAATGCACCAGTATGTAAACTGGTATCATACTTTGTTTATAATGGTGCATAGTGCATTATTTTTTATTGTACTTGTAATGTACAATGCATCAGTATATAAAGTGGTAACTTATAAGCAAGTTGGGTTGTATTGCACTGTGCAATATTGTTTTATTTTATATTTCTTTTCCCTTTTTGCAGCAAAGTCAAGACACAATGGAAAAAACATACGGTAAGACATCAAAAAACACAAACACATAAAATAGTTTGCATATCATTTGTATTCTTATACCTATTTATATATATATATATATTTATATATATATATATCATTTGTATTCTTATACCTATTTATATATATATATATATATATATATATATATACTAGGTTAGTAACTCGTATACTACACGGATTGAACACATATTTTTTTCTGAAATATTAGATAAATACAAAAGAAAAAGATAATTCATAGCAAGAAATTTGAAAATTATGATTGATATAAAATTCTTATAATATATTAAAATTTTAGTTTTGGTAAAATTGGTAATTAATCTTAATTGATTATTTGCTAAATTTGTAATTGATTGTGAGCTTGACATGTGGCAGTGGTGATGTGGACCCTTTATAAATGAGACATGTGGCATAAATTTTAGTGCTTTATTAGGATTAAGATATAAGATATAGTATATATATATTTGTTTTAACCGTCTAGTTATTGTTAACAACAAGAAAACGCACATGACTTTCAAAAACGACTATGGCGAATCAGGAAGCAAATAATAAAGATATAGGAAAAGTTGAACAATAAAAAAACTGTGAATGAGAGTGAAGCGCATGTTACCACACGAAATACCGGGTTGAAAGTTATTTTAAGAACCAGTAACAGGATGACTAAGGATAATACGAAAAACTTACAAACGACGTTACCAGTTCGGGTCACTAGGAGTCAAAAAAGGTCTTACGGTGATGCGAATGGCGAGACTGATATTAACATTGAAATGAGGTCGGAGAGAATGATGAAGATGGAACACAAACTGCTACGGATGATGACGCATCAGGTATTAAATATTCAAGTAATTACTATTGCATCGATGCAACAGTGTATTAATATGTTAACGTGTAAAATGAAAAGGAGGAGGGTAAATGAAACAGCAAACGAAGATGGTGTTGAAGGTGACAATGAAGATGATGATGATGAGGAAGACGATGAGATAGATGATGGCATGTCGGGAGGGGAAGATGGATCTGGAGATGAAAATGAGGAAGATGTATCCGGAGATGAAGACGAGCAAAACGGATCCGGAGATAAAGACGAGGAAGACGGAAATTAAGAAGAGGAACCGAACGTCACGTTGAGGGATGACGATAATATTTTTTAATTATATATTGTCTATGCACTATGCACTATAATTCAATATACTTGTATTCTTTCTTACCATCACACTGATGCACTATGCAAATTTGTTCATATCATACTTATGGTGCACTATGCAATATTATTATTTTTACATCAGGATGATGATGCACTATGCATTATTAATGTTTTATATCAGAATTATGATGTACTATAAACTAGTATATACCTGTATTGTTTTTAACCTCATACCGGTGCAATGTGCAACATTTTGTAAAATAATTGGATATTTACATGTGAAAGATGATGCACTATGCACTTTTAATGTAATATACCTGTACTTATTACAATCAAACAAACTTATGCATTGTTCATTATTATATAATATACTTGTATTTTTTTTTAAACAGACCTGGAACCAAATTCGGAGGAGGAAAAGAGGAAGCAAAAGGAGAGAAAGCGTGTGGCGCCAAAGAAACCAAAAAAGATAAATTTCATAATAATGGCTATCTATCTCTACACGTTCATCACCTAAACAACTGTGCCTGACAATCGAAAGCCTAACAAAAAAAAACAACGGGACATAGTAAGAAAAATGAGACTGGGACACGCACGAAGAAGTCTACTCAGAGTAGGAATCCCGCACATTATGAAAAAAAGGAAAATGGACCTACAACTACCTTAGACTTTTTTTAAAGAAGATTGCAATGCAAATAAGAGCTGATCCTGTAATTGTAATAGTAAGATTAGGATCCCGACTCATCTGTAAATTTAAGGCGTCACTATGGAAAAAGGGTCATAGCATTCTGATAAGGAAAGAAGATACGTAAGCCTATTTTTTTTATCAAAAAAGGCCTTTCTTTTAGGATATATCTTTCTTATTTATAGAATAAAAAGAGGAAAATATTGAAATCCCTACAAAAATAGGGCATTTTATGGTCGACAAGTTCAACCCAATAACAATGACGATAGATTTCGGAAAGGTGAAGGTAAATGTAGATGAAGAGTCTGTTACAAAGATTATGGGATTACCGAATAGTGGTGATGTGTTGATAGAATCTAAGAAAAGAAAGTGGGGTAAGTTGGCAACAGATTGGAGGATCTGTTACCCAAATACTTATGTATCACCAACTGAAGTTTCAGATATGATAAAGAAAGAAAGAAGAACACACGACAATAACTTTTTTAAGCTAGACTTCATAGCACTATTGGTCGACACCATGGCGTACACACAAAAGCAAGGCAATCACAAGATCAACTATATGGTGAACATACCGGACGTTACAAATCTGGACAACATTAACTGGTGCGAGTTCATAGTCAGGTATATGCAAGAAAGAGTGGATCGGATATAAGAAAAATTCGAGATTAATGGGTCCCCTAACGCTTCTAACGGTATGTCATTCGATACTATGTTTAAAACTGATATTACCATAACCAACAATAACTACATGTTAATAACTTACAAAACGTTTATAAAACACGTAGATGGCGTACGTGGATGGAACAACGTGCAAGGCGTTTTCGAAAGAACGAGTCGACCCCCCTAATAGATTTTGTACAAAGAGGAAACTGGCCGCCAGGGAAACATATGAAATAGAGAACAGGGGGTTTGGTATTGGCAAGGCAAAAGAGTTTTCCATTGACGACAAAGGGGACGCAAGCGCGTCGAGGAGGACGAACCAAAAGACAACAATCTAATGGTACGTTATTATTTATAGTTAGTTGGTGCATTGAATACTTGTAGTACACGATCATGATTATGAATTCGTATCTACATTAGTAGTATGTGATCAGGATTATGTATAAGCTGAAAGTTAGAGTATACAATTGAAAAAACCGTTGCATTATAATACTGTTGCATTGTGCACCGTTATCGAAAAAACTAATTTTCTTTACATGTATGTGTTGATTGTAATGCGCAATGCATCATTATTAAATCTGGTATCATACTTTGTTTATAATGATGCATTGTGCATTAATGTGTATCATACTTGTATGTCCTAATATCTGAACGATGCACAGTGCATCAGTAGAAGTTTTCTGATTATGTTTTGCTTGTATTGCACAATACATCATTATGTAAATTGGTATAATACTTTGTTTATAATGACGCATAGTGCATTAATGTGTATTATACTTGTATGTCCTGACATCTGAGCAATGCACGGTGCATCAGTAAAAAGTTTTATGATTATGTTTTGCTTGTAATGCACAATGCATCATTATGTAAACCGGTATCATACTTTGTTTATAGTGATGCATGTTGCGTTGTTTTTTATTATACTTAGTATAAAGTGGTTACTTATAATCAAGTTGAGTTGTATTTATCAGGAATGCATTGATGTATTGGAGCACACGTTCGTGGTGATGGAAACGAACAATGAGACAGCTGTGAAGGTTTTTAAAAAATGCTTTGGCAAATTTTCCGGATGACATTGAGGTGAAGATGTATGCAGAAAGGTACAATTCAATGTTTAAAGATGTGGTGGAAGTTGAAAGAAATGAAGAAGGAGCAGAAAAGGTGAAGGATAGAGTGAAGAAAAAGCGTGTCAATGATCCTTCAATGCCAACATTCGATTTGTTGTCGCCATCTCAAAGTTCTCAAGAGACGAAAGAAGCCGAGACAAACTTGGAAGATGCCGGCAAAGCCCGCTGCAGCCGGAAAGGCTGCTGCGGTAGTGAAGTTGGGAAATGTCAAGGCAAATGAAAATGACACCAGGGGTACGAGCACAGGAGCAGAAAATGTAATGGGCAAAAGTAAAGACGCGGATGAAGTCGGTAAGGAAACGCATGAAATTATCGACATAAACACACCCGCAAACAGGCAAGAAAGGTTGGCATGGCAATTTCTATTGGCGTGCATAGAATCTCAAAAGAGAACACCGCGGAAAGTGGTTGAAAAGGTCATCAAATTAAGACAACGCACAATAAAAGGAGACAACAAAGAGGTCAACCTATATTTCATGTAAGTACCCATATTTGTATCTCTAATGTATCGGTAGCACGTATTGGCAAGCACGAAATAAAATGTCACATCCATATTGCACACACATAATATGACATTAATTCAACAATGAACACAAGTAACGTTAATTGTATACAATCTCCTTATATATAACGATGTCATTGTGGTATGCAGGAAGGACTAGTTCAAAACAGCATACGGAGCTGAAGCAAAGGCGTACATAATTGGGAGCTTAATACCGGGTAAGATGGTATACATAGACGTTTTAACTTGTTAGGAGGCAATATTAAACCACGAGGAAATGGTGGCAACAAACAACTCGCCGCGACGTCTGTTTTTACATGCAAACACGATCGTGAGTTTCATAACTAGTCACGTTTAGACATATCAATTAGTACGGCATGGGTGCACGTGTGCATCAGAGTTAACACATCACGTATATTTACAATTTTAGATTAATTGGATGTTAAGCCCGAATCCAACAAACCCAAAAAGGATGGAGAGGTTTAATAAGAATCTGTTGCACGTGGTAGAGGGCGATGAAAACCTGATGGACATGAGGTCATACAACACAATTGTGGTGCCGATGTTGGAGGAACATCATTTTTATCTAATATGTTTCGATTTGGATGTCCCTGCTACAACGGTGACCGAAAACATTGAGGAGGGACCAAGTATAGAGAAATTGAAGGATGGCATCAAGTTCGCATCGAAGGGTATAATATCTAAAGTGGTACGTTATATATAAGTTAAAGCTTAGTATAATCCATTTACAGTAGAACAGAGTGTAACGCATGCGTGCATTACGACTGTAATCAGTGAAATGTTATGATGCACCCGAGCATAACGTATTAGAGTAAAGATCTTAATATGTTATAACATGCATATCGCATCATAAGTAAATAAAAATATTGCATAATGCATCATAAGTATGATGTGAAGGAAAATTCAATTATTTCAAACAATGTTGCACGGTGCACCAGTATGAGGTTAAAAAAAATACACGTAACATGCATGTTGCACGCGTACACCACATATGAGACCATGTTATAAAACAGTTACGGGAGCATGATGCATACGTGTGACGTGTTGAGTTCGTTCGTAGACCAGTTCAGATGTTAAATTTATGTGAACATATATACAGATATGTGTATGTATATGTATATACATACACACATGTATTACGATACTAACATTTAACTAATGTAATGTTGTAGAAACACATCGTCCCGAGCTATCTCAAAATCGTGTCACACCCAAAATCGATGTCAATATCAACGTCGAAACCAAGAGTATTGAAGATGAAATGGGCGACGGATGAAAACTACACCGACTGCGGTGTGTTTGCTATGAGGCACATGAAGGTTTATAGAGGGAGAAGGAATGGTTTGAGTGTGGATTTAGTGACGGCGAAGCAAAACAAGAAGCACAAATACAGAACATTAGAATTAGGTATGCTGCAAAAATAATGATGACATCAGCAAACATACTCAGTAAGCAAATGCAGGGTCGCGCTGAAGCAACAAATAGGAACTTGCAAAAAAAACTATGAAAGGCAATAATCAAGAGGATAAAAAGGACGTGGCTGAATTAAAGGAAAAAATGAACAAAGATTTTGACATCCTCGAGATGGAACTCAGAGAGTTACAACTGGAAGTTATGAGGAAAAAAACAACGGTCGAAACCGTGACGAAGGCGGGTGTCGGTGTCAAGCATGTGACATTTGAAGCATAGAGATTGTAGTGACTGTTTTGGGGTTATGTAATCATTAATGAATCTATGTTAGAAGTAAAATGTCTATCAGGATACATTTCTTTTTTTTTTGTTAAGCATTTGATGCACAATGCAACAGTATCAAGTTGATGCAATATTAAGATATTTAATTGCAATTGTTTTCGTTTTCATAGTGAGATGAAACATGTTTGTTTCAAATTAATTTTTGATGATTACTTGTTTGGTAGTAAAAAACACGTAAATCTGGGACATGTATATGATTGGGATACCATACAAGTTGCAACGGTATAAATCAGTATAGGACCACATCGTCTTGGGGTTTTACCTTTCTTATATCTATTAATGGCCTTCTCACCTGGTCCAACAAAACGTTTGCCACTATTGTCATCTTTGTCACTTTTGTCACTTTTGTCACCTTTGTCACTACCGTAACCCTTAGTTCTGATCCCTTGAGGCATAATGAGTGTCGCGCTCCTGGTTTCAGGAACACGTAGAAGATCACTAATAACAGCACTCGTCCTACTGCACTCTGGGTCGTACGGGACTTCATCAAATATCTTAAACTTGAGTTCTTTGAGCTATTCGCAGAGGGCCAAAAGCTGGGTAGGGTTTCACCGTAAACGGTCAGCACAGAGTCTAACCGTGTCTAAAATCTCATTCCTCAATATGGTTTCTTCACGGTTGTCAACTAGAATACCCGTTTGAAATGTTGTAAACCTTCCTCGGTATAGAGTCACGTCCCCAACACTTAGAAATCTAATGGTCAGGTACTTTGTGTACTTGTGTGTATTTAAATACGTAAAAAACGTGCCTACATAGATAACCAATGCGTGTAAAACGCATACAAGTACATGTCACTGATTTGTCTTGTAAATTGAAGGTGACCTGGATAAGAAAAATGAGAACAAATAGTCAATTATTAAAAAAGAATGACAATACTATATTGATGCATAAATGCAACAATAGACAGTTACACATTGTTGCACGATGCATCATTATATAAAGGGACAAAAAACTAAAATTCAACTGGTAATAATATCAACTCAAATTCGCACACAGGCACGAATTCTTTATTGTATTGGACCACCGTATACAACTTGATGTCACCAACGACAGTGGTTGGACCTAACGTACAAGAATACCAATCCCTTTGTATCTCCTTTTACACTTCACAAAATAGCGAGGCCGTGTACACTTCAGACGCGTGTCACTCAATAGGAGAATGGGTCTTCAATAAAGGCGTTGTAGTCATCGTGTCAAATTCAAGCTCATGATGCTTGTGTCGCTGCCCATCGATCGCGGTGTCGAAACACATGAGAAATTCTAGTAGAGTGTTCGACTTGCTAGAGTTAACCTTAAACATTGCATTGGAGCTTTCACATCTAGATGTTGTTTTCATTAAACAACACATATCAATATGCCTAAAATAGCATGGGACCCACAGATGCCTGATTTTATACATAGGACTAAGCCATTCACGATCGTTCAGGCCATATTCATTCATGAGCGCGGCCCACCTTTCTTCGAAGATATGTGTGTTGATAATAAGATCCCAAACCAATTTGTGGATGCGATTTCTTAGTTCTTTATTGTCTACGTTACTACCTTTAATCTGCAGAAATGGAATTGGAATAAGTTTTAGTTTGTAGTGCATCAGTGCAATAATATAGTGCAGAATCACATACCTTAGAAGGCAGTTTCCGCATAATATGCCACATGCACAGGCGGTGTTTAGACTCATTGAAAATACGATCAACGGATTCCTTCATTGCGGCGTCTTGGTCAGTCAAAACAAGGTTGGGCTGTTTTCTATGAGCTTTTAGGAACGTTTCGAGCAACCATACATAAGATTCGGTGGTTTCGTTGCATAGTAAGCCAACACCAAATGTAATGCATTTGTTGTGATGATCGACACCCGTAAACGGAACAAAAAGTCATTTTATACCTGAAAAGATAATTACATATTTAACAAAGTCACTAGCTAAACTAATGACACACATGTATACAGATTAAATAGAATGCAAAACGTAACAAGTTTGAAGTGATGCATACATGCAACACTATATAGTTGACAAATAAATCTAATTTATAAATATCGTATAAGCATGCATATACATAGTAATGAAAACAATGAAGATAACATTATTTGTTAGTTTTGTAGATTGCGTCAAAGGCAAGAACATCACTAAACGCCTCATAGTGACACCTCGAAACATCATCCGCCCAAAATAAAGCTCTAACCTCATTTTTAACGACAAAGTAATCGAAAAAAAAAGTTGTGCAGATTCTTGGTACAATCCGTAAGCGTGTCAACAGTCAGTTGGGCATCCGTGTCTCCGATAAACAATCGGATATCACAGCTAAAGTTTTTGAAATCAGTAGTCTTGCCACGAACGTTATGGTGCCCTCCCTTTAGCGTAGATTGTACTTTATGAGATATGTTTGGGCCAAGATTATGCATGCTAAGCGAGTGTATCAAGTGTTCTTCAGAAAACGTAATATCACGCTTCTTCTTACTGAAATCCATAAACTCTTGGCCAATAAGCGTGTGGCTATGCATCTCAACAAAATTGTATAGTACATAATCTGTCGTATTGGGGAGTATTTTTAGCCTGATGCACGCCGGGCAATTTGATAGTTTCACACGCCTGGATCTCTTTCTCGAGTTTCCATAAGAGTTGGACATACTGTAGTTTCCCAAACTCGGTTTTCCATATCGATTGCAATGGATAAACCAGTAACTCGTAGCACCTGGACGTTGCTGGTTAGTGCCTAGACGTGTCGAAAACTGGCCTTCTCGGCATACATGTCATACATGGTAACAACTTCATCCCATTTGGTGTAAATAGTGTCCACGACCGGTTTAAACTTGGTAGGAACATCGGTTTCCAACATTTAGACCCGTTGGGAGACATGAAGACACGATTATACACACTACCTGTTGCAAAAAAAAAAAAAAAAAACTAAATGTAACGGACAATCAGAAAGGAACATAAACATGTATAACAGAAAGAAATTTGCTTGTAATATTGCACAATGAAACAATCTAATAAGAATAATTTCAACACATGTTTACATATAAAAACAGGTCTACATCAACATACATTAAACAAACAGTTAATTATTAGTAGAATCAACAGCTGATGTTATCACTTATCAGTAGCACATATCGAATGGTAATGTTGCAACGATGCACTCGTACACAAAACACATAAACATGATTATAACTAAAACACAGACATGAATCCTGCCTAATTAAAGAAAAAATATAGTCATACCACGCTTTTCAATGCAACTGAATGTGAATGGAGTATTAGGTGGAGCTGATTCAACGAATGATGTTGCAACAGTAAAGATGATCCTCCACTGCATCCCGAATCAATTAGATTGGTTGATTCTATGCAATTGATGTTGATTTCAGTGTTTACAGGTGCGTCGATGTTTGAATTTGCGATCTGGTCTTGTTCAATCAAACTGTGTGGATCGATGTAGGTGATATCGAACCGTGATTCAGAGGTAGACATAGTATGCAGTGATTGCGTGATAAAGGAGACGAGATTCAGAAGACGAACACAAAAAAATCGCAGGAGATTGCAGAAGAAGCAGATGAGATCGCAGAGGCTAGCGAGAGATAGCGAGGAGGCGTGAATGATGAACGACGGTTGATTATGAATTAGGGCTACAATTCTAAATTTTAGACAAATTGACAATTTAACCCTCACTTAATAGGTATTTTTTAGTTTTCATAAATAATACTAGCTTTCTCCAACTAAAAGTCGTTTCAAAAAAAAAAAAAATACATACCAAATTCCTTCCAGTCGTCCAAAACCTAAAACGCACCTACCTATAAATTCAGCACTTGAGGTCGCGTAGGGTTTCTCACACAGCCTCTTCGATCCATCCAAAAATGGCGGATTCATTGGTCCTTCGCGGCACAATGCGAGCCCACACCGATTGGGTGACAGCAATCGCCACCCCAATTGACAACTCCGACATGATTGTCACGTCTTCTCGTGACAAATCAATCATCGTCTGGCGCCTCACCAAAGAAGACAAAACCTACGGGGTCGCCCAACGCCGTCTGACCGGCCACTCTCATTTCGTTCAGGACGTGGTGCTGTCGTCCGACGGTCAGTTCGCTCTCTCGGGCTCATGGGACGGGGAGCTCCGTCTGTGGGACCTCAACGCCGGAACCACCGCGCGACGATTCGTGGGTCACACGAAGGACGTACTCTCCGTCGCCTTCTCGATCGACAACCGTCAGATTGTGTCGGCGTCGCGTGATAAGTCGATCAAGCTGTGGAACACGCTCGGTGAATGCAAATACACGATCCAAGAGGGTGAAGCTCACGGCGACTGGGTCAGCTGCGTTCGATTCAGCCCCAACACGTTGCAGCCGACGATTGTCTCGGCCTCGTGGGATAAAACCGTGAAGATTTGGAATTTGACCAATTGCAAGCTCAGGTCCACTCTGGCCGGGCACGGTGGATATGTCAACACCGTTGCCGTGTCCCCCGACGGCTCTCTGTGTGCCAGCGGTGGAAAAGATGGAAGCATTTTGTTGTGGGATCTGGCTGAGGGGAAGAGGCTCTATTCGCTCGATGCCAGTTCCATCATTCATGCCCTCTGTTTCAGTCCCAATAGGTACTGGCTCTGTGCTGCTACAGAGTCCAGTATTAAGATTTGGGATCTGGAGAGTAAGACTATTGTTGTGGACCTTAAAGTTGATCTCAAGCAGGAGTCAGAAATGGCCGTTGAAGGCACTGCTACTCAAACCAATGCTGGGAAAACTAAGGTCTGCTATTATTCATTCATTCATTCATTTTGGTTTATGTGTTTTCACCTCTTGATTACTTTACCGCCAACTGGTGAGGGATTTTTATTTTTACAATTTTCAACAAGGAAGCCGGAGACTTTAGATTAAGGTCATGGGATATAATATGTCTTGGGGTCTTTAGTTTGTTCCTATACTTTTGTTTGCCTTGGTGTTTATTGGCGTATGTATAGATTCTTTTAGGGAGTCTATAGCTACTTTTAGAGGGGGCTTGTCTATTTTTCTCTCTAATTCTATCTAGTTTATCTATTATTTTCACTATTAGTTTGTTTGTATGGCTGATTCCCTCCCTTAGCTACTTTTGATCTTTATTATTTTCAGTTTCTCTAGACCTTTGCAAGTAGCTCTGCTCTGTTTAGTTATGCATATATTTGTTTGTTTCATTTGAATGCCATTATTTAGTTATGCATATTATAGTTATAACACCAATTTAGGAAGAATCGTTATACAGGTTGTGAATAAAAAAACTTACATTTACAAAGTTTCATGTTTTGTTGTGATACAATAATTTAGAGTTTAAAGAGTCTGCAAATGTGAATGCCATATGCTTCTTACATTCATTCATATCCCTTTCACAATCCTCCAACTTTTTTGTAGGGGTTTTAATTGATTCTTTGATACAATCATTGTGCTTAAACACTTTTATTTAACCTTGTCAAAGTATTTGCTGAAACTATGTTTTTGACAAACAGATTGATTTGCCTCGTGTTATCTTGTATTCAAGGAACTGCACATTAACAATCTGTTATTCATCAGCAAACATAGGATCTAAACAGGTTTATGAAGAAACACATTGGTGTGTGTGTCATGGTCTCATATGTATGTTTTTGCAGGTAATCTACTGCACAAGCTTAAGCTGGAGTGCTGATGGAAGCACACTGTTCAGCGGATATACAGACGGAGTAGTAAGAGTTTGGGGCATTGGGCGGTACTAAAGACGGCACCTTACCACAAAGAGCGGCTCAGGTTTCAGCTTTGTGTTCTGGTTCTTTGTGGGTTTTTTTTTTTAAATTTTGCAGACTTTTTGTTTATTTACTGGTGTTATTTTCATTGTCAGCAAGGATAATATGATATTTTTATGTTTCATCTTTTCTTTCTGACTGTTTGACATGACAATAAATGCTTGTGCTGGATAGTTGTTTTTGTCAATGTATTCATGACCCGCCGGGCCGGTTTGATCGGGAACCCTCACCGACAATGCTCCTGTTGAACCAAATTGAGCCACTGGGCCGGAGACAATGATCGGAAGAAGAGATTGAACTTGACTGAGAAAAGAAGAATGGTAGGGATTTGATGGAGAAAAGTTGATGATGTCCGGAAATGAAATGGTATAACTGAAAATCGTGAAAGTAACGATGATGGCGGGAAGAGAATGTATGGTGCTGAGTGTGACTGCCTGCCAATTGAGATGGTCACATTAGGGTTTATCGCTAATAAATTTGTTTGCTAACTTTAACGCTTACGTATATCACTAATAAATTTGTTTGGTAACATTAGGGTTTACATATATAACTAATAAATTTGTGATAAATTTGTTTGGTAACATTAAGGTGTACGTATATCACTAATAATTTGTGAGTTGTGGGCTTGGAGCCCCGTTCAAATCTTGTCTAGTCTTCAACTATTAGAGTTTAGGTTTATAGTGATAAATTTGTTTGTTGTGGGCTTTGAAGCCTCATTTAAATCTTGTCTAGTCTTCATCTATAGGTAGTATAGCCGTCGTTTTAAAATATAGGGTTTATAGTCAGTCCTTGAAAGATAGAAAGCCATATTAAATAAGACTAAAATATAGGTTTTAGTCTTTGTAAGTAAAAAACTATATTATATTTTATACCTATTATACCTATATACAAAAACCATCCCATTGTATAATCTCTTTAACATGTTGTACAAGTCCACTAAGCCTCTATTATGTTGCAAGGTATATTTCTCTACCTGCTTCACCAAAATGATTTCTCTAAAAAAGGAGATATTCTTTTTTGAACAGCCAGCATTTTATATATAGAACAAAAAATCCCAACCTAACGAGGCGCTAGGCAAGGGCTACAAGGAGATATCCGCTCCTTCGATTTCTCTATGTGTCGCCATGGACTTTGGCTTCGTTTTGGTGTTCGACATCGCCACTCTTCTTGCTTGCGATTTAGTTTCAGTTTTAGGGTTTTGCCTTTCAGAGGTAAATCGATGAGGTCCAAGATAAGTTTGTGGCTATGCTTCATGATGATCTCTTTTTATATATGCTTTTCTCATCTCTATATGCTTCCCTCACGCGTGTTCAATTTACGATTATAAGGGACCTGATGTTTTGTTTCTTTTTTAAACAGAACACAAGTGATGAGCATAAAGGTTTTTGTTTGATCTTTTATCGTCTCCTTCTTTGTCAGCGCATAGCCTTTCAATGTCGCCTTCCACCATCGTCTTGTTTTCTTATGGTGGAGTTTTACATAGGTATCTCCTTCTTTCTTATCTCTATCTGATTTATGCTCTTCTTTCCTATTCTGGATATGATTTTTCACCCCTTTTGATTCTTAGGGTTTTGGTTTGCCGGGATGGTGCCTATGTAACTCTCTGATGAAGTTGAAATTGGATGTTAAGGGATGAAAAGGCAATCATTTTGTGGGGTATTCGTACTGAAAGGGGAATGCTCTGAGTCAGAAATTAAAAATGCCTACAATAAGCTTGCACTGATCATGACCTTTAAATTGAACTCTTTCCCTAAAATATTACATGGATTTCTTTTCTTTAATGAAGAGATTTATAATAAAAGTTATTCTATCTAGATAATATGTTTTGGTTTAATATTTTTGTTATTGTGTTCTGTTTGGGCGTTCGAACGACCAATTTAGGGGTGAAATTAACAAAGTAAGGTGTTGTGATGATGTGTTTGCAGGCTGCCTTTGTGGATTTTCTACGCATATAGTCATGCATGATTGTTTTTCTTATTCTTTGCATTATCAACCGTTTGTTTTGTAAACTTAAGGTTTACACATTATCAAGTGTTTGACTTGATTTGGTCATGTTTATGCATTGAACAATTAGGCATTTTTATCTAAATCCGTAATTCATTTCTCACTTTTACTTTTATCATGTGTTTGTGCACCTTTTATCATGTGTTTGTGCACTCGTCATATCTAAGTGGTCTAAATATGAAAAGTCTAATTTGAAGTCAATATGTATCATTAAATGGTGTTTTTCGTACTCTACTCTTTCTTGGGATACACCTAAACACATAAATCTTAGTGATGATCATGTTGAGTTATTAGAATCGGATGATCAACTTCATAAAAGATATTGAAGGAAATAGTATTTATTATGTTTCTACATGTTGACGTCATAATAATAAGTTCATCAGATGTGTGTCAAATTCTGATTACTTAAGAAATTGATGGTTAATATGACATAGTTTTGTGAAATTTCAACTAGAAATTGTTATCTTTTCATTGTGTTTCATGACAAGAAACAAATAATTCCATCCAAGAGAACACACAACGTCTTTACCATTACTTCAAGTTGATCGACTACAGTCATTTAAAGGGCCCGACTTGGCAGCCATCTTTGCTAACACTCCTAACAGTTATAACTATATACACTAGCTTACATAACTAAGAGTTTCAAAATCGCAGGTTCAGATTTGTCAAAAATCACCTAAAAAGACATTGATTTGGGATCTAAATTTGGTTTTCCTACTACTGTTCTTGCTTGCTTTAATTTTGATTTTGTTTTTAGAGAATAACTGTTGAACCCAATGTTTGGTGGACAAACCAGAACCGAATCTTCTCGCGATCTAGTTCAGATATAATTCACCAGCACAGTTGGTTTCATTATGATTTGTAATCTTCTGCAATTTTGGTCAAATTCAGTTGGGGGTTTATGGATGGATGAGATCGATAAGGATAAATACCGACATGACGTGGTTCAGGACGTTCTGTTTGACATTTACATACGGGCTGGGATCTCGGCCAGGAAGGAAGCCCCTGTTAATTTTCTGTCTGATCCCTTGGATGGTCGCTCAACTCTCAGGCCAGCTGACATTCTCGTTTTTGGGTGGGAGAATGGGAAGCACGCTTGTGTCGATCTTACGGGGGTTTCTCCCTTGTGGGGCTGAGGGCCAGTACCTTCAAGGCTGGCCAAGCGGCCTTTAGAGCGGCTGCTGGGAAAGTGAACAAACACGAGAAAGTGTGCATAAAAAATCAACACGTGTTTGTTCCCTTCGCGTTCAATACCTTCGGTCATCTTAAATCGGAGGCGGTGGCCACGCTAAATCGGATCCAAAACCAGGTCAACCTCCCTCCTTTGACTTTTTAATTAAATATCCATATGTGTTATTTATGTGATTAAACTGTTAAATTTCTAAGATAAACTAATAACTAATAACCAATGATGTAATAAATCCCGCGTTTGTACTAGAAACATATAACCGTGAAATATGAAAGTTTTCATATTTTAAATATGGAACTTCAATAATAATAATGTAAATATAAAAATTAGACTTTTATATTTTACCAAAACTAATACAATCAATTCACTCAACATTTTTATGTGATAAAAACCACTCAGATGTCAAGACTTAGCCAACCGAGAACCGATAACCCATTCGGGCCCAGTAAAGCCCAACAGGCCCAAAACAAGTCCAACGAACCCGAAACCATGAAAACCAAACTTGTAACATTTCCCGTTAACCCGACCCGACAGCCAAACCCGATCGATCCAGACACCGGCCCGAACCGGCCCAGACCGGGTCCGGCCTGCCCCGTTCCTCGGCCCAGTCGCCAACCGGCCCAAAGCTGGCCCAACCGGAAGCCGGTAAACCGGCCCTTTTCCCGATTTTAATTGGGCTTCGGCCCAATCCCCAAACCATTTTAATTAAATAAGTTTAGCCCATAAATTTTTATAAAGATTAGCCCACTAGATTTTTATAAAACTTTGTAGCCCATCAACTTTGTAAAATTCACCACCCTAGTAGTATAAATATGCTTGGGTTATATTTTTAAATATGCTTGGGTTATATTTTAAAAAGTTATGATTTTAATCATCACTAACCCCTTCATATTTGATAAAAGCTCCTACTTATTTATTTAACTTAAACAAATTTATAAAAATAAATCACCTACACTTGGTAATTTGGGTGAATTAGATGTTGACAACACACCTAGTCTATGAGGTGATTAGTAACATTGACCAATGGTCATTAACCCATTTTTAAACTATAATAGAAGACACAAGCTCCACCACCCATCACACCACAAACCAACTCACTCACCTCCCTCCCTCTCCCTCTTTTCGGCCGAACACCACCCAGCCACCACCGCAGCCGCCGGCTGCCACCACCGGCGTACCCCCTTTCGCTGCTGCTCAGCCCCGCTGCCGCCACCAGAGATCACCACCGACCTCCTCTCTCTGCTCGGTTCTCACTCACAAACCCTTGTGAGTTCTTCTAAACCTCATTCTCCTATGTTTTCTTACATGATTCTAACACCCAAGTTTACCACTAAGTCTTGACAAAAACCTTTAATTACTTGCAAGTCTAATCTCTTGTCTATCCCCATTCTTCTATGATCTAAGCATTTCCCTTTGGTGTTCTAGGAACTTAAAATTGCCAAGGAAATGAGTGAAACACATGGAGAAATCTTATAAAAAGTATTCAAGTGCACCAAGAATCATCATGTTTTAATTTATGCATTTACTTGTGTCTTAATCAAGAACAAAACCCTAAATGGATTTATCCATAAAACTCACTAGATGAATTAAGTGTTCTTGGATTATTATGTTTTGATGAATACAAAAGGTCCTAACACTTGAAAGTGTTAGTTGATTTAAATGGCTAACAAAATATGACTAATAAATGGATGAAACATTAAAATGGGTGTTTATATTTACTTAAATTGTCCTA
>JBCNJP010000010.1:58566320-58588822 GCA_039602395.1 Deinandra increscens subsp. villosa
CCGTGCGACGCACGGGAAGATTTAAAAAAATATATTTATTATAATAACATATTATAGTAAATGTAATTCGATAATTTCAATTAAATTAAAAAACTTCTTATAATAAACACAATCATAAAATAGTATTTCACTAATGAGAAAATGTGATGGTCTTTGATACCCTTGTGCATGTTATCTTGTGGCAAAGGGCATATTTGTATTTGCAAAATGTAGTTATATCTACAAATTACAAATAAGAAAGACATACAATAGATAAATCTTATGAGTACATACAATAAACTGTGGTAGAGAGAAGTAACAAATAAGTCATTTGTTAAGTTATTTGTAGTTAAAAACCAGAGTAAGGAGGTTGCAATATCTTATGATACCCATTCCAGATTTGTTACAATTCTCATAAAATAGAGGGAATCAACTTAACCTATCTACATATGATCATCCTTATTTATGCTCTTGATTGATCTTGTGCTTAAGCCTGCTGGAATGACTTCAACTTCAACTTCAACATTAATCTTTTTATTAGCTTGTCTTCTACAAAAAATGAAAAAAGAAAAAAAAAACACCTCCACCACATTGAGAATTGAGTTAAATGTAAATGAAACCAAAGAATATAAAGAACTTAGGAAACATCTTGTATGTTGACAAATCCAAAGTTGAGTTAAATGTAAATGAAACCTTCATCTTTTTTAGCTTTCATCTTGACTTCCACTAAAAATTATTCATATATTACATGCCTAATAATTGATAATGAAGAGACTGATGGTATGGCATGAGATTTACCTCTGAACCTGGCAAGTAACAACATAAAAACAGTTAAATATGTATACAAATTTTATAATAATGCAAACATATATACATCTGAATAAAGCTTTCTCAACAAATAGCCAAGTAAATTTCAAGAGACTGGAGCTCATACCATTAGTTTTCTAGGTGCAGGGAGCAAGAAGTCCAAATTAGAAGAAAAATTGAAAGCTCTATCTCAATCAACTTCCCTAAACATCATAAAATGTTGAGAGAATCCAATCAAATTCATCCCAAAATGCAAACAACAATAAATCATGAATCATCTCATGATGCATATCACAACTAAATAATACAATTACAATTTTATAACTTGAGTATTATTATTTGATAAGAATGTTCGAGTTATCCTTATTTAAAGACCGAAGATTGCTTATGATAATTTTTGTGAAATAACTTTTGTACACTTTATTTGGAAGCAATATGCATGTATGGACTTTCCCCCAATTTTGTGAACTGTTTGATGGAGAACCAATAACTTCTGTGCACCTATCATTTAGTAAATTAGGTATGTTTTTTATGTGATCATAACATTTGATGGTTCTAAATATTCGATTACATCCATTAATGATTATCAGCTTCAGATAGATAATCAGCTACACAAAATGGTTAACATGTTTGGTGATGTAGTTCCTTGCTTATACATTTCTTGCTGTAGGGGGCATTTGAATATTACATTAAGATACATATATATGGTTTTATTTAGATGATTTTGTTAATCCAAAGTCAAAGTGAATACGGTAATGCATGTTTTATACTTAAATATGTGGTCACTGCTTACCAATCTTCATCCAATTACAACCGGTGACTATGTTCAGCCCCTAATTCTTTATGCCACATTCTTCATCACTAAGGAACATTATCATAGCCTTGTGAAAGCCTTAATTTAAGCCCGATCTTTATTCAAATTTACTAAGCCAGTAAAATATGGCTGGAATAGATTACTGATAAGGAGTATAGGCCCATGATTGAAAAACTCAACTTAAGTTTCTAATTTTATAGCATCCATTTCACTGCTGTTGTTGATCGGTATCACCAAAAAACCCACCAATGAAACTGAAATCTTATAAGATCCTCTTTCAAATACAAAACAGAAAAATTATGATAATACCTAAATCGATGGAGTGAAAATCCGATAAAGAACACCATCCGATATACAATTCTAAATCACAGATTTTTAACAAAATCTAAGAAGAAGAACAGGCCTGGAGAAAGCGAATATAATAAAACCACAGATTTAGTGAACATATGATGTTAAAAACTAAAGATTTATTCGATTTAACCAGAGATGTAACTCAAGAAAATTAGGGTTTATAAGATGATTTAAGTAGCGATTTCGCAAGGACGTGATAGCAGTTAAATCGAAGAGTTAATCATCGGAAAACCTACCTTTCAATAATCGATGATCAAGAACGTTGGTGATCGTTTGTTGGAGAGCGAGAGGAGGATGACCGAGAGATTGATGACATTAATTGTTCTTCGATGGAGTGACGATCCTTGCTTCACAGATGATGGAGTGACGCTCTTCGATAGTGAAGATGATTGTTGTGAGATCATGGACGGCTGCTTGGAGATCAATAGCTTATTGAAGGGAGAGAAAATTGTGTGTGAATGAGGGGAATGAAGGGGATTAGGGTTTTTTTTGTTAGAGACGGGAATGAGGATGGGTCGGGTCAGTCATAGGATCCGCAAAATATTAAGAGAGGAGCATTTTCAGCGGAAAAATGATACCAAGAGTTGATGTGGTGATGCCATGTGGCATTTAATCTTTTTATATATATATTATATAAGATATATAGATATAGATAGATATAGATATATTAAGACGGACCAAAGTCAAGCTAGATCTTTTAGTCATTGCTCAAATACATATGATGATTCTGCGTTACTAAGATAGACTATTGCATTTTCGGTCCCTAAGAAATTTAGAAAGTCCATGTCGTATAAAAAGTCTGATGTCATTTAGAAATTTACTTTGTGCTAAAGAACAATATAAGTTTATAGATTTCTAGAGAAATGTCCCTACCTAGTGAAATGTCGTTAATAAGTTTATAAATTCAAGTAATATAAAAAAAATATGTACTTGTAACAATTTAGCTATAAAGAATAAAATGTAGAAACAGATTTGAAATGCAGAAACAAAGAAACTTTTTATAGGACATGATCTTAATTATGTCGACTCATATTATAATTTTTCAACCGAAAAACAGAAATAGGTGTTGGATCATATCAAAAACCAAGAGTGAAAGAACACATACCAGAACAGAAATTCCAATAGCAACAGTCCTGCAAGAGCGCAAAAGTAATACAATTTAAAAGAAATTAACAGTGAAGAAATCATGAGACAGCTTTCACAGGAAAATTATTTTCCAAACAGAAACGTAGGCTCATAATAAATTCAGCATAGCCCCATAGAAAGCAAGAATAACACTCAAGAAACCATGAGCCAACTATAAGCAAGAAATTATTTCCCAAACAGAAACATAGTCTTAGAAAAAAATTCATCATAGACTCGAAGAAGCGTCATAGTCTCATAGCAATACCAAACCCTCTATGAATTTGAAGATCAGTTTTTATCCGAGAATGCAGGAACAATAATCGAACGACCATCAGACTATAGGACATCGGCGTATCAAAGAATTAAACAAATCTTTCAATTTCAATGCAAGTTTTATGAAAAATGAAAGCTCATGAAAAAAATCATCATAGCAATCACCAAGGTTCAGACCCAAGATGGATCATCACAGCCCCAAAACTAAGTACAGCAGTAAAGTCGTATGAACTGTAAAAAAATTTCAACTCATAAAGCACTGCCAACCAAACCAATCAAAGTGTACCACTGACGAAATCAACAAATAAGAAACCGATAGCTACAAATCGGATTCCGGTGGACACCGTAGGGCAAGATACACCAAACCCGCTGCTCGCATCTCTAGGGAAAAGATTTTCCTTTACATCCGGAGAACAAAGAGTAACCTCTACTCAAATCCAGACAGAAAAGAGAGAGCAACTAAAACCACGAAAACTCAGATCTGAGAGAACGTAGGCAAAGATCGACCTTCACAGCCGGTATGCTCACATATACATAGCAAATAAGGAGCAACTAAAACATCGACATCGCCTAATAGCCCATTCCGATCAGGAACGGCAGGCAAGGCGTCAGAAGAGAGAAGGAGAGACATAAGCAAACCATCTTGCCTCCACCGAAACAATTCATGAAACAAAAGCGATTACACCATCTCGGTCGCCTGAAATCCCATTCTGATTCTGATGAGGAACGAAAGGCAGGCATCAGAAGAGAGAGCGACTTAGATGTGAGTGTACAGAGAGAGAAAGAAAGTTTGATGTCTCTAAAGAAAATCATGCAACATAATAAAGGAACGCGTGTACTGGTATCTCTCACAAACAGTACGCGTGTACTCACCTATTCAACATCATAAATAAACGTACACCTAACCAATTAGAGTGTACCACCGACGAAAGAAACAAATCAGAGACCACAAACTCGGTGAAATAGTGACATGAAGGTGTACAACTCAGCAATTAGAATTGTTATATAAATAATTATTGTTCGGTCAATCATGCATGCATGAATTTATTTAGGACATTTAATCATATACTTGCATTTTATAAAAAATCTATTTTCTTACAAGACATCTTTTAATCATATTAATTTTATTTTACTATCCTTTTAGTAAATCTATACTTTTTCATCACATGATTTTTTTTATATAAACACCCATGGATCATTCATACATGTATTGATCCTTATGTTTTTACAACATAAAATGTGATATATGCATCATTCAAGTCAAATTACTTGTATTCCCATATGTGTATATATATATATATATATATATATATATATTATATATATACACGAAATACATACATGCACCATCATAGAATTTTCATGACCCATTTAGTAAACTCATTATCATCATTCTTGTGAAAGATTATGGATACATAATAATCCTTGGATTTTGAGGTTAGATAGATGAGAGACACACATGTATGAACAAAAATCAAATCCAAACCCACATACATACACATTCACGACACACACACCCATACCCACATACTTTCTTTGAAAATATCGACCAATTCACCCCTTTAATCACCATTTCTATTAGTTTTTTAATAATTCTTTTGTTTTAAAAACACTTTTGTGTGAAGAATCCATGTTGGTGAATAGCTAATCTCTTGAAAGAAAAATTTAAGTGAAAGAGTTTTGAGTTATTTATACCTCCAAAGCTTCTTATTTACTTAAACACCTTCAAGAATCACCAAAAATCTTCACAATCTTCCTAGACTTCCATGGATTCCCAAGCTCTTGAGTTTCTTATTTAAAAAAAATGGTGGAGTGATGGTGAAGATGTGTTGGCCGTAAGTTTAAAAAGGAGGGAGGAAGAAAGAGTGTTGGGTGTGTTTTGTGTGTTGGGAAGTGGTGATATGAAGTGTAAGGTGAATTGTAATGATTAGTAGCAAACCTAGTAATTCTAGACTCACCATGCAAGCATATAGGCATGATTATTCATGCATTTTTTTTGAATTTAAATAGTAATTCTTGTTTAGGTTTTTTTATATATATATTAGATGTAGGTAGTGAAAGCGCGGTATAATACCCGGTGTCAAGTATTTTGTCGGGTATTTTTAAACACCGATTTTCTACAAAATTATGAGATTAATTATATTCATATTTATCTCATAGAAATAAATAATTTACGGGAATTATTTTGGGTGTCTAGACTGTAAAGTCTAGGGTACACGACGTATTTTTACACAATTTCAATTACGTGTCATAATATTTTTTAATAAAAAAACCCCCTATTTCATCACACATATATGATGTCTCAAGTTATTATAAGGTTTACGGGAATTATTTTGGGACTTTTCACCGTACGGGTTTTCACCAACGTTCGTATCGTAAATTTTTATGTTACGACATTTAAACATTCAAATTTTTACTACACATATATTAAGTGTAGAACAAACTTAGAAAAAATATAAAACACTTTATTTATCCAAATAAAATCATGCAACACTTTTATTTATTATTTTATACATTAAGTTAGTACGGATTCTAGTCAGATTTTCTCGGGTGTCACATTAATCTTCAAGAAGATCTTGCAAAAGTGCGTGATAAAGTTGGTTTGTTAAAAGATCAAAATAGGATTCTGAAGGTTGATGCTTCAAATTATCAGAAGAAAATTAAGAAGGTTACTGAGGAGGTTTTAGCAGAATGTGACTTGAGAAGAAGACATAAGTTTGAATATGACGTCTTGTATGAGGAGGTCATAGGATCTCAAACGAAGTTGAAAGATGCTAATACCAAGATTTCTAAGCTCAAAATCGAAATTTTAGAGATGCAAAGACAATTAAAGAAGTATAACATGTTGAAATATATTCCAAAATTATATATGTATGTATTTTCATACACACACACACACACACTCACACACACACACACACATATATATATATATATATACTAGCCGTGTGCCCGCGCGTTGCGGCGGCGACAGTTTATAGCGTGTTATTCTTTTTTTGTTCGCGCGTTACTTCGGCGTGATAGTTTACCATCGTGGTATTCGTTTCTGTTAGCAAGATGCTTCCCAATGACAATTTACAATGGGAAAATTGGACATATATAATCCTACCTATTCACGATTGGCGGATAATAATCCCAAGTAATTTTTTGGCCAAAAACGATCCTTCATTTACACCCTGTTATTTCTAATAATCCTTTCCGTTAAAAAACTAACACCGTTAGTGTGAAGGACCAATTATTTTATTATCTAAACTTGTTTCATTTAAATAAACTTGAAGGGTAAATTGTGTAATTTCCTTAAACTTATTTAATTAAAAAAAAAAAACCAAACCACACCCCCCACGTTTTCCCCTTGATTCCCGGATTAATCACCGGTGAGCTCCGCCTCAACTCCTCAACCTGATTCTGCACCCACACCAAATCAGTATCCTCCCTAATCACCACCAACTTCTTCACCGCCACGCGATGGCGACACCTCCCTGACTTCCCACACACCACCGCCGACCACATTTCAACCCCGCCCCCTTCCTCCCTAACTCCTCTTAAACCGTTTCACCATCCTCAAATCCTGATGCAATCCTAGCTCAATCAATCTGTTAGAACTCGAAGCATTGGACCACATCCCCTCCGGTCTCTATCCACCACCACCGTCAATCGATCTTCATCGTCTTCATCTTCGTCGGTGAAATCTCCGTTGGAAGCAGAAGAAATCAACCCTAGAATCGCGTAGTTTTTCAAGATCTTAATCTGATTGAATCGGAAGTTGTAGATCCAAGTAACGGATTGATTGGATTCACGATCAAACAACATAGAAAAGAAAGAACATGTTGCTATGCTAGATCATGCCGCCATAGTCTTACCGGGGTTCATGGTGGGGGATTGGTGGCGGCTCAAAGCCACCGCTGGAGTTTGAGCGGACATCGACGTTCGAGAGCGGAGAAGAGGGACGAGGGGGCTGCTGGGTGTATGGCGGAGAAGGAGGGGGACACCGCCGAAGGGTGCTCGTCGGAGAAAAGGAAGACGAAGTGAGGGGCTGCCTGGCGAAGTGACTGGGAGGGGTGTTAGTTTAGTTAAATTACACTATTTACCCTGCAAGTTTATTTCAATAAAACAAGTTCAAATAATGACATTACTAGTCATTCACACTAACGGTGTTAGTTTTTTAACGGAAAGGATTATTAAAAATAACAGGGTGTAAAGGAAGGATCGTTTTTGGCCAAAAAATTACTTGGGATTATTATCCGCCAATCGTGAATAGGTAGGATTATATATGTCCAATTTTCCTTTACAATGTGGTATATGCGTGTCGGCGGCTACAACAACTAACGCGGTGCTTGTTTTTTGTTACTTTATCAATTCTCTCATGATATATATTTCTTGGTACGTCTGTTAGTTTTCTCATTCGTATCATAGAATCAATTTTATTAACCTTATAAAACTCAAATAAATAACAACGAACGCTAATCAAAAATAAAAATCTTTATATTTTTCTTTTTAGAACGGCTAATAACACCATATCAAATTACACAAACCTATTATGGATGGTGCTTAACTCTTAACTTCATAGAATCTTCACCATCTTGTGCTCTTACAATGACTTTTCCATTAACAAATATCCTATCAATTAGAAAAAATATAAATAATTCGATAATTAATTTTATTAAAACAACACGTACATATACAATATTGATGGGACTTTATCCTTCTATTTGACAAATATACTCTCTTTCGCGAGTTACTTTGACGCGATAATTTACATTGCGGTATTCACTTCTGTTAGCGTTATGCGACGCGAGGTTATTAGTCTTGTGTTCGCGTGTTTGGTGACAACGACAATTTACAACACGATATTAGTTTCTGTTAGCGTGATGCGACGCGATGAAAATTTATAATGCGATACATGCGCGTTCGGCAACACCGATAGTTTAAAAGACTCATGACATAGGGTGAAACACGATCGAGCGACGGCAACGAAAATTACCCAACACACTACTTTATTTTTTTAGCTTATCAATCTTCACATGATATATTGTATCTACATCTGTTAGTTTTCTCACTCGTAGTATCGGTGTATTCAATATCTCATAAGCCTTGAATAAAATCAAAGGAAATGGGTAAGCAACAAAATAACATATAATTCTATAACTTAAATGAATTTTTTAGTTAAAACTGATCAGCCAGATCAATATGTAATATCTTTGTTTGATTGAATTTCATTCCAATTGCAACAGGTGAGTAATCATTAAATTTAGTTAAATGATCAGCCAGATCAATATGTAATATCTTTGTTTGATTGAATTTCATTCCAATTGCAACAGGTGAGTAATCATTAAATTTAGTAATGCCAACCATAAAAGGTAAGTTACAGGGAGTTCCCATAGATCACACACATTTTACCTGCACATCGTATTATTGTCGACGTGAAGAAATTGAGGCTTGATCCATTTAACCATATTATATTTTAAATTTAAACAAAAATGGTTCTGACACAAACTCAAGGTATACAGTTTATCTTTTGTTGTAAATTGTTCTATTCCATAATACAACCCAATGACATTATGTGTTTTTTAGCAAATGATGAAGCAAATTTATGCCATAAGATTGCTCATGAGAGGACAGAAAACACCCGTTACCAACAAATAAGGCTTCTAAACTTGGGAAGCTCCCCTTAACCAATAAAGATTGCTTCCTTAATATATGGAACCTGTTCTTCATATGTAATGTTAGAAACTCAGAATTTTATACAAACTTTCCATATACAGTAGCAAGAAAGGCTCAATAAGGGGAGAGTTTTTCTGTACATATTAATGTCAGTTTGAAAAGAAATTCACCCTTATGTACCGACTGTGCTATAATTAAATACAAAGTTGAGGTCCCTTGTTCTTTTTATACAAAAATAGATCAAAATCTATAAAGTCCAAACTACATTCATTTCTCTAGGATAAGGAGACTATTTTGGAACTAACAAAATATAAGGAGCATTATTTTGGAACAAAAAAAAGATAACAAAGGATGAGCTTGCTGTTTACATAATCAAATCATCACTAACTAAAAGCCTAGAAGCATTATTATGGACCTAACAAAAGATAAGGAACAAAAGGAAAACATAATCATACCATCTCGAATATGAGCCTGCTGTCCCATAGTTTACAGACAAAACTTTAGCTCATTTTTTTGACTTGTGAGCCCTGCCGAATCCCTTCTGTATGGCAAGACTATTATTGAAATATTATCAGCAGACCAGGCAAAAAAAGAAGACTGTTCTTGCACCAGCAGTTACACATGTAAAAGAAAAACATCAACTGCAGTTCTATCCACAGCATGCTTACACATATTCTGATATGCAGTAAGCCTTTCACTTGGAACTGGAAATTGGACCATACAAACAACTATCCACATAGTACGATCTTTGCAGATTCCACGCCAAATGATCATTCAAATCTCTTAAATACCGAGTTTAGTAATGTTTTTCTGTTACTTACCTGGAAATTTAGTGACCGAAATCCGAGCCTTTTCAGCTCGCTTGAGATTTATCACCTTTTTTCTTCAGATGTATCCATCAAATTCCAGAGTTCAGCTAGCTGTGCTGCTAAATTTTGAAGCTGAAAGTGGCAAGATAAATAAAATTATCAAAATTTCAGGTCACAATGAATCTTTACATGGCAAAAGTTTTTATTTTTGATAAATGCAATATCTATGTTATATATGAAGGAAGATAAAGTTGAATAGAGCTAGTTAAAGGAGGCAACGGAACCGAAGAAAATCCAAATTAAGGTTTCAAATCCATTTTCTAAGCATGTTATACCTTCGCGCGTTGTGGAGGCTTCACCATCTTTGTATCACATGACTACTTCATTATGCATGGTGTGTCTCTAATTTTACTGAAATTCTCATTTGACTAAGCATCGGAACCTCATACCTCCACGTGCGACTTCTTGAGTATATTATGAAGCAATTTACTACAACTCAAAATGTCAACCTGGAAATAGCAACTTCATTCCAGAAATTGAAGGTGGTATTTCAAACAGCCTAATGAGAGCATTACACTGTTAAGAACATGCACTTACCCTAGCAGATAAGAGAACTCATAGTACATTCTTTAGAAAGTTTTATAGGTAAGAATCTTCTCAAAGACACATATCTAAATTTTAAAAGTGAACTAATATGCACCTGATTTAGACAAATTGTTACGCAGGAAATCCAACAACCAAAATGGAAAAGCTACCAAATCGGAAAACAAATAAAACCAAAACCAAAATTCTCACCTGACCTGATTTGTAAAATCAGTTTCTAGTGTTAGTGAAAAGGAAGAAAAATCTCTTTGTTATTGCCCCTTGCTCATCGCTTAACTTTATGTGATAGTAAGAACCATCTCCAATCAAAGCACATGTACTGAAACTACCAGTCATCGTATCTAAATCAACTTACGCTAATTCTGGTGCCTCAATTGCTAATGCCTTTACAGGAGTTGTAGTTTTAGCCAACCCACCACTTCTCAGGTCCCCTCATGTACTACCCTACATCAAACATCAGTCATGTTATGTAGTAATTACATGTTTTTATATAAAGGTGATTTCAAAATTAATATTCATACAATCACTAAATAATATTTAAATGACAATTAAAATTTTAAGATAAAATCATTTCTTAATAAACTATTTGTAAAACATCTGGACTTTACAGTATGAAATAAATTTTAGTCCCACATGAAATTATATATTGTTTTACTACTTGAGATTTGCAACATACTTTTTTTTTGGAACGGCATCGATCAGGCGACTTTGGTCTCACGTGTAAACCTACCCTTGCGGAGCTATGTCCAAGGTCGATTACTCGGACCTCCGTGAGAACCAAGACACCCCCTCCTGAAGCTTTCTCCTGGCAAAAACCCCCTCCTGGGACAACATGGGGTAAAACTGCCTCCCCTTGGATTAGAACTTGGGTCACAAGTAACCAAAGCCCTAAGAGCCAAGGGGGTAACCACTAGGACAAGTCCTAGTGGTTAGATTTGCAACATACTTAAAACTTTTTTCTAAAACAACTTGTTGTGACCCGAATGTTTTTGCTGATCTTTAAGTTTGATGTTGCTACAATTCCCCATTTCTTGTTTTCCTAGGTTCTTTATAGTGATCCATACTAATTAGAATCCTTCTTGACCCGAACCCATCCCGACCCAGTTAAAAACGACCCATTTTAAACCAATAGTGAGATCAATCTCACAATAAACAGGTTTCAAATTAAGTTTTCCACTAAAAAACATACTTTCCATCAAAGCCAGCATTTTAAAAAAGTGATAGCCATGAAACACACCATGTAACACCAAATCATCAATTGAATAAAATAACAATGCTACAAAATATAAGATTCCTACCAAGCACATCATATCAATGCTAACAACCACCAAACACTGAGCACCAATGATCTGCACGAAAGCAGTCAGATAAGTAGGACCCACTAACATGTCAAAAGCAAACTGTTACTGTTTTCAGAGCTCAACCTGCTGACCTTTTCTAGGACATGAGGTAGAGGCTAACAACTGAGCTTGGTACAAACATAGATGAAATGAGCATCCATTTTCTTCAACACCATATAGTTTGTAATTAACTGCTTCAATATATCAACATTATAGTCAAAATGGAAAATGGATAAGTTCTGAACTTTGATATGAACTATTTCAATATATACCTTTCAACCTCCTCAAGCATCTTGGCAGCATTCGGTTTTGAATTGTCACCACACTGCAATAAAAAAAACTATGCCATTACTCAATAATGTATTTAGAACTGTTGTCTAGACCTAATCGGGCTTCCATTGTGTCTTAATTTGAAATCTACAAAGTGAAAGATTGATTTTGAAGCTCTGGCTAGTGCTTGTGGTAAGTCAAGACAAGAGAGAAAAAAGAAAAATCTGCAAATTAAAGAAAATAGGAACCAAACGTGAATTGATAAACCAAGAAATCTACACAGTCAAAGAGATTGAACACATATCACCAATTTTCATCGATCTTTGTCTCTAATTCAGCCATTTCCTTTTCACTTTGAACCCTAATCGTAGCATCAGTAAGATGAAGTAAGAGTAAATATGAAGAGGATTTGAACTTCAAATTTTATGTCCGAATCAAAAAGGACAGTTCTAAAATCATCTTACCTCGTGCCTCTGTGTGAAAAATCACAGATGTTTGATTCCGGAGACCCAATAGAGGGTGAAGGTTCCGTCGTCTTCAGTCCTGAGGCCTGGTGTGCGAATTTGAAAAAATAGTGATAGCTAGGTGTCCGAATTTGTGAGCCAGATCTGATAAGATGAAGTCATATACGGAAGAAGATTTGAACTTCAAATTGAAACATGAATTAGGTTTGTGTGAACTGTGAGGTTGAAAGCAAGTAAAGACTTATCTCAAATAGGAGATTCTTGTTACAGAAAGGACGATTCCCTAATTTGTAGAGAGAAAGAACAAGCGTTGTCAAATCTTTTCACAAATATGGATCCCTGCAAGTTCTGTGAGAGGTATGTATATGTGTTGCAGGTTCTCAAATTAGAGATTCGCCTGCAAAAGCAAGATGAGAGGTATTGTTGCTCCGATAAACACCGGAACGGGAAAAAAAAGGGTGGGGATACCAGATAGAAGATAAGACTCATATAGGAAAAGGAATGCGTCTTAAAATTAAGACGCTTTTAATTTCCAAAATGCCATTTTAAACAATATACATTATATATTACTAGCCGTGTGCCCGCGCGTTGCGGCGGCAACAGTGTATAGTGTGTTATTCGTCTTCTGTTCGCGCGTTGCAGCGGCACAACAAACTATAACGCGGTATTCGTCTTCTGTTCACTTGTTATGACGGCACGACAATTTACATCGAGGTATTCGTTTTTTTAAAACTCAAACAAATAACAACAAACACTCGAATTGAAATATATATTGGTCACAAACATAGTAATTTAAAACCAAACGAGTTGTAAGATAAAAGTCTTTAACATAGTTTTAAGATATCAGTAATAACATAGTACTTTTAAAATCAAAATTCCGAGGGTCAATGAATTCCATAGTAAGGAAGTCAATCCGTGTCGTACACCATGCAATCAGTCATAAACGGTGTTTTAAGTTGAATTCATGAACATAATAGTTTTGATGATAGTTTTGATGAGGTCACATTAAGAGGGCCTCATAAAACATAACCATTTCAATGACCTCCTGACCATAAAGATCCCCCCACTCTTCATGGCTAAGAATACCAGGAACTTCATTGTCCTCAACCGGAACAGCATCTGCCACTGAAACGTAATGTTAAAGTCTATATTACATTGATTTTATCATAACCACAATACATATTAAAAATGTTAAAGGATAACATAACATACCTGGTTCTAAAAAGGCTTCAGACATCTTTAGGAACTTTCCAATTAATGTTAAAAAAAACAAATATGTTAGTATTTTAACATAAAAGAAATAATGTAACATATTAAAATAAGACAAAATATTTTAACATATTTTACCAAGTAATGTTAGTATTTTAACATAATAAAATATTTAGGGATACACATATATTCAAACAAAACATCCAATGTCCACTAATAACTGGGGATAGAAGCGTCACGGTGTATGCTGCTCTTTGAATTGCATTAAAGTAATTAGAAGGATATGAGTAAATGACTTTGTTCATACTAAAGTCCAACACATAAGTATCATCATAATTCGTCATAAGAAGCCATTTGTCTTCATTCGTGCTCGCGCGTTGCAGAGGATTACGGTTTATAGTGCGCTATTTATAGAGAATTACTCGTTTTTTTTGTCAAATATGCAGATTTTCCAAACTTTATCTCTCTCCTCTACTCACAATCATTCACAACCAAACATCAAATTTTAAAGTTTACACTCACAGAATTTATGCAGAATGGGCCAAACATCAAATTTTAAAGTTTACACTCCCAGAATTTATGCAGAATGGGCCGTGAATGCTCTCACAATGTAGGATGTGTTAAAACCATAAAGACATATGAAAACAAGTGCATTCAGTTTACTTTAACAATGTAACCTTGTGTACGACTCACTTTATAGCTTTTGTTTCTTTAAATATAAAAATATAAATAATATTTTTATATTGTAGTCTCTAAAAAGGTTTACTCCATGACTCAGCCGAATGTTGTTAAGAGTTTAATCAACTGCAATCACTCTCATCTCAAAAGAGACATTGCCTACTGATGTACTCGAATAGATTCTCTCAAAATAATGAATTATGCACTTTATCATGTGTAAACAGAGTAACAAAATCATAAGAAAGCATCATCAAACGTTGGGACTTGGGCAAACACAAACCGTCGATCATACAAGTAAAATAAGTTTTTTTTAGCAACAATGCAAACACAAAATGTTGATCATACAAGTAAAATAAGTGGTCACCTACTTTCAGCTGAGAACCTTTTTGTATCATATTAGGATGACAGAAAATGTAGCCGAGAACCTTTTTGTAACCAAGCTGGTAATAACTGTTGCTTCATTTACAACTGAAAAAAATAGAGGCACAACTATTTGTCAAAAACTTTAGAAAATAAATAATAAATAATGAGTATGTGCACATGTAAGTATAAGTTGAAGTTCTTTTTTTTAACAACAAAATTTTTGTACACCATAAGGTTTAAACCCTCACAATTTAGAAATCTAAAGGCTTATCCACCACCAAGATACCATTAGACCAATGGCCTTTAGTGCAAGGTGAAATTTTAAAATGCCGGATTGATGTCTACCGTGTCCAAGAGGCAAAATATCACAAATTGGTCATAAATGACACTGTCCAAGAGGCAAAATATCACAAATTGGTCATAAGTGACACGATTAGTAAAATTTTTACATATAGTTCACGAAAATAATATAAATAATATATTTTCCACTACAAAAAATGACAATTTATAAATACTATTTATTTTGACCCACTGGCCACTACCCCAAACCAACTATTTACAGCAACCGACAGTCTGTCTAAACAGGTGGGTTGGGTACCAGTTGTCCATAATATAAAGAACAAAGAGACTCGTATCTATATAAGTCGTTTCCTTAAAAAAATATATATAAATATTTTGAAATGGTCACCTCTACTTGCTATGAACATAACAAAAGGTAAGCTCCCCTAGCCGGCTTGGTGCGCCAAGGTAACCTCCCCTATTGATAGTGGTCCTGATAATCTTGTGTTGAGTTGTGGGTGAGATCTTCCATTAGTCTTGCTTTAACCTGCAAAAACACACATGCAAGTAATCTTCTTAGCCACTTTATTATGATAAAAATAGAAACGCATTCATACTTATGGGCCAACTTTAATTTTTTTTTTATCATAAGATAATTTTTAATATATGCCAGCCTTCAACATAATAGACAACATTCCTAAGGTTTTCATGGAAGCAATTTATACCGCTAGTAGTAGGCCCCGAGATCACAACCACCCTTGTTTCATGTTCAACTTTGATGTCAATAGGAACAGGAAAAGTCAAAGGTTGACATATCACTCCATTTCCCTCGCACCACATAACCGAGTTACCAGATTTTGATGCCACATGACATGACAAAATTTTCAAAGAGGTCTCAAAAAGCAAAGGATGCTGAATACCGTCAATATTTATTGATAAACCGCCACTCTTAAAACCACCTGAGCTTATAGCCGGACATATCACATTCATCCACCGAGCATAACATGAGCAACTCTTGCAAAAGCAAAATAAGGTAGAAAAATTAGGGCCACAATTAGTATCTTACCAGACATAGACTCAAAATCAAAGTACATACAACCATGGCAGCAGAGAATATGACTGCACAATGTTGCCTCAAAATCTATAGCTATTCAACATGCCTCATAAATATTCAACAGTTGCAGATTGAGCAACTGCATATTGCAGTTAATTAGAACAAAACAATTAAAGGGCCACAATTAGACTCTTACCACACAGACTCTAGCATTAGCACTTAAAGTAAACAAATATATGCATAACCAAAACATAGGCAGACTGTAGCATTTGCATCATAACATAACGAATTGTGAGAATCTAAATAGCAAACATATATAAATAAAAACACACTAAAAACAAAGACTCTTACAAAGACATGACCAAAATAAAAAATTTATTACACCCAACATCAGAGATAGTATAATAAGAGCTAATCAAGAACTTTGAGTTAGTTTTATAAGAGTAATATACGATGCTGATCAAGAACCATGAAGTACTAAAAACACAATTTAATAAACATATACAGATAAACTATATATCATGAATATTAGCAAGTAGCACCATTAGTAACACTTCAATTCTGTACATAAATAAGCAAAATAGCAAATAAATAGTAGAGGCATACCAAACAAACAGGGGCATATACTCCAACAAACAAACCTGCCATCACAATATCTTATGAGCAAGTGAATGAATATCCATACACTTTAGATCTGACAAAATACAGTCAAAATATCATTGCATTTAAAAGATGTGAAGATGAAATTAGAAATAATTATACAATATCGGATTTGAAGACGTATGAATCTGATCTGCCGGTTTAAGTTTTTATATCGAAAAACCAAGTAAGAGTTCTAGCAATGAGTGTGAGTAACTAACAGGTGGAAATAAAAAATAGAGGAAGAAAGAAGCAAGAAAAATATAAACCTGAATCGAGGCAATCGTAAACAGAAGATGGGAATAAATGGTGTAGATGCTGAAGTAAGAAACCAGTCTTGAAACCTACAAATTAAGATCAAAGCATATGAGGATCAATTCACCTGGAGGTTGCAGCATACATAGTGACAACAGCTTCCATTGTCTTCTTTACTAACAATTCGGCGACGCCTATTTCATCCAGCTTTTGAACCTGCAACCAAATAAAGCTACTTAAATTGTTTAGAACACTTTACATACGTATGTTACACTTTTATGCAATTTTCCCCTTCTTATACATTTTCTGTCAGAAAAACAATCATACCTTCCCACATAATCTGCTAGATGAAGCCTGGACAAAATCCTCTGTCCAAAAGGATGCTCTCAAAAGGATTCTGAGATGTTTAAGCTGAAGGCCCATGGTATAATAAAGAGAATAATATCACAACACCTGCAAACCTAAACATATAATTTTAAAGAAACGATTTATGGCCCAGTTAATAAGTAATAAATTTACTAAAACTGATGCTCTAATAGAAAATTATGAACATAATTCAATATCATTTCATTATACTTTCTTCACAGGACATCAAAGTTTTTTAGTTATTCCGTATTGCTTATGCTTATACACATAAAAACACCACATAGAACATAGAAAAAAATAACTATGACCCAAAACTTCCATTCTTGTCTATTATGACCAAAACACCCATCAAACAACCCAATGTTCCACCTGTTGATACATGTTTCCATCCATGTTCTCATTATTATGTCTCACAAGTATACCTGGCTTCTAAATCAACTTGGATATTTCCACCTGCTGATTCATTTTTCCATCCATTGTTCTTAAATCTTCTGTAAAATGTGAAAGACGATAATGATTCAGTGCTAATTACAATAATTACAGCCACATTTAAAGAAATTCTCTTAGAACTGCAGCCTTCGACCATAACAAACAAAATGATAATTACAAAATGTTACCTCTTGGCTCCTGCAACCCCGAATATTAATACCTAAGCATTAGTGGAATCCCTTTAACAGGTAACCATAAACTATGAAAGCTCAAAAAGGAGAAGTTAACAAAAACCAATTTACTCTCAAAAACTGAATCTAAACTATCAAAAACTTGTGAAAAAACCCTAAAAGTGAAACTGAATCTAAACTCTCATACCTGAAATCGTCGGATTTAAACACGGACTTGAACTGAAGATGAGAAGTAATGAAGATAAATCAGAAACGATATGAAATCAAGCATCATATGAGTTTGGCATGGAGAGAACGGAGCCGCAACTACTCAAAACCACCTCTCTCAGCGATCTGCTTCCTTTAAGAGGCTTCAAATTAGTATTCTCAGAAGAAAGAGAGGACGATTTATAGAGAGATAATCAGAAAGGGGCTTTGAGAGAGCATTTGAATTTCAAAATTGTGTTTGCGATAGGGTTTCTCAACCGGGATATCGAGGTGGAGAAGGCGTGCTAATTGATAAATGCAGAGGGTTATCGAGGTGGAAACGGTTGGACATGCCCAATCGAGGGAGAGAATGGTTGAAGAAGGGGGTTTAATGGCTGGAGATGCGGTGTTTAACAGGAGAAACAATAAAGGTGGGGGATGTTATGTAGCTACCGAGAGAGAAGGTGGGCGGTAATAGGTGGAGGTGGGCGGCGAGATGGTTAAATACGGTAATACCCAGAGCCTTTTCTAGTTTTCCCTACTTTAATAAACTTTGATGCTATAGACACTTGTACATGTTGCATAAACTCTTGTACGCGTCTTAAAATTAAGGAATTCAATGACCAAACTACCCCTTATACCAATATGTATTATATAGTAGTATAGATATAGTATTATAGATAGGGTAAGGATTCTGCGAAAACTCATTTTTTTGTGAAAACCTAAAAACTAACACTAAAACCTTCATAATTTTTACATACCTTAATATTTTTCTATAAAACTTGTACCAAAAATCTTAAAATTCCATTGTCTTTTACTCTGGAAAAGAAAATGATATTTCAAAAAAACAACAAAATTATTAGTGCACATGTGCACCATTTTCATTCGTACTACACAAAGAGAATTGTCATGCGAAAAAATAGTGTTGAAATTAAAAACATTTAAAAACACTAAAATATTTATAGAACTAATGATAATTATACATATGCACTATAACTATTTGTTATAGTACACATGTGTAGCCTAAAATTTAAAAAAGTTTAAAACGTTAAATCTATTTTCATAGTTAAAGATAACACAATTATAAGATTTATGGTGGAATTTCTTTTTTAAAATATTAATGTATACGACACGTATAAAGTGTTTTTTTATTAGTGCACATGTGCTCTGATAAAAAAAAACCACGAAAAGCTAACAAAATTATAATGTATTTGGTGCAATTTTTCTAGAATTTTTTTTGACTCGTACTATATGTACGAGTTTTATTATTAATGCACATGTGCACTAATAAAAAAAACGACGAGACGTTAAAGTTTTTTAAATTTTTTTTCCAGAATTAAAGAACTCATAATTTTAAGGTTTTTGGTGTAATTTAAAAAAAAAAATGAACGGATGAAAAATTTATAAGTGTTTTAGTATTAGTTTTTAAGTTTTCGTAAAAAGGTGTGGTTTTTACATGATCCTTATATATATATATATATATATATATATATATATATATATATATATATATATCTACCTATATAATAAAGGAAGTTGAAAAATCCTACTTGGCATTATTTTAGCATACCTCTTTAGTATAATGCCACTTGTAATTTTCTTAGAATTTTTATTTTTTTAATTAATCTTTACTTCATTTGATTGAGAGAAACTAAGTAAAAAAAATAAAAAATTAAATAAATAAATGCTGTTAAAAGAGAAACGAAATTAAATCCGCTTCAAACATCCAGAAAACTAAAGCAAGCCAGTTTAAGCCCTAATTCAAATTGAAGAAGAAACACAGAGCTTGCAGGACACCCGATTTCGGAAAAACAACAAAGGGAAATCCTCTTTTTGATCTTGAGGAAGCAGAGAATCTCCTCTTTGAGAGAGATTCTTTCCATTCTTTTCATCTTCCAGAGAAAACGATCTATTTTGAGAAAAATCAGTCGAATACGAAATCAGAGGAGTAGTTGAAATTTGAAATTCAAATCCATTTGAAATTTAAAATCCGTCTTTCTCCATCTTCATTCCATACCTTGATCGCCTCCTCCATTCTTCACCCTAATTTCATGGATTTCTTGGTTTCCATCATCTGTTCATGACGTTTTTGGTAAAGCATCCTCAAGTAAATTGATTTCCCATATTTAATTGTTTATCCACGGGTCTTGATAAAGCTACGAGTAATTTATCTTCCTCAATTCGACATCTTAGGTAAGCTTTTTTCGTTTATGCTCTTTTATCAGGTAATAATAATATGGGCCTACGGGTTAATAGATGAATATCGATTTTACTTGATGCTCCATTAATTAATCTGATAATAACCATCTTGATGGTAAGATTATATTTTCTTTGTTTATGATTATTATGACAAACCCTTGGAAGGTTTTGCATCATTTTATGATGATGATTGACTGATTATATTGACTCTGCAATCTCTGTATGTTGTATTCTTTCTCATTGTAGTAAAACTAATTTGTATGGTTTAACTTGATTCTCATTTGATTAATTTGGGGTTGTATTTGCTTGAGCTTCTTCAAAAGTTCATACTTCAGTGTAATATTAAATCCAGTTTAGAATGTGTTACTAAGTCCAAAAGTTCCACTACACGAGTACATGCTACCAAATTATTTGTCTAATAATTCAAGGACATCAACTTATGAGTTAGCAAACTTGAATTATTTCAAGTAACAGTTGCGGTTCATATGTGTATAAAATGATGATTATTGTTTGGTTCCTTTGAATCTTATGGGGGAAACCTGTTTGCAGCAACTGTTTTTCTGTTTATATATTTAGATTGTTACTTGAAGAGTTGTTTTAATATTTTCCTTTCTAAACCTGATTCATGTTTAATACTGATGCAGATAGAAAACCCTGTGATGCATCACATTATGCTTTTTTCGTACAAGATATTTAGGTAAGGATGATTTTGGATGTTTGGAAGTTGAAGAAGATAATGTGTTTATTTAAAGGTTGCCAAAATGTATTTCCACTGATGCTTAATAAGTGGTATATTGTGCGAATTTAGTTATGCTTTGATTCATTTGATTAAAGCAAAATTATGCTTCGAGTTGCCTGTCGTCCCTTATGGTTTGATTTAATTATGGTTCAATTGCTTTTAGGCTTGGTTAATAGTATATTGAGCAAACTTCTAACCTCTATATACATACGACGCTGAACATCTGACCTCTATTAATAGTTCGCGAGGTTGCGAAGCGCGGTTTGTGAGCTTATGCTTTCCATTTCTTCAACCAAAATGGATTACATAGTATGCCAACATGTTACCTTGAATTATGTCATGTGCAACTTGAAAGCTCTATTTTGTAGATTTCTAATATCTTGCTGAAATTGATACTAGGAGTTAGGGGAACAGTAGCATAATAGATTAATAGGCCTTTGTTGCAAATATGTGTTGTACAGATGTGGTTAATAGCCTCACAGCTAACTTAAACACGGTCTACATATATACAATATATATATATATATATATATTAGTATTTAGGTTATTAACAGGTAAAGTACTGATATAACACTGTATAATTTGTAAATTTTCTGTCTTGAAATGTGAAAATAATTACATGATTATTACTAACAATTAAATTACGCTCGCAATAGTATAAACGTAGTAAAATTTTACCATACTTGTTACATGCCCGGCATATTAACAATTGATTATTAGTTGAGATGTCACCAATGTTGCTAATAAAATATTTTTATCAAAAATATCATGCTAGTTTATTTAGACCAAATCTTATACTTGACTACCAGCACCACAATTATACCTACTAAATTCATGACTTATGGTACGGATATTCTAACCTGAAACGTCAGATGTCACATGTCCGAACTCCACCTTCGGCCAATCCGAAAGTGGTCCCGAACTCTGTCTGAACTTAGAGTTTGGACAGTTTTCCAAATTTACAATTTGATCCCTGAAATTAGATGAATCTTCAAATTTAACCCCAAAAGTTTTAAATTTTGTCAATTTTCAACAAACTTAGCTCAATTCGATGATGAACTTCCTGAATTCAGGTCCATTTGGTTGTATTCGGCACAATTATGATTTTTCACTATCGGTTGATCGAAAATAAAATAGAAACAAAATCTTTTTGATTTTTATAAAAATTTTCAAACACACCGAAAATCTTTTGGGATTTTTACAAGATTATGCTAAAACACACCTAAAATCTTTTTGAGATTTTCAGATATTCAAAACAAATAACCAAACAGAAATGAAATTAACATAATTAAAAGCTAAAATAACTTAAATTTTTGCGAGAAAGATCGAGATGCGAGATCATATCAGCCAATGTGCATCAGACACATTTCAATTCCAATTTTAATCAGCATGCAAGTCAAGTTGGCAGCAAATACACTC
>JBCNJP010000010.1:58589322-58613313 GCA_039602395.1 Deinandra increscens subsp. villosa
ACGATAACAAATAACTCCGGATCGTAAACTCCAGTCGTAAACACTTGATGTTCCCGATATTCTATCAATCACGAGTGCGGAATCCAAGTGATTGATTGATTCACGATGAGAGATGAGAAGAATACTAGAAAACGATTAATATAAATGATAAAAACCTGATCTTTGCACACAAGAAAACTTGTCGGGTACAAAACAGAAAATCGTAAACTCTCTTCTCTCTCTCTTGATTACGATTACGATCGTAAACACCTTGAGGCTCCTCTCAAAGTCGTAATCAGCAACTTTTGGGTCGTAAACACGTAAAAATTGAAGCTTGAACTCGTAATTAAGTTTCCGATCAATATCTTCAAGAATCCGCAGTCGTAAACACCCAAACAAACCCAGAAACAGCAGCAGCAGCAATCGTAAACACGAAGAACACTTCAAATCTTCAAAAAAACTCGAACCTTTTTCCAGAAAACCTCGAATCCAATACCGTGAGAACCTCGAATTAGTAATTCTTGGCTCTGATACCAATTGTAGGTCCAGAAAAACAACCAAATCACAATATTGCTATCACAAACGAGTGCGGAATCCTCGTTAGTGATTGATTCGATAAGAAAGTAGATGAAAGAGACTTGATAAAACAAAGAAGATCAAATCTGGAATGTAAAACATAACTTTCTTGAGCTAATGAATATGATCGTAAACAAGATATAGAGAGGAAATCGGAATCTCAAAAGCTACTTGAATCATAAACTATGTGAGTTTATATACTACCCACTTACAAACCCTAATCCAATCATAAACACATAACCGGCCCACATGGCCTAAATCGTAATCACTAAGCCCAATTCACAAGCCCATAAATCTAATGTTCATGCCTTTAAAATATAGCTCAACACAAACCATCCGTAAGGTGACTCTAGCAATCTTGTTGATACATAAAGATGGCAAGATGTTGGATCAGATAGAAGATTACAGAAGAAAAGTTCAAGTCTAAACCTAACTAGCCGAACTGCACCCGAACCCCGGACGAACTGGCACCCGAACTGCCAATTCGCATAACTTCCAGTTTGGGTGATCGGGTTTCTTATATATAGTATATTGTGTTTCGATTTTGGTAACGAGTTTCCTTAAGTGTGTGTATTCTGAGGTGTTTTCCAGAACTGTACTCTGAGTCTTTTGTAACCTGCTCTTGGTTATTGAATGAAAGATTGAGTCTTTATTTACCTTGTTGTTAATTGTTTCGTTGATAAAATGGCTTAGAGTTGTGCACGATCTGCCACCCGCTCACTTTTAAGTCGTATCAGAGCATTTGGTTGCTGCTCAGCTCGATACTAGTTATTTTTGTTGAAAAACGAAATGTTTTTGGAGTTTTCTTCTACTTTTTCATCTCAAAAAAAACTTGCATTTTAAAAAATCCAATCAATTCTGAATACTTTTCACATCAAAATGTTCATTTTAGAGTCCTCCTAGTTCGGTTGATCGTTTCGGTGTGCAAAACGTCCATTTTTCATGAGTTCGTGAGGCTGTGAAATTACCGTCGTCCGAAGTGGTAGTTCGGCTGAATAACCACTCCGAACCAATAGTTCGTTTGAGTTCGTTAATTGTTTGGTTTAAATCTCTGGTTCGAATAGCGTTCGGATGGAGTTCGTCTAAAGTTCGGATAGAGTTCAGATAGGTTCGGATACTATTCACTTTGTTTGAGTTCGGATAAGTTTGGTTAAGACTTTCAGTTTGGACACAGTTTGGTTGGGGTTTGGAAGTTTTCGGTTCGTTATCAGTTCATTTGAAGTTTGGTTGACTTGTGAGTTCGTCTCCTGTTCGGAAGAGTTCGGAAAAGCTTATTTCAGCTCGTTTTGAGTTCGGATAAGCAGAATTTCAAAAATTTTGAAATGTCGGAATTACAAGCTTTTGCAGCGATTCAATCACATATGCAAACACTGTTGAACTAAGAAAAAGAAATAGGAACAAGCCAAAAGGTTCCTAGGTTTTTCAAGCTCGAAGATTATCACAACTGGAAAAAGAGGTTTGAAGCATATGTCGGTACTACGGATTGTGATCTTTGGATTGCAATGAATGCCCCATATGTCTATCCGGTTGACAACAATAATGTACCAATCATGCAAAGGAACTTGAATCTTACTCAAAAAGCTGATTACACACGTGAACAAAAAGCTTATGGAATTCTTACTCAAGCCTTGCTGAAGGAATTGTTCATTAATTTAAAAGCGCAAACATTCTTATACTTTGTGGACAGCCTTGAAGGAACGATGCGAAGGAAATGATCAATATAAAAAGATCAAGAAGAAGGTTATGCGAAAGGAATTCGATTATTTCAAACACTTTGATCGTGAAGGTGTTCCATAATTGATTTCTAGATATTGTCATCTTCAATCTGAAATGGATAATGTTGAGATCAAGAAGGAAGATGATGAGCTAAAAGAGAAATTACTTGAAACTTTACCATCAAAATGGGAACCTTATGTTTTGATGCTTACAAACGACAAAGAATATTCAACATTGACTTTCTTACAATTATTGGGAAAACTGTAAGCACGAGATCTTGAAATGAAAAATGTGAACAACACTCCCGCTGAAGTTTAGAATCCAGATGTGTATTATGTTTCTAATGCTGCAACAATATCTGGAAAATCTGGGAAACATGCAAGTTTTGCACCAGCAACAACATTTGTAGCTGGAAATGTGTCACATGCTGGAAATGTGTCTACATCAGAAAGTTATGAATCAAGTCATGGACACAAGGATGTTTAGTGTAAATTCCAGCAAGCAATACCATGAATGCTAGTAAACTGGCCTTGTACGTGATTACAACTAAAGATTATATGGCACTTATATCAGCTCTAGTATCATCATACTATGGGGTTATCACTGGAAAAGTTGCTGAGCTAATGGAAGAAGATTATGATCAAGTGGACCCGGATGATTTAGAGTTGATGGACATTAACTGGCAGTTTACTATGCTGACTAGAAGAGTGAACAGGTTTTTAAAGAAGATAGGACGAAAAGATTTGAATTCTAGTGGACGTATCGGATTTGATAAATCAAAACTTCGATGCTATATTTGTTCCAACTTTGGTCATTTCGCAAGGGAATGCTCTCAACCAAAGAAGCATGAATACCAAAAATACACTTCCAAAGCTGAAACTCCATAAAAAAATGCAAAATTCAACACATCAAATTCAGGGAGTTTTTCTAATCCCAAAACTAGTTCTACTAAATCTCTTGTTTTTCAAGAGGACAAAACTTACAATTGGGGTAATTAGTTTACTGATTCTTCTGCTATGATTGTCAAACATGTACAGGATGAAGATGCTTTGACTGATTCAAGTGATGAACCAATTGATGAAGCTAATGCTAGCACATATGTAATTGAAGAAGTTCCGATATTGCCAGAAGTTCAAGCTGCTTTTATGGAAAACACAACACATGAATCTGTAGATGCTGATGAAGTTTTGTTATTGAAAAAGGAATTGAAAATTATAATTAAGGAAAAGGAAGCTTTGATAAAAGATTATGAAGCTGCTAAAGCTGAAGCTCTGGATGCAGCGAACGAATTTGAAGTGTTATTTCAACGAAGCTATCCTTTACAGCAAAAGTATGAAAAAGCACACAAGAATGCTGTGGAAGCTAGTGACAAAATCATCGCTTTGCAAGAGGAGATGCAAAAACTAGCTGATGAGAATAATAGTCTCAAGTTGGAAAATGGAGCTTTGAATCGAAAGAATCTCAAGGAATCGGTTTGTGCTTTAATGGCGGATACTTCGAAGGTATCTTCTTCTCTCTAATGTGATACTTGTATTCAATATGCTAAGTCTAAGAGTGATCTCTTAGTTGAGAAAACAAAATTGTTTGATCAGTTGTCTGTGACCAAAACGGACATGGAAATTTATAGGACCAGATGGGAGGAAACCACAAAGGAATTGATGTCCTTACACGAGCACCTGCATATTCAGAAATATGAATTCAGCAAGCAATCAGAATTGCTCGTGTCAGCACAAAAGGACTTGGTTAATAATCAAAAGATTCTATCTTATTTGAAGATTGAAAATTTTGAATTAACCAACAAAATTGAAACTTTTCAAATCCCATTGTCATTTAGCAATTTTCTTTATCATAATGATAAGGGTAATGTGTCTAAACATCTTAACCAAGCACCTGCTCCCGTGGTCATAACAATACCCCATCGTTTGATCAGACAAGTGAGAAATGTGATTACACTTCTTATTACAAGAATGTGCCTAGACAATCACATTTAAAGAGTTCTGCTAAGAAAACAACCGAGAAATCTGCTATGGACTCAAGTGTTGATGAGTTGTTTTACAATGTTTCTGATTTTGATAAAATCAATGACTTGATTTCTGATCCAGAACCTGAGGTGTCCCAAAATGTTTCAAACAACACTCAGGATGAACTCATTTCAAAATACAAATTTGGTGAAATGAAGTCTGAACTCACAAAATTGAGTGTGTATGAGCTAGAAAACAATTGCCAGATCCAAATCGGTTGTTGGAAAGAAACTTAAGAATAGTTTTCTTGGTTTTGAATCCAAATCTGTGTCTCAACCAGCTAAATCTTTTCAAAAAAATGTTCCAATTCAAAATCATCAAAGTTTCAAAATGAAAGTTCAAAGGTCAAAAACAATTCTGAAATCACCAACTGCTTTCCAGTCACCAAAGGTTAGGAAACCATTTTTTCATGAACATGTCAAATTAAATTTCAAAAGGCCAAATCAGATTTTCAAGAAATTAATTCCATGATGATGGATTCTATGAGGATTTTGGCTACGGGCCGAATCTACCAGTATATGGGAGGGGTCTAGATGGTTTGATAATGGATTCAAAAAATGATGATGGTCCATCAGGCTATGGTGGTAGGAGGGGTAGATATCATAATGTTGATGATAGATATTATGCTGGAAATGCACATTTTCATGATGCATACTTTCCTGGTAATTTTTATTCAGGATGTGCAAATGGTTATGAATCAGGTTTCTATGATGATTCCAGTGATCATGTTTCTTACACTCAAAAGAAATTTTCAAAAACTAAGAAACCAAAACCTATCATAGAAACCATTGTTGATGATGACACGGTTGAGGAAATTGTCATTGACCAAAGTCGATGCTTTAAATGCAAGAGTCGTGGTCATACATACAAAAACTGTCCTTTGAAAAAGGAAAAATCTGATACATCTGGTATTGTATCTGATGGTTACCAATCAGATAAACCTGCGTCTGCTAGTACACAAAAACGTTTCAGGTTTGTTGACTACAAAGGTGTGGTTCATTTTGATGTGGAATCATCCGTTTCTGATTTTCAAAAAGTTAAACATGATAAGAAACGAGGTGATGATTTTGGAAAGATAATGTCAATTATGAAAAATTCTGAACCTACCTCGATAAATCAGTAGAGTGAAAAGTGGAAACCTAAGGGTACATCCACTGCTAGCAAATATTTTGTTAAAGATGACGGTCGACCCAAAGCTTCGAGCTTGGGTTCTTCCCGATCTAACTAATTTGTTAATTGTGTGCAGGGAGCTTCACGACAGCCCATGAACAATCTATGGGTTGTTGATAGTAGAGCGTCCAGGAACATGACCGATGACATTTCTCTGCTCCACGATGTTAAACCTTTTAACGGAGGAAATGTTACATTTGGCGGTAACAAAGGTGGAAAGATTACGGGGATTAGTAAACTAAGCAATTGTGCAATCACATTTGATCGAGTGGAATATGTTCAAGAATTAGTATATAACCTGCTGAGTGTCTCCCAGATATGTGATAAGCAATACACAACAACTTTCATAGGGATTGAATACTTGATTTTGAAGCCTGGCTATGAGATTCCAAATGATTGCATTGTTATGCGAGCACCTCATTTATCCAAATTTGTATGTACTAGGCATGAATTTAGCAAAGGAGAATGTGGTGGGTCAGTGTTTTATTTCAAAGGCTTCCAAGAGAGATTCCATTCTCTGGCATCGACGCATGGGTCATATTCACTATCGCAAGATGACTGAGTTTGTGCGAAAGAATCTAGTCGATGGGGTTCCAAAACATCAGTTCACTTTTAATGATGTCTCCGTCAGTTGCAAGAAAGGGAAGCAACAACGAAAATCTCATCCCTTGGAGAAGTACCACTCAATTAATGTCCCATTGGAATTGCTTCACATGGATTTATTTGGTCCTGTGAATCGACAAAGCATTTCCGGACATTGGTACTATTTATTTGTTACCGATGAACTTTCTCATTTTTCTTAGGTTGATTTTCTTCTACCAAGATAAAACTTCAGGAATTCTTATCAACCTGATTAATACATTGGAATCATATTAAAAGTTGAAAAGTTAGAAGAATTCGAAGCGACAATGGCATGGAGGTCAAAAATATCGCAATGAAAATGTTTTGTCTGGAAAAGGTGAATGTACATGAATTTGGTACTCCATATACACCTCAGCAAAACGGTGTTACGGAACGGAAAAACAAAACTATAATTGAGACGGCAAGAACTATGTTGGTTGATTCACAACTTCAAGTGAATTTCTGGACGGAAGCAGTCAATACGATGCGTTATGTGCTAAATTGAGTTCTAACGGTGAGAAGACTTGGTAAAACTTGCTATGAACTGTTAAAGAATCATAAGCCAAGTGTCAATCATCTGGAACCATTTGGGTGTCCCTGCACAGTTTTACGGTCTGCGGGTAAATTCGACGACAAAGTGTTTGAAGGTTTCTATTTCGGTTACTCGAACCAAAAGAAACGTGTGTTTAACAAAAAGACCATTGTAGTGGATGAGTACTTACATGTTGATTTTCAATCTTACACGTTACCATCCAAAGGTGTTGGTCCAGACCGGATGTTTCACTACAAGCATATTTTTGATACACTTGAGTCAAGACCAAATATATCTAATGATCATCTTACAAAAGTGTACATTAACTTGCAAGATGATGTTCCGGTTATGAATATTTTGTCTTTGTCTACTTCGAATGTGCCTGCCGCTAATGAGTATCTGATTAAAACCACAATCAACTCCACTATTGCTGATGATGATCTTTCTTCTGATGATGAACATGAGTTTAACGACACTGTTTTAGAATAGGTTGATGTTTCTGTCCCACAAGTTGTACCTACTACAAGTGGTATTGGTGAGGTTGCAGTGGATAATGTTCAAACTGTTTCACAACCTAAAACCAGTTGAAATGACAATGGTGTGGTGGAGGAAGATCATGTTCCTGATTTGGAAGAAACTATCATTGTTCCTGCTCATCAGACACTCCAGATAAACACCTATCATCCACAAGATCACATTATTGGTGATTTAGATGATGGAGTGAGGACTAAAAGACAGATTGAGGGTAGTGCTCTGCTTGCAATTAGGGAATCTGGTATTCAAGATGAAGTGTTCCACTCATGCTTCTTGTCCCAGATCGAGCCAACAGACGTTAAACAAGCATTAAAAGATGGTTTGTGGGTGGAAGCAATGCAGGAAGATTTACAACAATTCTAGAAACTCGGGGTGTGGCACCTGGTTGATTTGCCTACTGGTAGTAAAGAGCCATGCGGAACCTGTTAGGTATTTAAGTGTAAACGCGACGACCGAGGAGTTATTGTCATAAACAAGGCTCGTTTGGTTGTACAAGGTTTTTCTCTATAAGAAGGGATAGATTTTAACGAAGTGTACGCGCCTGTTTCCCGAATTGAAGCTATTCGTATTCTCTTGGCGTTCGCGGTACATCATGGGCTTAAAGTTTATCAGATGGATGTTAAGAGTGAGTTTTTGTATGGTAATGTGAAAGAGGAAGTCTATGTAAAACAACCTCCGGGAATCTACGATCCTGATTATCCAGAGAAGGTTAGTAAGTTGGACAAAGCACTTTATGGTTTGCATCAAGCTCCTCGAGCTTGGTATGAGACCTTGTCCACTTATTTACTGGAGAACGGGTTTAAGCATGGGTTGGTAGAGTGCACCTTATTCTGGAAGAAAACAGGACGAGACGTGGTTTTGGTAAAAGTTTATGTTGATGACATTATTTTTGGAAGCCCAAACGAACAACTTTCAAAAGATTTCGAGAAGTTGATGCAAACAAAATTTGAAATGAGCTCCATGGACGAGATGTCGTTCTTTCTTGGGCAAGAAGTTCAATAGTCTGAAAAAGGGATTTTCATCCATTAGAAGAAATATGTGAAATATGTGCTCAACAGATTCAAGATTGGCGACGTTCGTGTTCCGAGAACTCCAATACAGTTGTCTCATGGTCTTTGTCCTGATGAGGATGGTGTAAAACCCATATACGATCTTACTACTGCGTGTATCAATCAATCATAGTAAACACGGATGTAAATAAGAGATTTGTATTGAATCACTTGAAGATTACAATGAACTCTCTCTGGTTTCTCTCTCTAGAAAACACACAGTAAAGGTGTAGGAATGACAGAAGTGTTGAACTATCATTCTAGCACACGCTATTTATAGTTAGTGACAAAACAACCTACGTACCAAATGGTGAACCATCTGGTACGGGCGTACCATTTGGTACGGCACCAATGATATTGCCACTACAACTTACACTTAGACACGCTCACATAGATACAATACACGAGACACATCATAGCATAGGTATATGCTCTAACAAACTCCCCCTAAACGTGTAGTGTATCTGTATTCTAACTAAACTTCAGTCTTCAATCTTCAACATTGCTGCATCCGATCTTCAACTTGAAATCTCGTCAAAAATAGAGCTTGCATGACTGGATCACTCTTGAATCATCTTTGGACTTCAAGATCCACTTTTGAAAGATACTTCAAACTCCCCCTTTCACCATGCTTGAGTCTTGACACACATAACCTGCAATTCCAGAAGACCGAAACGCGGTTTCCTTTCCTTTTGAAAACTTAATTTAATCTTGGCGCAAAAAAACTTCTCTTCGAGAATCCAAGATAGGTTTTTTAGATTTGATTTCATATCACATGTCGATCGGTCGAAAACAAATAAGAAATAAAATCTTTTTGGATTTTTGAAACTTTATATAAAAACACACCGAAAATCTTTTTGGACTTTTCAGATATGAAACATAAATGCAATACAGAATCAGACACTATTTTTGTCTTTTGCGAGAAAGATCACAACTTGGGATCATATTGAATATGACATGCTGAACTACACTTCAATTTCAATTACTTCAGCACATAAGTCATGTCGATTGCTGGTATAATTTATCCATCTTAAACTCATGCACAATCATTTATAACATCTGGATATGTTAATGTATTGATTAGGTTTGCTTTGACCAGTGTAACCCACACTATCAGACATACTCAGATATGCATTTGCTTATCACGTTTTGTGATTTCATTTGTGATTTAACACATAATGATTTGAATTCATGATATCGTCAACTGTGTTCCATGCAAAAAGAAATAAGAACGTTAAATCGTCTACCTTAAGGTCGATATTTCGATACGCAGATAAGGCCTCGGATTTAACAAAATAAGAAAATAAAAACAAGTTGAAATTGTATAACCCAACAACAATCGGGTCGGTACTCCCATACACGCAGAGAAAGTTCGATGAGTTATACGAAACACCAAAGAAAATAAAGCAGAACGTCAAACAAACAACAATCAGGTCGGTCTTGTGGACACGCAGAGAAAGTCCGATCGTTTGACAAAATAAAGAAAATCAAACAAGTTTAAATTTTTGCAAAATGAACACATGTATACACAGTGACTTCTTATTTTTCTTTTCCAGATATCTTTTTCTTGATATCATGAGATACGCATCAAGATGTTGTCCACTTGGTCAAGCATTAGTATTTAGTGAGTATCACATCTGAATACTTTCTGATTCAATGCCGATTCTACCAAGCACATCGAGCAATGATCTTATGGCTTTTTCATCTAATTTATCCATGAGTCAGACACGTAAGCCAATGTACCATCATTTCCCAATCATGTTGGATACAATTTCTCACTTTTTCAATGTTTTTGTATTTTTCTGTTTTTCAATGTTTTTGTATTTTTCCGTTCTTCTCCCCCTTAAAATGAAAACTCTATATTTGGATTTTCATTTTATCAAAACACAAAGACACTATTTTTGGGTTATCAATTTTCACCCCCTAAACTATTTACAAAATGTATGAAAGAAAGAAAATTGACCTTTCGACATGGATACCTTCCAGTTTGAGCTTTCAGAAAATTTTCAATTTTGAAATTTGATAACACTTGAAATTTAACTTAAATCAGTAGAATACTTATCCATTAGCAACTTTTCAATCACCGATAGGTCTTCTAAAAGTACCTGCATACTGGTCAAACACGTCAGTTTATAAATGACCCGAAGCGAATCGCCTCTGGTCGACCAGTATCTTGGTTTCTTTTCGAAACCACTTTAGGTTTCCAGATTTGTTGTTTTGGTAAATCAGTATCTGATGAACCAGTCACAGTCGATTGGGACGAACAACCTAAATATGGAATATTTTGAAAAGGAGGAATAAATCTTCCTTGAGTTTTGAAAAATGTAGGTTGTGAATATTCATCAAATACTCTGCCATATTCGTAAATGAATCGCTGTTTGGCAGATTTACCAACATGTGGAACCTTTCCTCTTTTTGATGTAGAAGCAGCAGAAACCGGACAATCTTATGCCATATGCCCCTTTTGTCGGCAATTGTAACACAAACGATTGTTGACATTTCGGCGTTTAGGAATCTACAAAGCTTCACAAACATTAACATCTCCAAAATGATCATAAAAGGAATCGAATACCTGATAGCAATGATCATGAACCATTTGGATGTCGAGCTCTTTGGAGTATAATTTGAATCTCCAGAAGAAAACTTAGCAGTTTGTTTCTTCTTGGTCTTTGGAGCATCAGCAGATTTGATAAAAACCTCAGCTATTTTCCGAGAATCCACAAAGTGAAGTGAAAACTCCATATCAGAGAATATTTGTTCTAAGCCTTTGAGTTTATAAAATCGTTCCGGTTGAACCTTTTCAGCATGAAAAATCTCCTTCTTCACTTGCTTCATACTGATTTTCTTCAAATTTTGTTGCTGTTGAACCTTAGAAACATTCACTTTAACCTATTTCTTTTGAAATCCCAAACCTGTATGTTTTCCAGAAACCTTCTCTTCTGAACCAGATTTTTTATGCCCGGTCTTTGCAAGACGAGAGAACTCTGCTTTGATCTTGATAATATCCTTTGGAGCATCAACAATAGTTTCAACAATATTAGTTGTTGAACTTGCAGATTTCGCTTTGCCATTAGATGAAGAACCAGACACAACCTTTGTAACTTCAGAATTTTCAGCATCCTTGCCTTTGTTCTCTTTCTTTTCTTCAAAATATTTGTAACCAACAAAATCAGAATAATCACCAGTCTCAACCTTGTCTTTCAAATCATGAATTCCTTCTTTGAGACTTCCTGGTAGTGACAAAGTTTTGTTGAGTATCTTCTCAAAGTTGTCATCTTTGACCAAGAAACTTGTAAAAGATTGTGAATTAGTAACATTGTTCAAAAGACGTTTTGAATCAATGACTTCTACTTTCAGATCAGAAATCTTTTGTTGAGCTTCAGCCAACTACTTTTCGGTTACAATCAGCTTCTTTGCCACTTTATGAGTTTCATACTTTTGCAATCTTAACTCATCTAGTCCAGCCCACAATTCCTTTTGCAACTTATCTTCATTTCTTTTCTGAATATCTCAATTTGCATTTTGCAACTTGTTCACTCTAACCCACTCCCTCTTCTCATCAAGTCACTTTTCCATATCAAGCTGATAGGATTAAATCTTAATAGCTTGGTCATCCAAAAAAGTTTATTAAGCGTATCAAGTCTGGACTTTGATTTGTCTAAAAGATTTTGAAAATCATTTGATGTATCTGCAGCATCATCCTTCCATTTGTTTGCTTCTTGAACTAATGCAGCATTTTCTTCAGATAACTTTTTAACTTTCTGTTCAAAATCCTGTTTAATACTTTGAAATTTTGATTCTTTCTCAACAACCTCTGCTTAAAAATCTGAAAACTTTTATTTCTGAGAAGAGAATTCTTGAATGAGATCTTCTAACTTTTGTTGTTCATTTGCCAATTCTTCTATCTTTCTTTTATTTTCCTCAATCAACAACCCATTTTCCTTTATCAATCCTTGAATCTTCTTGTCTTTCTGAGAACAAAACTCACAAACAGATTCATAGCCACTATTTCCAGAACCACTTATTTCAGATTTAGAATCAGTTACTTCTACTTCATCATCATTATGAACAACTTGAGCAATCAGAGCACGAAATGCAGACTCACCATGAAGTTCATCAGCAGCCCAATTATAATCTACATACCAGGGTTTTGACTCAGAAGAAATAGCAGTTAAAGCAATTGGTTTTGAATCATCAGAAGTTGGCCCCCAGTTATATTGTTTATCATTTTGAGAAACCAAAGCTGTTGGAGACTTTGATGAAGAAGCATTTGATTTTGAACACTCACGAGCAAAATGACCAAAATTATAACATTTAAAGTATTTGACCTTTGATTTATCTATGCCAACCTTGCCATTCGGATTTAGACTTTGAAATCCGGTCTTTTTCTTGAATCTTTTGAATCTTTGGGCTAACATCGCAAGTTGCCAATTAATGTCCATTTGTTCAAGGTTATCTGGATCGATCTGATCAAAATCTTCTGAAGAAGATTGCCCTGCGTACCAGAAGCGTACCAGAGGCGTATCAGATGTTCTTCGAGCGTACCAACGATGTTCGAAGCTGATTTCGACTGATTTTCGTGAATTTTGACTTTTGGAACTGGAATTTGATTCAGTAAGGTGCGAAAATACTCTAGGAACACTCAGAAATCATCTTTAACCTCGGAAACACTCGGAATTGGAAGAATTTGATGAAAAATGTAAGAAACCCAAACTTTCTCTCTCTAAAAATCCGAAAATTGATCAAAACCATAGCAGTAGAGCAACCTGATGCTCTTATACCACTTGTAAAACCGAGATACGATCTTACTACTGCGTATATCAATCAATCATGGTAAACATGGATGTAAATAAGAGATTTGTATTGAATCACTTGAAGATTACAATAAACTCTCTCTAGTTTCTCTCTCTAGAAAACACACAGTAAAGGTGTAGGAATGACGGAAGTGTTAAACTATCATTCTAACACACGCTATTTATAGTTAGTGACAAAACAACCTACGTACCAAATGGTGAACCATCTAGTATGGGCGTACCATTTGGTACGGCGTACCATTTGGTACGGCACCAATGATATTGCCACTACAACTTACACTTAGACACGCTCACATAGATACAATACACGAGACACATCATAGCATAGGTATATGCTCTAACAGATGGTGACGAAGTCGACGACACTCTTTATCATGCAATGATTGGTTCATTGATGTATTTGGCAGCTAGTAGACCTGACATAAGGTTTGCTGTATGTTTGTGTGCTAGGTACCAAGCAACTTCGAGGAAATCACATTTGGATGCTGTCAAAAGAATTTTGGCTTATCTGAATGGTAACTTGGATCTCGGGATCTGGTACCCTCATGACGATAAGTTTGAATTATTTGCCTACTCCGGCTCAGATTAATTTCAAATCCACAACAGCCGGTTGCCAATTTCTGGGAGATAGGTTGGTGTCATTGTAGTGTAAGAAGCAGACGTCGGTAGCAACATCCACTGCTGAAGCTGAGTACATTGCGGCTGCAAGTTGCTGCTCTCAGGTTTTGTGGATACAACAACAAATGAGAGACTATGGTTTGCAATTTCTTACTGGTCGGATACATATAGACAATTCTGCCGCCATCTGCATAACTTAAAAACCCGTTCATCACTCAAAAACAAAACATATTGACATCATATATCACTTCATACGTGATTGTTTTGAGAAACACCTTATTGATCTACAAAAGATCCGTACCGATTTTCAAAGAGCGGACTTTTTACAAAAGTGTTTGACAAAACCCGCTTCAGATATACAAAAATATCAATTTGAGTAGTTGTCGGTTGATCAATTTTTACTTTTTTTTGCATTTTAGTTTTTCTTTACTTTTCTTCATTAAAAAATCCAAAAATAGAGTTTTGTATTGTTTTGGGGAAGAAATATTAGAAAATTAAAAAATGCAAAAATAAAAAAAATGAAAAATAAAAAAAGAGAGATTGATCCGACCCAGCGAGAAATGATATTACATCAGCATACGTTATCGACCATGAATAAAGTAGGAATAAATTTTTTAGGTACTTGTTTGGTTTGATGAATGTGTTGAGGCAAATCTGATATATGCTAGTATGATATAAATCTAAATACCTGCTTGATAATAGTGATATTACATCATGAAAGGTACTGTGCAATTTTGGAAATAAAATGAAAACAACAAAAACAGAATTAGAGATGTTCTGGCGTATGCATGTTTTCATTTTGCAAAGATTTAAACTTGTTTGATTTTCTTTATTTTGTCAAACGATCGACTTTCTTTACATATCGAAAAGTCGACTTGATTGTTGTTCGTTTGGCGTTCTGCTTTATTTTTCTTGGTGTTTCGTATAATCCATCGGACTTTCTCTCCGTGTACGGATAGTACCGACCTGATTGTTGTTGGATTATACAATTTCTGCGTTATTTTCTATTTTTTTTGTTTTCCTAAACAATCGGACTTTCTCTGCGTGCTCACAAGGCCGACCTGATTGTTATTTGTTTAGGGTTCTACTTTATTTTTGCATGAAACACCATGAACAATAAATCTCTGTTGAAAATCAAATTCTATATAAAAATACAAGAATAGAATAAGTCATATTGCCAGTATTCCTGATTGTGTGGGCTTTCACGTTATCTGTTCTTGATTAATCATACTTAAAACATATCAGAAAGCTATAAAAATTGATCTGCCTAAACGGAAACAAATTGAAAAGTTGTATTCTCTGCCGACTTGGCTTGCATGCTGATTAAATCTAAAATTGAAGTGTGTCTGATATGATCTCATGTCTGGATCTTTCTCGCAAAAAATTTAAGTTATTTGCATTTCAATTCTGTTTGGTTATTGTTTGTTAGTTTGAAATATCCAAAAAGAGTTTAGGTTTGTTTTAGCATAATCTTACAAAATTTCAAAAAAAAAATTCGGTGTGTTTGAAAATATTATAGAAATCAAAATGATTTTATTTTTGATTTAGTTCGATCAACCGATAATGAACAATCAAAATGATGTCGGAAACAACCAAGCAGTCTTGGAATCATGAAGCTCATCATGAATTGATCAAAGGTTTGTGTCAAACTGATAAAATTTGAAATCTTTATGTTCAATTTGAAAAGTTTTTCAAAAATCAGGGTTTGAATTGAAAATTTTTTAAGAAGCCAAACTACAAGTTCGGATAGACAAATTGGGAGTTCGGTTGATCCGAAGCTCCAGTTCGGAAGAGTTCGGTCACTTTTACATTGATCTGAAGGCTGAGTTCGGATGCGTTCGGAAGGATCCAGTTGATCCGAATTTCCAGTTCGGACAACCGAACTGGGCTGCCTATAAAAGGCCGAATAACCAGTTCGGAAGCATTATTACTATTCCTAAACTGCCGAACCCTAGCCGAACTATAGCCCTCAAATCAAAATTTCGATTAACTGCATTGTAGCGAGTTTTGTGACCATATTAAGGTAGATACTTAAATCCCGAGTGCAGGTGTGTCGTTTGTTGTCGTTTTTTGTCCATAAAAAAGGTCGTTTTTCTGTCAAAACACGTTGTCGGTTGTTGCAGGTTTCAAGATCTAAAAATTAGCACACTTAGAGTTTATATCAGTTGATAAAAATTGTATCAGTGTGTTCGGCTTGCTAAACCATGTCTAGGTGTAAAAGGATTTGGTCTGAAACTATCTGGATTAAAGTTTAGGTCGATTCAACCTTTCGGTTTCACGTAGAGCCGAACTGGATGTTTAATCAGGCGAACTGGAAGTTCGGATCACAGTTCGTGTATGTTCGGACAGGTTGACCAAGCCAGTTCGGACGTTGACCAAAGTCAACTTCAGTTGTTGACTGAACCCAGTTCGGATCCAGTTCGGATAACCATTGTCAGTTCGGATCCGGTTCTGTTAGACATATCCAGTTCGGATCCAGTTCGTGTAAAATGAATTTTTCAACAAAAAGTTAAAAGTTTACGCGAATGATTAATAATTGACAAATTTGGTGAACGTTGTTTATAATCACATTGAATTTAATGAACTTTTTGTTTTATGTGTTTTCAGAAATGGCGAACGATTTGAAGGTTGGAGATATGCACATCTCGGTGTTATTCGCACAAAGCTGACCAAGTTCGGTGATTCCGGAATATTTGATTTTCTACGGCGATCACGAATCCATTACGCGATTACACACGATTGTGATGCGTATCGTGATATTCTCACTGAATTCTACAATCAGAATTTCTGGTACAGTCCAAAGCCAAACGGTAGAATTTACCGAAACTGATGTTAGGAGGGTACTGAAGCTGAACGGAGTTGATACTACAATGCCGTTAGAGTTTGACCAAGCAGAGAATATAGCATTACTGAAGATGTTGTGGTATACTAAAGATCCGAGTAGAGATTGGATTTACAAGTCAGAATTCAGCGTTCCCTACAAGTTCCTGATACATGTTCTTCTACACTGTTTGGGAAACAGAATTGCTGGTCATGATGAAATTGGTCCGAAGATGCTATCGTATATGAATGCTCTCATTCTTAATTGTCCATACAATGGTGCCGGGTTGATCTTCTATTACATGAGAGATAACCTGACTCAAAGGCACAAGAGAGAATTGTTGTACCTGAGGTTCACTCTGATGATCTTAAATGTTCTATATCCAACTTTGGTGAAGAATGAAGCTTAGAAGATGAATCTGAAGCAATCAGTGAGACGAGTGTTGGTACAATGACGACATATCAGAAGAAGAAGGCTGATGAGTACCCAAAGATGAAAAGATTTATTGGTCATCTGACAAATGCAAATTATGTTGCACCGGCCAATGGTGCACCTCGCCATGACAAACGTAGTGATTCAGAGGAACTTGATTATTCCTGGGTTGAAGATAGAAACCAAAAACCGCAACAAGCAAAAGTAAAAAGACCAAGATGACAAAAACAAACACCTCATGTTGTTCAAGAACCGGTAGTATCTGAACCGGTTGCATTAAAACTTTTTGTCACAAAACTTGCTGTCTCAGCACCTGAAGTCCAAGCGACTTTCGATGTGACTGAGACACCTGCAGTGAATACCCTGATAAATGAAGACGAAACTGATGATGATAAGTTGAGTGATATGGAAATAACTCTGAAGATGGTTCTGATACGAACAATCCATTTGCATATATATATTAGTGTTTGTTCACAGAAGGTTCAAGGAGAAAGGGTAGCAAAGAACATCTTGCTTACCGAACTAGTCTCAACAAAAGCAATGACCGGTACATAGGTCGAGTTTATGAAGACAAAGCCCCATCAGAATCCGATGAAGATTATAACCCTAATGATGATGTTGTACAAGGAAATGGTAAGAAACCGACTATTTCCTCATCTTCATTTACACCATCCAAAAGAAAGAAGTCGATTGCCGCTAGTGGACGAGGCAAGAAGATGCTTAAAAGTTCAGAATTTATACTAAAACGTCTTGCCGGTGGATCTTCATCTGGTGGTCCGGATATGTCTATGTCAGTGACAACTTCAATCCCAGCAGCTATTGTGTCTTCTACTGCTGCACAAGCTACAATTTTCACAGAGTTGAATCAATGTGGTATTTTGAAAGACTTATTGGGTATGACAAAGTCTACAACAGCCAGCACAACACATTCAGCAAGTGTTGGTGCTCAATTTGTGAATCAGCCAATGGGAACAACTTCTACTCCAACAATCTCAAATGCCACTGCGACAACATCTACCCCTTCCACACCAGATGTTAATTTCAATGTCTCTTAAGGGTCGATATCCTTTTCTCAAATGGAGTTACTCAACAATGCACTTTTGGATTGTCAAACCAAAATTGATGAGCTGAAGGCAAAAGATGCTGAAAAGTGACAAGTGATTGAGGTGTTGAAGAGAAAGGATGAGGATAAATCCCAATTGATTGAAGTGTTAAAGGCGAGAGATGAATCTCAACCAAAATAGATCGTTGAATTACATAGAGATTATCTTCAATTGAAAAGTGGGGAAGCGGCCAAAGCTCAAGAGATTACGAGATTGAAAACGGCCAGTCTGAATCAAGATGCGCAAATTGCAAAGATGAATGAGCAGCATAAACTCTTATTTGAGAAGTTTACTGCTCAGGGGGAGATTGGTTCAGGATCAGGATGTAAAGATGATGTGCTGAAATATCTGAATGATGAACCTGAGAATGACGACCCGGAAGGTAATACTGGTGGAGGTCCAGGCTTAACTGAAACTTCTAGTTCGGGTGCTGCTACTTCTACAGCCCAAGGGGAGTCTGATTCTAGGAATGTAGTGCCGATTACATTTGTGACAACTGCCAAATTCCCAAGTTAACACCGTTAACTATTTCCGTTAGTCTCGTTAACAACCCAGTTATACTTTTCGTGTCATGTTAGTGTCATGTGCGTGTACATGACCGAACCTATCTCCGTTCGCTGTGTGAATCGGTTGCATAATGTGAAATAAATAATTACAACATAAATAAGTTATATTAATGTATTATATGCCACTATGTGTTATTTAAATGTTTATATAAGTATATATATTAATTAATAATTAATTTTAGTAATTTATTTCGTGACTTTATGTATTTCTTGAGAAATTACACTTCGTGAGAAACCGGGTTCCGTACACGATTTAAGTTTTATGTGTGTACACATTAACTAAACTTTTCCTGACTTAATATTTCATGTTAAATAAGTTATAAACTCGTGGAAACATTTCTAGTGTTTTATTTTACAAGTTTTAGGTTTGAAGCCCATTTATTAGTTGTTTTGGGGTATATATGCATAAAATGGTAATAGAGGGACTAAAGGTGTAAATTCCCTTAAAATAAAATATGCCCTAAATACCCCCATCCCTCCCCCCTACACGTTCACTTCATCTTCTTATTCATCTCACGGCTCCTACACACACACACCAACTCTTCAAAATTTCGGGTAATACCTCAAATCAAGCAAGAAGTTGGGTTTGTGAGCTCAGGCTAACTTCAAGGAAGTTAGGGGAAGCTCCATTTCTGCATCACCAATATCATCCGCCCCTTTTTCTCCCCCCTAGTAAGCCCTATAAATTCTTTTCTTGAAATTTCTTGATTTCACATGTTAATCTTGTGATTATGTGCAATTTGGAGTGTATGTATGCTCATGAAACATGTTTTAGGTTGGATTAAGTTAAATTATGATTTGGGGCTGATCTTGGGTGTTATAAGGCTGTATTTTTTAGGTACAATTCTACCATGGATGTTCTTTGGTAAATACTTGTGTAGTGGAACATGAATTTTAAGTGTATGTGCCTATGTGTAAGCTTAATGTTTTGAATTTGATATGATCATCAAATGTGTGTTATAAAGGGTGTAATCTTGAGATGAAATATTGTTTATCGTATTAAAAACCTCTACAAAAAGTTTGAAGATCAAAATGTTAACCAAAATCGTTAAAGCTTAATTTTTGTAAACACCCGTTTTTGGAAAGCTTCTGGCAGAAATTTGGGTCGTTTTGTACAGGCCATAACTTGCTCAATATTGATCGGATTTGAGTGATTTATTTTGCGTAGTAAACTTCTATGTCTTAGCTTTGATTGGGCTACTCATACGCCTTCTAAGAACTCCGTTTGGTCACCCAAAAACCTGCTGCAAGTTGGGTACGCAGGGCTGTTAAAATTTAAATATGAGTAGACTTTGCAATTTTGTTGGGCATGATTCGCGTGTATTAATAAAGGGATTTTCGGATGAAAATGATGTTTTTATATTAAAACTAAGATCTGGAAATTTTTGTAAACAAACTCCAGGTTTTGATCAAGTTATGAATTAATTAAGTTCAATTTCACTACTTTGACTAACAACATCAAAGCTTAAATTTTGCCAACTTCTGAAGCGCGTAACTTTCTCAATACTTAAACTTTTGAGCTAATTATTTTTGCAAAAATTTCATAATATTATGAATTTTATGCCCGTAAAATTTGAGAGGCTAACTCCAAGCATATTAGCTATGCCACCAAATGTGTGCTTTGTGTTTGACTTTTAAGTTTTGCATTTATGCATGTTGACTTGGAATTGTGCATCTATGCTTCCTACAAGTTTAGGACTTGTGTTTGAGTGTTATGAACAAATTGAATGCATGAAAACATGATTGTTTATTTATAAGCAATTAGTCCTAGCGACAACCTCTAATTTGTTTAGACCGTATTTACCAAAATAGGTCAATTCTAACCAACCTGTAAAGGCAAGTGCTGAGTACCAATGCAACCTAAGGTGAGTTTCACTACTCTATTTAGTTATATCCGGTTGAGTATGATAACACACAACTAGTTGAGTCCAATAAAGGATGGCAATGCAACAACAAAGGTAATTTGTCTCTTTAAGTAGTTATCCAACACATATCACATGATTCACTGAATTGCTTTATGATTACAAAAAGTCCTTACTTCTCGGATTGTTAATAATGAATAGCGAGGTAATGTTGAGCAGTACTACTGGGAATTGACAGCCCCACTTAGAGGTACAGTGATGCACCCTCCCGACTGGCAGTCGGACTGAGAACAATATTAGCCTAACACTATCGTGATCTAGAAAGACACCGGGAAGGCAAATCGCACACGTTAAGACATGTGATGCATAGTCAGCTTCGGTTGCAAACATTCGTGTGAACATAAGCGTAGGCTAGCTACCAAACGATATGGATATTACTTGTAACTTATGAATTGGTCTTTTATTATTCGTATGTATTCTTGGTCTACACGGTAAAGTGTAGACTACTTTTGTGAACTCACCAGCTTTTGCTGACACTTGATTGTTGAATACCTTTCAGGACGCTAAGAGGATCTTGGAGGCACGGGCGTAGGAAATACTCCTTTTCTATAAAATCTTTTTTGGAATTACGCTACAACACTTTCATTACATACTTTTGTAAAACAACTTTGTAGACTTTTTAAATGCTTCTGCTGAATTTCAATGTAAACCCTGTTTTGTAAAATGCAATATTAGACTAATTTATCCTTCATTTATGGCTTGGTTGTAACTAAAGACTTGGATCCTGGTCTGGATCACACCCCACACGGTTATACTCCGTTAGTGGAAATTGGGGGTGTGACAGATTGGTATCAGAGCCCTTGGTTACAGCGAACCAGAACTTTTCAAAAGTATTTTCTAAACTGTAACTATTTTTGAAAGCTTTGGTTACAACTTAATCCCAAAAGTATTGCCCCGCGTGCCGAAGTCGATCCTCAATTCAAGTCCCTTGTTTATGTTTGTATAGGATTTGGATGTTGGTTTAAATATTTGTCTTTCGTAAGACTTAAAAGTTTAATGATATGGTTCAGAAGTCCTCTAAGAGCAAAGTTAGCGAACTTGCCTTTTTACTTTTAGCGAACTTGACTTTTGGCCTTAGCGAACTGTAATTCCTTCTTAGCGGACTTGAGTTCTTCAGCAGACTTATGGCTAGCGTACTTCATTTTCTTCTTAGCGAACTTAAACTGATCTGCGAACTGGAATTGTTCTTAGCGAACTTAAGTTGTTCCTAGCGAACTTGTGGTTAGCGAACTTGAGCACTTCTTAGCGAACTTGAATGGTTCTTAGCGAACTTGAATGGTTCTTAGCGAACTTGAGCAATTCTTAGAAACTTGAATGGTTCTTAGCGAACTTGAGCACTTCTTAGCGAACTTGAATGGTTTTTAGCGAACTTGAGCACTTCTTAGCAAACTTGAATGATTCTTAGCGAACTTCAGCACTTCTTAGCAAACTTGAGCTGCTCTTAGCGAACTTGAACATGACTTAGCGGACTTAAACAGTTCTTAGCGAACTTCAAGGGGACACTTGGAAGAATTTACTGATTTTGGTGTAGCGATTGTTTGTACCATGTGTTTAAATGTGCATGCTCTATGTGTAGTGTATACATGACCTTTGAAAAGTCTATTGGGGCAAGTCTCACCCAAAACACAATCAGAAAGAGGGTTTTCTCTTTCTACTGGATTTCTTCAACAAAACTTGAATGAATAAACATAAGTTCTTGTAGTTCTGCACTAGCTTCATGAATTGGGTAAGATCCATTGTTTAGGATCCTGACATCTTTATGGACTTGTTCCACCCTTAACGACATTGTTTGTTCTTAACGGTCTTGCTAACACCTAACGGCCTTGTTTAACGGCCTTGGTAAGTTTACCCCTTGCGGTCTAGTTTATAACAGTCTGACTCTAAGGCAATGACCCAGAGTATCTTAAGTTGAGTTGTTCATACCCTCCTATAGCATAAATAGGAGCTGCTGTAAATCCTATTTGGGTAAGTCACCCATTAACACAATCCGAGAGTAACTTTATTGAAATGCATTATTAAGAATGTCGTTTGGCCTCATTTAAGGCAACACTATATAGAACCGAATGGTTACTCATGGGACCCTAGTAACTGCTTTTGTTAACCCTAATTGTTGACACCCTTTCATTGGTCATTTTGACCTTGAATGTTAAGCACATAGTTGTTATGTAATAATTCAACGTGGATACGACTTTTATAACCTAAATGGAATCAAGCGTGTGATGACTAGGATTACTATGTTAATCTATCCTTATATATATATAACAAATTCGTGATTGAGTCGTAGTGGGCGATAACCATTCTATATCTTGGAGATAAGCTAGGAGCCTTATGGCATGCCCTACCCAAACTCCTACTCAGCCACTTACTTACGGAACTGAACTTAGTGGTAAATTCTGATTTAAATGAGTATTTTATTCTCAACCCGTCTCTCTAGTGAATTTCGGTCGGTAACTTTGGGTCTAATGACCATATTCTTGATACTAACCCAATGGAAACCACATACGTGTTTATAAAACTTGGTAACTAAAGTAAGAGGAACCAGCGTGACCATACAAGGTAAATTACCATTACGGGTGCACACGTAAATGTAATTTGCAGTGTATGGAAACCCTGGGTAATTCTACTCGGCAAATTGCTGGTTGTAAGATCTACTCGGCAAACTGCTAGTTGTAAGAGATACAACCTTCCATTTCAAAAACCTCATGACATTGATTGTCGAGTATGTGGGACTCAACCGTATGTTTGAGGTAATCTATCAATGTTCGTTACGTCATCACACCTAATCTCATTTCTTCTAGATATGTCTTCCAACCTATCAGAACTCCTTTAAAAATGCTTGTGCAAATGGTAAACCCGGTCACTTCTTCGAGCTCTCACAACTGTGCAGCAACTCAATAAACACTAACCTGATGAAAACCCAGACATCTTGAATTGATGATTACACCTCAATCTTTGGAACCAACCTCTCGGCAGGAAAATCATGTGAACTTTTCCTCTTTTTGCTTGTAACCCCTATTACGTCTGTACGAGTCAAAATTTGTTGCCAACAATCTCGGCATAATTTCACCAACCTTATACCTCATTATGATTACAATTTCGCCTAACGGAGTAATGTAGGTGAAACGACTTTCTAACCCGAACGGTCTATTTTATCTTTGATACTCGATTCATTTGTGAACGTCACTGTCAGTGAACTTTTCTCTTATTACCTTTCATGACTTTGATGGTTTTCAAGCCTTGGGCCATTGTGGTCAATTTACCTCACTGATGACAGTATCTTGTACTTTATCGTCGTGCGCTTCCGCATGACAAACATCGACAATGAACAATAGGCAACGGTATGTTTGGAAAAGCTTTCACCACATCAACTGCAGAACGATAGACAAACTGCCAAGGACATGGATACCCATTGTCTTTATTCTTTTTCCCCAGGAATATTTTAATTGTAACCCCCGCTTCATAGCAAATGTTGACCGATCGAATGATCGACTCAAACTTTTGAAAGACCTGTATAAGG
>JBCNJP010000010.1:58613813-58698822 GCA_039602395.1 Deinandra increscens subsp. villosa
CCCAACAGAACAAAACCGGATGAACTACAATTCCTCAGGAAGAAGAGTTCATGAGGACTGAGAGAAGATGAACTAGATTTCTTCAGGATGAACCGGATAAACTAGAGTTCTAAAGTTCTTAAGGATGGTTAACCAGTTTTCTTCTATTATAATAACATACACATTTTCAATGAATCATAGCAGACCTCCATTTCACTCATAACTGTGATCTTACATAAAGTATATATTCATATGTTATGTTAGTATATGTTGGCATTTTGATAAGGTGGGATGAGATGATTTATAAAATAAAAATCACATCAGTTCACAATAAAATCTACTTGCAACAATCAAATTTAGAAAAATATCAACTTTAATGATTGAGATAAAATCTATGTATATAATTAATGGTGTTAACCAATACAAAACATGAGGAAGAGCTAACAATAACTTTAATATATATATATATATATTGATCTTTATACAAAGATTTTCATCATATCCTATACAAAAATCTATCTAACTAGCTAAGACCTAGCATCCGACATATAGTCTTCATCATCAAAGAAGCTGCTGCTGCTACTGCTGTCATCAGGAAACAACTTTTGACTAGGCGGCAATCTCGGTCCCAACTCGGAGGTGTTGGTGGAATCTCTGTTCCGGATTAAATACACATCCAGCTCTCTCTCCCGCTCTGGTCCCTGGAGATGAAGTTTCATATCCCCTACAACTTTGGCAGTGATGAAATCAGCGTACTCAAGCCCGTATTTGATGGACAGAGGTGGGATCCTCCAGTAAATGAGGAAATAGCCAATCAGTGTGTGGCTTAGGTATTGCACCATTTGATCCAGATCATGACAATCAAATGTGCGAATGTCGACATAGTCGATATAATCTACCTTTCCCTTCCACACATCCTGGCCGGCAGCATTCCAGTGGAAATCGCCACAGTGATGGACCTTGAGGGTGAACCTCCGACCACCTGTAAAAAACCCAAATTCAGAGTAGAGAGTAAGTAACTAAAAAACATAAAACCCTAAAAAAAAAACGTACAGCCATTGTTGAGTGAAAATACCTTACGAGGAGTCTTGCCGTAGTAGGGTGTTGGTTCATTAACACCCCTAATCCTCCATTGTTTACCAAAGGCAGCCATTGATCGATCGAAGTTTTTTTCTTCATGATCAGGAAATACGTTCATACAGAAGATTTTGGTGGCGAAAAAAGTGGAAATTTAAAGGCAGACAGGACACGCTACCAACTATGGTGGGAAGAAGTGGAAAGGTCAGGCAAAGATAACCGTGTATATTTTGTTACCTTTACCACACAAATCCTGTTTTTACCGTGTCTATTTATTACCTTTAGCAACGCAAATTTTGTTTATCAATTATTTCTTATGTGATGGGAGTAATTAAATAAGTTCTGGCTAAAATATAACCAATTAACACTTTTGTCTCAATGGTTCTTCTTAATCTTGTAGTTTGTTCCTTTCTTTTGACTGACCCAGGTTCAAGCCTTGTTTGCTACAATTTATAATTTTTTGATTGTCTAGTAGTGGATGACAGGATTTTTAAACTGGATAGATTTTAATTCTTCAATAAATTGGAACAAGAACAAAACCGTATGAACTAACAAGAACAAAACCATATGAACTAGAATTCCTCAAAAAGAAGAGTTCATCTGGAATGAGAGCAGATGAACAGAACCGGATGACATTTTAGACAACTGTTTCACTGCCTTGGCGGATTGAGATGATTTATAATAAATAGGATCAATTTTAGTTATTCATTATCGAAGAAGAAGAATAGAACCGGATGAACTAGAGTTCTTCAGGATCAAGACTAATTATTCAGTAATAGAACAGGATGAACTACAGTTCTTCAGGATGAACCGGATAAACTAGAGTTCTTTAGGATGAACTATATATACTATAAATAACCATAAGTTGTTATTTCTGTTCGTAATCTATAGGATATTCCCATGTATTTAAACTCATTATCTAGTGAACTAAAATCATTGTGGTTGAATACAATTCCTTATACACTAATATTTAGTCACAAAACCTAATATATATAGAAGACAACCGGATGAACTAGAATTTTTCAGGAAGAAGAGTCAAAAGACACATCGGATGCATAACACATAAACAATTAATTACATATATAATCCAAAAGATGTGATATCAGTTAATTAATTACAAATATATATAATAAAAAAACAACATAAACTTAAAACATGCTCCAACGAGATAAATTGTCTTAATCGTCATATCAGCCTGTTCTCCATAGGTAGCTACCTTCAGAGAGGGAGGAGGAGGAGGAGGAGGAAGACACCTTAACATCTCCATCGAGGTAGATGGATATGACCTCCTCGTCCATGACGTGCAGGGTCAAGGCCCTAACATCCCTCGGATCATCAGTGAATGGAACCAGTCCAAAATCCAGAGACAACCCTGGGATCCTCAGGTAGGGGTCGAAATCGTTCAAGTCATAACCTAGGTCAGACACCATTTGAACTAGGTCATCGAATGAGAAGGAGTTAATGTCCACCTCGTCGAAGTAGCGAACCCTCCCATCGATGTATTGTATCCGACCATTGAGGCTCGCAAAATACCCTAGGTGATAGATCACCAAAGTAAACAGACTAAAATCTTCTTCCCATGTTCAAGAAAAATAACCAAATCAGAGACGCGAATTCCACATTAAAGCATCTGAATTTCAGTCATTTAGATGATTACTCACCGTATTCGTGGCTATCTTCCACATTCAGAGGACGCAAATGCCACATTTTCAGAGAGTGGCATGATAAACCAAAAAACAGAGAGTTGAGAGAGCGAATGGCGTATATGGTGATGATCGAAAATTAATTAATTAATAATATGATTTATATCCGAAACTCGAGGTGGTAGATAAAGATTTGACCTCTAGTAATGATGTATATCCGCCGTCGCCACAAATAATTAACTAATTAAAATTGGCTACTTAGTCACGGTTAATATATGTGGCCATATGTAATAGATTTTTGTCACTCACAACCTACTATTTAGTCACACATCCTAATAACAGTGACCATATGTACTAGTTTTTAGCCACATAACTAAGTAAAAAGCGTGGCCATTGCTCACATTTAGCCACGCATAATATATAATTAATAGTTTTGTTTTTTTTAATTTACTAAATAATAAAATCTACTCTTCCGTCACACAACATTATTTAAACGTGGCCATATATTCCTTTTTGGTCACACGTATTAAAAATCATAAAAATTCTGTGGCGTTTGGTGCATTTCGCCACTCTTTATTAAGCGTGACAAATAAGGGCCACATGTTTTTGTAAAACAGTGACTAAAGCCACTGCACCTGATTGTTGTTGTCACATAAACAAGAAAAATACGTGGCTAAAAGGGTCCAAAGGCTATATATTTGGCCACGGGTACAAAATGTGTGGCTAAAACTAGTATTTCTTACCTTTGGCCACGTTTTTTACAAAACATTGGCTATGCGTTAAAAAAAACCGTGGCCAAAGCCACTTTTTGACGTAGTGAGATGAAACTCTCAGAATTACTAAACTCTCTCTAACACGAACTATTTATAGTAGTCATTAAAAGCAGCCGACCATGTTACGTACCAGTTGGTACGCCTGTACCAACTGGTACGGTGGACCATATGGTACGGCCTCTAATAGATGTTGACTAATTTGACACACACAGACGCTCTAGACTAGATACAATACACGAGACACACGGTAGCATAGGAATATGCTCTAACATGATTTAACCAGGAATTTATTGGCACGGGAATTGGATATGATGAGAGTTAAAACACTTCCAGCACAAGTATAGAACCTAAATGTATATTTTGGGGAAAATGCATCCACTATGAATGCAAAAGTAAAAGCAAGTTCAAATCCACCAATTACTGCATTCTATGTGGAAAATTCTTCGGCTGGTCATGCGAATGTGTCTCAGGGTTCATCTATGGATAGTTATACTCACAAGGTTGCTGTGACATATCCGGTTTACATAAATCAATCTGCTTTTGCATCAAACCAGAGTTCTTTCTCAGTAAAAACTACAAATGACTTCATGGCATTGTTTTCTGTAATGATTTCTTCTTCTGATGGTGTAGTGGCAGGAAAGCTAACGAGTGCTGAATTGACTGATGAAGATTATGAGTAGATTGATGCAGATGACTTAGAACTCAAGGATATAAATTGGTCAATGACTATGCTGGTCCGAAGGGGTAAGAAATTCATGAAAAGGACGAGGCGGAAGGATCTTAACCGTGAAGGAAAACTTGGTTTTGACAAAGCCAAAGTTCGATGCTATAACTGTCAGAACTATGGTCATTTTTCCAAAGAATGTAGTAATGGAAAGAAGAAAGAGACTTCTAAACTGTATGAGAAATATGCATCTCAAAGTGCTAAGGCATCGGGGAGTAACTCTAATCCATCTAGTTCTAATGCAAATGCTAATGCTTCTAGTTCATACTCTAAAGCATTAGTTTCTCAAACTAGTTAAGGTTACGATTAGAGTGCAGATTTTCCTGATGAATCTGCTTTTCTGTGTAGTAAATACCATAAAGGTAAATGTCAAGGGATGAATGTACCTTTCTTTCTTGAGATAATTGCTCGGATTTCTCCTACTGGTGCTGAAGGAGATATTCAAATGGGTGAAGCTGTAGTAGAAGCTCAAGTTGAAAATCCTGTAGCTGCTCAAGTCCAACCTCAATTGGATTTGAATGCACCAGTTAATACTGATCCTGCTGCTGCTGCTGAAGACCTTGGGAATCTCCAGGGTGCTAGTTTTGAAGCATCTGAGCATATTGAACATACTTCAAGTCCTATGAATGTGGTCTCATCAGAAACTGAGGAAGGAGACGACAAACATGATGATGAAGAGTCTGACTCCTCGGACTCTGATGATAGTCCTGCACAACCTTGAGGGATTCACCCTCAGAAGACACAGAGGACTGGAGAATCTTCTAGGGCCTCTACAATTCAGACAAAACAATCAAAATCAGATGAAAGCTATGATCCACTGCAAAATGATGGAGCTGATGATGGGACTTCAGTATCTCTCGATCAAGATGATCTTGCTTATGATCTCGATGAGCCTGATAGTCCTCGTCTATTTCCTCCAAAGACTAGTATAGAATATTTGACAACAACCGCTGAAGATAGAAACTTGTCCTCTGATTTCATGATAGTCAGAGCTCAACGAAGCAAGTCTTGCACTAAAAAACTTAAGATCAAGAGAAAGCCCGGTTCACAATCTGGTTATGAAGTCATTGGTCAACGAAGCAAGTCTTTCTTTATCACCACCATATCTTCAGTAGATAATTCAGAACTTCTTTCTAGAGTTGCATTCTTGTTGCGTAACTTCACACATTCAAAACATTTAAATTCTTCAACCTTTGAGTTATCAGTTACCTTTGGCAAAACCTCTTTGACCAATGATATGCTTGAATTAGAATCAGAATCAGTAAGAAAAATATCATCATCATCATGACGAGCGGTCAAAGCAACAATAATAGGAGCATGTGACAATTTTGTAACATCAGAATCCGCATTCCAGGCAAATTCATCTAGATGCCAAAATATTTCTGTCAAGTTGCTATCAATAGAATCAGATGCTTTTAGAACTTTTTGATCTGAATTGGAATTTGATGACTTAACCACCAAATGAGCATGTTGACCAGTCTTCAATTTATTTACAATGGACATTGGCCATTCTCGAGAAAAATGTTGATATACAGAACATTTGTAACACATAACCTTCTATTTGTCCAATCCAATCTTACCATCCTGATTCAATCTCTTCTTTCCAGTTCTACTAAAATATTTCTTCGTTCTTTGAACTAACATAGCATACTGCCAATTTAGATCCATTTCTTCCAAATGATCATAATCGATCTGATCATAATCTTCATTTGTCAATTCTGTGTTACTTACTGATCCAGTAATAACTCCAAAATATGAAGATACCAATGCAGACATTAAAGCCATATAATCATCAGTTGTTTGAGCAGATAAAGTAGTTTGTGTTGAAGAACTAGGAAATGACACAGTACAACTAGTAGAGTAACTAGAATTGTCAGATTTACTTGCAATGAATGTTGCAGGAGGTGCGGAATTTAGAATATTTGAGTTCACAACATTCATGGTTGAATCGTTTTCACCATGATACACAGCAGGATTCTGGATTTGAGCAGGAAGTGACTTATTCACCGTTAACTCCATATCCCTTTCATGTACTCTTTGGATCAGATCATTGAAAGACAAACCTGAATACTCTTTATCATGAGTAATCAAGATCACATAATTTTCCCATTTTCAGGTAAAGCCTCCAAAATATTTTCTTTTAAATCAGCATCTTCCTTTGTAAGAATCACCAAACTCATCTCACTCATCAAATGCGCAAAACTTGCAATCATATTTGGAATTGATTCATTTTGATAATGTGTGAAACTATCGAACTCCTATTTCAAAACCTTTCGATGACTTTTCTTGTATTGGTCATTTTCCTCACATCTTTTCTGCAACGCATCCCATAAACTTTTCGATGTATAGTTAGCAGAAAATTGACGTAGAAATTCTTTGGGGCAATGCCATTATCAAAGTACCATATGGCTTCTTCATAGCTTGAGACGCTTTCTTTTGTTCCGAAGTGAATTTTCTTTTAAGAATTGGCTCTCAAGAAGCATCCTTAGGATAAATATATTGTTCGTGAAAGCCAACCACATATCAACATCCTTTGTATCAACATACACTTCAAACCGTCTAACCCAACTATGATAATCTTCCAATTTTAACAATTTGGGAACTTTCTAATTTGTTCCAATTTCATTATCACAGTTCATCTTTGTTTTCATTGTAGCTTGCATCGAATTCTGAATTGCAGCAAACGCTTGAAAATCACTCTTGAAAATCACTCATCTTTTCCAAAAACTTGTACACAAAACTTTAAACCCAAACACAAAGGTCTTAGAAGTGGATTTTTGGTATTGAAGCGAAGGGTACTGGCCTCTAGGAGAGTAAAAGTGTAGATCTTTCCGAGATGGTCATTTTGACTGGTATTAGCTCTAGTAACTCTTTACGGTTCTCAAGTTACGTCAGTTTTAGGAAACCACCCAAAAAACGTTGATTACTGTTCACCCTAACTCAATCCAAACTAAATATTTCTTATCCGAACTCTGTCGAACCTTGACTTTGGATGGACAAACTAAATCCAAACCTGAAAGTCGCCAAACCTAATCCGAACTTCAACAGAATATCCGAACTCGAGCCGAACTGGATACGAACTCTCAACCAAACACTTCCGAACTCCCACTTCGTTTCAAAATTGACCAAACTTGATCCGAACCTTGAGTTCAGAGTGGTTATTTTGTGGCTTTTCAAATCTCAGCCGAACTGGAAACGAACCAAAACATTCTCGACTCATATTTCACGATTTTTAGTGTTTTTAACGAGATTTTCTACAAGGACTCAAATAACACACAAAAAAGGAACGATCTAGGAGAAGATTTTTCACAGAAAGCACACTCGAGATGAGCAAACGAGTACAAAACGATTAGATTTTGTAAAAACCCCAAAGTTTTGACTCAAAAAGATGAAAACAGAGATTTCCGACCAGCGGAATGAACCTATAGCTCTGATACCACTTATAAATGCGTGAGCATCGGATCGTCTACTCGGTCGTATCGAAATCAACATAAAATGTGAAACACAATGAGTAAATACAAAGGAACTTGTATTAGCCACAGAGAGAATACACATAAAACACACACAGAAGATATGACCAGAAGTTGTAAATTCTATACAAGACAAGCTATTTATAGTTGAACTTCAAAGTGCAAAACCACGACTATTCGAAATGCCAATTCGGACAAGTTCGTGTGAGTCCGAACTGGCAGTTCCCTCTAGTTCCGATCAGCACAATCTTGCATCTTCGTCTTGTATTTGATACTTCACATGACAACCTAGAATTATGCATCACCAAGTATTGAAGGTGTCAAAGTTTTGGTGTTCTTAGTGCATATCTTCAGATCCAATTGCTTATTTTAAAATCTTCATTTGTTCAAGAGTTCGTAGCATATATGTGAAAACTCTTCTTGGTCTAGACTAAAGGTACAACCTTTATATATATGATATTCTCAAGAGTATGAACTTATTTCATGGATTTCTTTCATCTAATGCATTTTTTTACATAAAATTATCATTTTCATATATACCAGCACTTTGTACATCGAGTAGTTGTTGATGCATAATTCTAGGTCATCATGTGAAGTATCAAGTACAAGACAAAGATGCAAGATTGTGTTGATCCGAATTAGAGGCGAACTGCCAGTTCAGACTCACATGAACTTGTCCGAACTGGCAGTTCGGATGGTCATGGTTTTGCACTTTGAAGTTCAACTATAAATAACTTGTCTTGTATAGAATTTACAACTTTTGGTCATATCTTTTGTATGTGTTTGTGTAATCTCTTTGTGGTTAATACAAGTTCCTTTGTATTTACTCATTGTGTTTCACGTTTTATATTTATTTTGATACGACAGAGTAGACGATCCGACGCTCGCCTATTTACAGTAGCTTAGTTTTTTTCTTTGCTTTGTATGTTACCATTTTGGCCGCTGTGCAAGGTTTTAAGAACCAACAGGTACGGAAGTTCATGTTACACTTTTATTTTGTTTTTTGTTAAATTTTTTTTGTTAAGATGAAACATAGGGTTAAGCAATATTGATTTCTGATTTTTGTTTATTTCTTCTGTTCAAAATGAATGCTCCAATTATGGTTGAGTTGGAGGGGGAAACTGATCTCCTTGAGGTAATGATTTTTATGCCCATTGATGATGATGATGATGATAGTGAGAAGATTTTGAATTCTATAAAAATAAGTTTAGTTATATACTTATTAGTTTGATCAAGTACTATTATAAAAATAAGCTCCAAACATATAGAAAATTATGAATTGTATCTTTCTTATTCTACAATTTATAGAACTTCATATTCTTTATAAAATTCTGAATTGTATCTCTAAGCTAATGACTTAGGCTTTCAAATCCATAATACAACTCATAGATAATGACTGGAAAAATAAATCTCAGTTTGAAAAGTGAGATATTTTTGCTTTGTTGGCACAATCTGCACAAGACTTAGTCTTCCATTTCAATTACATGATCTTTATTAAAAGTGAATGTAGTAAATATTTACTTCTATTGACAACAAGGATGGTGTGATAGTTTTGGATCTGTTGAACAAATCCAAGCAAAGTTGGTGAAGAGACATGTACCAACTGCTAAATGTAAAAGAGCCATGGAATATGCTATTGCTCACCACGTAATATATAAATATTAGGTTTTTTCATGAAATTTGAAAGATCTATACATGCTTTAATTTTCACTAATCTTTTTTAAAGTGAAGAACAACATGCTCTTGATTTTGGTTTTCTCAAGTTCAAGATTGAGGTAAATCATCTGCAATTCTCTATGTGAATAATTGATTTCTTTCTTTTTTGTCTCAATTCTTTTTAATTGAATGATGTATTGTTGTTATGGCTGTTCGTATAATTGGTATTTGCTTCACATAACTGCAGATTCGTTCACACCCTTAGTACCTAATATAAAATCTACTTTAATGATTCCTATACTTCAATTATAAATTTGATTATAATTTGTTTCTTATAAGTAAAGAGTAAACTTGGCTGCCTTTTAGAAATTGTAGATTTCTCGAGAAAGGATAACAGCTGTGAGTTCGATGATAAGAGTGTTTGCAGTAGAAGCAGTCGACCTGTTCTTGTGAACTCCGAGATGTGTATGTTTGTGTCTAGACATTATATAGATGCTAATTTGGCTATTTCTTGAAGTGGTGGCGACCGTCTTTGCTTAAAGGTGTGGGAGGCCTGTGTCGAGGCTTAACTAATGTAATGGTACTGCTCCTATATCTGCATTTGGAATTATAGTTGTATAGTTTATCACATTTTTTTAATCTTATACCGAGTACACTGGAATAGAACTTTTGTTGTTGATATTGTTCCCGTTTTGTTAACTCCAAAAGTTAGAGTACTGATTTTTTTTTGGGAGCAATATACAACTTTTGCTAACAAAATTAGCTTAAGCATAATTATAAACATAATTCTATTTGAGACTTACAAATTTTAAATTAGTAATTGTAAATACCAGCAATCAGTGAGGTTTACCATCCTTTGACGTGTTTTTTATGGGTCTCTTGATTGTTATTAAAATTTTGTTTCTTATCTGTTTTATTCAGGTTCTTTTGATTCATTGGGTTCAGCTGATATAAAATCCTTTGGTTCACCTTTAACCAAGTTACTTTACTTGGCTTGTTCATGGCATTTTCAGGGTTTATCTATCTACTATGGCTATGGTTATCTTTTGGAGAGCCACCACTTGAGAAAAAAGATATTGTGCAACATAAAACATGTGTTATGGTTTAGTATTTACACATCTTATACTACATTTTTTTACTTCCAAGCAGATGATCTCAAACAGGTCAAATAAAAAAAAACTGATGGTATCCTTTGACACCAAAACTGGGAACTTCCTCAAATATAATGCCGAGATTTGCTTCTTCAATGTCGAACTTATTGTTGTATTTACTATGTGAGTACTTCCTATTGTCATAAATGCAGCAGAACATGCCAGTGCCATCATATTTGTAGTTAAAGACAAGCTTGTAAGCCCTTGCTATTTATTATTTATCATAAAAAATCAATTTTCAAATTAGAAACAGTTGGTTACCATATAGAACTGTGTGTGCAGGATATATCTTTAGGAGTGGCGATTGGCTCATCAATACACATATCCATGTTTGCGATATACTTTGTTATACATTAATATCCAAATTTGTAGCATTTGTTACCTACAATATTTTAGTTGACATATTAATTTTCTTATTTATTTCCAGTGACTGTAGATACCATTTTGTGTGGTGGTTGGGTGGATCACTAGACGTCCACTAGACCTTAATTTTCAACTTTTCGATACGACAACTCTTTTTATGACGGTTATGGTAGTGGCTTTCATGTTGCAGGTTCAACCCATTTTAAGAAAATCTTTTATTAGATAGATTGTCAATTTTTGTCAAAGTTTGCACCTAAACTCTTTTAATAGTTTAATAGTTTCTGCAAGTTTTTTTGAACATATAGATCCTCAAATCTATACATATGTTTTCACACTTGGTCTCATATTTGACTTTTGACGGAACCATTTTTCTTTAAATTGTTATTGGAAGTGATTAGTGTTTTTCTGATTTTGCAGAAGATAAACCCTAAAAGTCATATGGACCACATCAGATATGCAAATTCTCGAGAAGTGTGTTTTGAATTCATTGGACATCAAGTTAAGTGTAATGTTCCTGGTATTGCATAATACTATGTTAAAGTAAAAACAAATGGATGTACATATATCAATTTTCAGTATTGATCATATTCTGGTATTTTTACCTCCTTTGTTGTTTTAGAAGAGAAAGTGACCAAAGTTAGTTGACCAAATAAGTAAGAAAAAAGAAAGATTATTGAACAATAACAAGAATTTAACGTTAATAATCAAAACTATTATACTAGGTTATTCATCCAATGGAGTGTCTTATTATTACAAATGTGGGACATTATCTCGATGTTAAATATGTGTTTTTACATGAGAAATGGTTTACACGCATCAACCTTTTGGTGTTTCCAAAACCCTTTCTACCACACCACACATATTGTCTCGAAACACCCTTATATTATGACTAAGTTACACACATATCATTTCTTGTAGCTTATTTCATGAATTCAATACCATGGTAACCATAAACTACATCCACCAAAATCATCTGTGGTCCATAAGGCTATTAAACAAATAGCATGCTATACGAAAATATCACCGTCACAACAATAGTAGATATCTATTTTTGGCTATATGAAACAAATTATTTGTCTTATCAAACACATCTTATAACAAATTTTATGTACGCATCAATTTGAGGTAACCAGTTTTGGGTTTACATTAACCCGTTAAATGTATACGAACTAAAATTTGGAAATGTAGTACTAAATTGGGTTTTCTATAAATTAATATTTCGTTTTTTGTTTATAAAACAAGGAGGCTTCATTCGATAAATTAAATCGTTATTATATATTTGACCATTTATAAAGAGCACACTCGGTAAATGATGATCGGCGTTGCGCCATGATCTTAGCATACACTATTATAGTTTTCCGTTGTTTCATTGCATGGTGTGCCACCTAAATTGTCGTCACCCTCGAACGCGCATGTACCGCATTATAAATTATTGTAGTGTTGCATCCCACTAACATAAACGAATAGCATGTTGTAAGTTGTCATCGCTGCCGAACGCACACAGAAGACAAATAACACGCTATAAACTATCGCCCGCCGCAACGCGCGGGTACCCTACTAGTATATGTATATATATATATCTACTTTCTTTTGACAATGTTTTCTTCTACTCCACGTCTTACCTCGAGTAAATCCTCAATTTATACTTTCGTCTATTCTTATGTTTGGTTCAAAATTTTGTCTCTTCGTAGGAAGCAATTCATTTGGCAAACGAACAAACTGCTATATAACGAAGAGCACATCCTTCGTCTCATGTGGGCTAAACACCGTCTAGGGGCGAACCTAAATACTAGCTATTCTAATTAAAATAACTAAACATCCAAGATTTATTCTAGACATGACCTAACCCTAGATCTAGGCCCAAAATCATATTCTATCCAAGAATCAATACTCTAATGTAACGATTTCCATGGTCTAAACAAGATCTAGCAAGAAAAAAATAAAGAAAAACATATAAAAATTGTCTTTTTACTTCATGAAGTCCTAGATCTATAAATATGGTGATGATCCCTCTAACCCAAACCTTAGATTTACCATTTAGAATGGTGTCTACACCAAGATCCAACAAGGTTTGTTAGATAGATTTTGGATCTATGAAGATCCATGGAAGAAAATAAGGAAAAGATGGACTTTTTTATATAAAAATCAAGTTTTTATAACAAAAACACTAGATCTATCAATTATGGTGTTCATCCATAGTAAAACATGCATAAAGATTGGTCCTTTTTCCAGCCATGACATAGATCTAACAAGATCTATAAGGTTTTAGCAAGTTTCCAACAAAAAGTGTCATAATAATCTATAAAAGTTGATAAAAATTCATTCTTTTTGTTCAAAATTACTAGATCTAGCCTTGGAATGCAAGATCTAGGTTTAAGTGAACATAAAGGTTGGATCTTGATGATGGAGGATGAAGGAATTAAGAAGATGGAGGTTCGGTTTGGAGTTTCTAACCTTTTATATGAGAAACCGACACGAAACGAGACTCGAAACCACCAAACTTGGCTTGAAAATCTTCAAGAACCTTGCTCCTAGATGATCTCAGCCGTCATGGAGGTTTTAGAGTGATTAGGGTTGAGAGAATGGAGGCTAGAATGAGAAAGAGTGCTTAAATACACGATTTTAGGGCTAAAGCCCGTTTTTCTCGGCCCATGTCGGTGGGCGGTACGCGACCACCACCGAGCCATCTCTCGCGATACGCGGCGCATCCCAACGGGTGCGCGTGCGTTGTTTTGTGTCCAGTTTTTGCGTTCTGAGCCCGATTCGAGTCCCGTTTCGCCCATTTTCTCCAAATTAAGTTTACCATCATGACAACCACCCATAATCCACTAAATTTGATATATGGTATGTCTCCTAACGATTAACGGTTGATTTAATATCATAAAAAGTGTATTTTGGGTCGGTTTTGTCGTTTTTCCCGATTTTAAGCAATTCACCAACGTTTTGCGATCCGATCAAGTGTGTGATGACTCATGACTTAGTAAATTATCATATGACTCATAAAAATGCTAAAATAGATATACGAACTCAAAAATGTGATCTCCCGGTTAGAAATCGAAATCGCGCAGGATTTATCGGACTTTCACCGTTTTCGTTCTAGACCTTGAATTCACACCAAACTTCACTTGTATTCACTTGTATGCTTAACTAGTATCACACCCAAGTGTTATACATGTTTAGATTGATCAAATCCCCGGTTAGAACATAATTAGTGACGTGTCCGCATAAAATCCAAATAAGGGCAAATCAATCCAATAACCAATATAATGAACCAAATCACATCAAACGAGGTATAAAACATCATAGAAAACATAACTCTTCATTGGATTATCGATCACGAGGTTTATTACAGGAAATCGAGTCGAATCTGACAAATCGGAAATCCGAAATGTTACAGTCTCCCCTGCTTTTGGAAATTTCGTCCCGAAATTAAGAAACAACATAAGAGAAACAAACTAAGCGAACAGCTGCGGGTATTTAGCTTTCATCTGATCCTCACGCTCCCAAGTGAACTCCGGTCCACGCTTGGACTCCCAACGAACCTTAACAATCGGAATGCGGCTACGCTTGAGTTTCTTGACTTCTCGGTCCATGATCTCAACGGGTCTCTCAACAAAATGCAAAGACTCGTCAATCCGGATATCCTCAAGTGGAACTTGAAGATTCTCATCAGCCAAACATTTGCGAAGGTTCGAAACATGGAATGTAGCGTGAACATTTGCCAGCTCAGGAGGAAGTTCAAGTACATAGGCCATCTTTCCGACTTTCTCAAGAATTTTTAACGGACCGACAAAGCGAGGTGCTAGTTTCCCCTTTTTACCAAATCGGAAGACTCCTTTCCAAGGAGATACCTTTAGGAGGACAAGGCCGCCCTCTTCAAACTCAAGGGGTCTACGTCGTTTATCAGCATAACTTTTCTGACGACTTCTAGCAGCAAGGAGATGATTACGAATCTGGGAGATTTTATCAGTCGTTTCCTGAATCAACTCAGGACCGGTGATTTGAGATTCACCAACCTCGGACCAACAAATAGGGGAACGGCATTTGCGACCATAAAGAGCCTCGAATGGAGCCATTCCGATGCTAGAATGATAACTATTGTTATATGAGAACTCGATCAGGGGCAAAAATGAACTCCAACTCCCACCATTATCAATGACACATGCTCGAAGTATGTCCTCAAGAGTCTGAATGGTGCGCTCAGATTGACCATCAGTCTGAGGATGGTAAGCGGTGCTGTAATCTAGCTGAGTCCCTAAAGAAGCATGGAGGGACTGCCAGAAATGCGACATAAAACGAGTATCACGATCAGAGATAATACTCAAAGGAGTGCCATGGCGGCACACAATCTCCTTAAGGAAGATTTGAGCCAATATCGGGGCTCCATCGGTTTCCATGATTGGGAGGAAGTGAGCAAATTTGGTTAAACGATCAACGATAACCCATATAGTATCACACCCCTTAGAAGTTCGCGGAAGTTTTGTAATGAAGTCCATTGCGATATTCTCCCACTTCCAAACGGGAATCAAAGGCTGCTCAAGTAGACCGGCAGGTCGCTGGTGCTCGGCTTTGACTTTGGAACAAGTTAGACACTTTGCCACGTAAAGTGCTATGTCTTTCTTCATGCCAGGCCACCAATAGAGCTTACGCAAATCAAGATACATTTTATCGGATCCAGGATGAATGGAATAACGAGACTTATGTGCCTCGTTCATGATAATAGCCCGAAGATCGTCTCGATCGGGAATCCAAAGACGATTCAAGAAGTAAAGAAGACCATCAGACTTGGTCTCAAATTGAAGCTCAGCACCACAAGATAATTCATTATGCAAATTTCCCTCATCAACAGATGCACGCTGAGCTGTCAGAACGCGAGCTTTGAGATCGGTCATATGATGAGAACTTACGACTTAGAGCATCGGCCACGACATTCGCCTTTCCAGGATGATAACGAATCTTGCAGTCGTAGTCATTTAAGAGTTCGATCCATCGACGTTGGCGCATGTTGAGATCCCTCTGATCGAAGATATGTTGGAGGCTTTTGTGATCGGTATAAACCACACACTCGGTACCGTAAAGGTAATGCCTCCAGATTTTTAGAGCAAATACGACCGCACCAAGCTCAAGATCGTGCGTCGTGTAATTCTTTTCATGCTTCTTAAGCTGCCTCGATCCATATGCGATTACTTTTCCTCGTTGCATGAGGACACAACCAAGGCCTTGATGGGATGCGTCGCAATATACCACAAAATCATTCGTCCCATCAGGGAGTGTGAGAATAGGAGCCTCACACAACATCTGCTTAAGTGTCTGAAAAGCGCTTTCCTAAGCAGGACCCCACTCGAATGGTTGACTTTTCTGAGTCAAGGCAGTAAGAGGCACAGCTATGCGAGAGAAATTAGCGATAAAGCGCTGATAATAGCCCGCTAAACCAAGGAACGAGCGGACTTCGGTAGGTGTAGTCGGGGTACACCAACTCTTAACGGCTTCGATCTTGGCAGGATCGACATGAATACCCTTGTCGTTGACGATGTGTCCCAAAAATTGTACCTCCTTAAGCCAAAATTCACATTTGGAGAATTTGGCGTAAAGTTGTTCTTTCTTTAGGAGTTCAAGTAGAAGGCGTAGGTGCGTCTCATGCTCGACTTTAGACTTCGAGTAGATCAAAATATCATCAATGAAGACGATAACAAATTTATCGAGATAGGGTTTACAAACACGATTCATGAGGTCCATGAATATAGCAGGAGCGTTTGTCAACCCAAAAGGCATAACAGTAAACTCGTAGTGGCCATATCGAGTGCGGAAGGCGGTTTTGTGAACATCCTCCTCCGCGACTCGAAGCTGATGATAACCGGAACGAAGATCGATTTTTGAAAAACAAGTGGCACCCTGAAGCTGATCGAAAAGGTCATCAATACGAGGCAAGGGATAGCGATTCTTGATCGTAAGTTTATTGAGCTCGCGATAATCAATGCACATGCGAAGAGAGCCATCCTTTTTCTTAACAAATAGAATGGGTGCTCCCCAAGGAGATGAACTCGGACGAATGAACCCTTTATCAGAAAACTCTTGGAGTTGTTTAGCCAACTCTTGCATTTCCGAGGGTGCAAGGCGATAGGGTGACTTCGCAACAGGAGTGGCACCCGGGACAAGATCAATACGGAAGTCCACTTGGCGAACGGGAGGAAGACCCGCTATATCATCGGGAAACACCTCAGGAAAGTCTCGCACGACCGGGATGTCTTCAATTCCCAGTTCTTTGTCTCGAACCTCCATAATATGTGCCAAGAATGCCGGATAATCCTTGCGTAAGTACTTACGGGCTTTGGTGCAAGACATAAGCTTAAGCCCACCGGATGGTTTATCGCCATGGATCAACAAAAACTGACCATCCGGACGAGGAATGCGAATTATCTTATCGAAACAAACGAGCTCCGCACGATTTTTAGATAACCAATCCATACCAATGATGACATCAAAACTCCCGAGAGGCATGGGAATGAGATCGATAGAGAAAATATGACCCTTGAAGTCCAACTTGCAGTCACGAATCACCGAATCAAGATCGATTGGTTTGCCATCCGCAATTTCAACAGATAGGGGCGAATCAAGCATAATACGGGGAGAAGCAAGTAAAGGCTCAAACCCTAATGATACAAAGCTACGATCGGCTCCAGAATCAAATAATACAGATGCATAACGATTATTGATAAGGAACGTACCATTGACCACCTCCTGGTTTGCCTGTACCTGATAGTATTGACTAACCAAGTTAGCGTCAACGGTAATAAATGATGAAGATTAATAAGGTAAAAGGGATAAATCACTTTCGAACCTGATTTGCATTGATGTTGAAGGCACGAGCAGGGGCACCACGGGCAGCATTAGCAGCAGGCTGATTTACCACGGCGAGGGCGGGGCATGCATTGCAAAGGTGAGTAGTGGACCCACAATTGTAGCAAGCCCTAACTTGAACCTGAACATTTGGGGCTTGGGCTATCATGGGCTGAGCAGGATACTGGGCCACTGGCTGGGCTCGTATAGGTAGGCGACAAGCATGAGTGAGGTGACCAAACCTACCACAGTTAGTACATTGCCAGCAAGGGACATGAGTAGGGTGATGGCGGGTGCACCGAGCACAAAGTGGATGAGTCCCGGTATACGGCTTCTTAGCAGGAGGAGCAGGAATAGCAGGTGCAGGCGGTGCTGCAGGAGTGGCGGTAACAGCAAAGTTTCGGCCCTTACGCTTCTTCTTGTTAAATTTTGCAGCAGAGGATTCAGTTTTGAATTCTTTATCGACCGCGGGCTCGGTCTTTTCAGTGCTCGAATCCTTCTTTGAATTCCTTCTTTTCAGTCTACCCGCTTTGACATGATTATCGGTCAGACGGGCAGCGAGACGGACAACGCTGTCAAGAGTCGTAGGGTTGCTGGCCCAGATAGAATCTTGTATCTCCTCAGGCAACCCACCAGCATAAGCTTCAATAGCCCGAATCTCAGGTTCAACGATTTCAGGCACCAAGATTTTCAGTTCGTAGAAACGGTCGGTATACTCCTGATTTTCCCCGATGTATTGTTTCAGTGCCCGAAATTCATCCTCAAGTTTCTTTAATTCGCTGCGGGGACAATATTTTTCCCTCATGATTTCCTTGAGTTCATCCCAAGATAAAGTTAGGGCTTCATCCGACCCACGGATTCTTTTCTCCCCATTCCACCAAGTAAGGGCTTTCTCAATCAGGGTACTGATGGCACGGGTGACTTTCAGCTCATCAGGACAATCACTGTTAATGAAAGTATTTTCCATCCCCCCGAACCATTGAAGTAACCCAATAGGACCCTCTGTGCCTTTGAATTTAGGAGGGTTACATGAGTTGAAGTGCTTGAAGGTACAAGCTGAAGCAGCAGCAGTATTGGCAGGGTTGGCATTTAGGCCCTGCTGAATCTGAACCACGATGTTGGGAAGGACCTCGACCATTTGTTTTGCGATAACCGAGGCCATTTTCCGGCCGCTATCGCCCTTACGGCGCCCTTTGAAATGGATCGACATTCTGAGAAGGAAAGAAACAAGGATTAGGGATTAGATGATGATGTGATCGATAAACAAATTTAGAGTTCATGTTGTTTTGAACACAAATATATGTATATACGTATGTGTATGTGTGCGTGTTAGTGATTTGTGTCGTGTTACTCGGATCAACATAGTTCCAAAAATCATTTTAAATATAACCAGGCGAAAATCACAAAATCGAGTAATTGAGATAAATCGTATCGGAGTGGTTCTCACCTCTCGATTGGGAGGCTACAACCGTGACTAATCGGTTTCGGGCCCTAATGGTAAAACATGCTTTGGCCTAATAGGTTTCAACACTCTCATCGGGGTGTCCCAGGTGAGCGTCCGGGCCCAACGGTTGATAGGGCTTATATGCAACGCTTTTCTCGACAGAGACCCCGACTACCGGCATATCCACCCTTCCAGTTACTACATGTTTACCACCAAAACCCTAATTCCGACGAGAGTTGAAAATCGAGAAAATACATTTTTCCTAAATGGTACGTAAGGCACCATTTTCTAAGGAAGAGGCTAGGAAGCCTTAGTGATTTGTGTATGTGTGTGTGACCAATGAGACTCGAGGCATTGATTGAAAATAGGCACAATTAAGAGCATATAGTGGACAATTAAATTTAACTAAGCATGCAAGGCATGAGGTTCTCATGCAGGACGCCTAAGGCAATAGTCTAGGTTAAGCCGTTTCTAATAACCTAGATCCCTATAGCCGTGGCTCTGATACCAATCTGTAACACCCCAACCGACGGCGGAATTTACGTCGGGGCGCTAAGATTGTCCAGATGCTCACAACACTAAATAAAGGTTGATATATTAAATCATGCCATATTTCAAATCAACGATCAAACATAAATCCATACAACATCCAAATTAAACAAAGTTCAAACATAGCATACGAGTTCTAATTTTATTTATGTAGGTCTACTAAGTCCCATGCGTTCCTAAGTGACGATATCATAATCAAGCATCAACACCTGCAACATGTGAAAAACAAAGGTCAACTACAAGAGTTGGTGAGTAATCATAGGTTTAGTAATGTCATAATATAAACATGCGTTCTACGAGACTATGTGTAAATCGAGTACAATAACATCATGAAATTGGGCATATATGGGTGTATGATCCAAACCTGACCATAAGGTTTTCAATCACGAGGCGCCACACGCGAGGCAGGCCAAGTGGGCTTGTCAAGCCAATATATCTATTACCGTTAACCCGGCGTTTTACAGTTAATTTCACACGAGGTCATTCTAGAGGTCGTTCATAATCATAACACATCGAGCACATAGAGTTATCATGCAAGATTAACACATAATCGTTCATAGAATACGCATGTAGTTTTTAGAGAAAAACCGTTCTAGGGTTTGATCATTGGTACATGTTGCACCCCAAAATAAATAAATAAAAATGGGGCTATGAAACTCACCTGATGGTGAAGCAAACGAATCAGAAACTGAGATAGCACGCGAAATCAAACCCGGAGATCACCTTCGTGATCGAACGTGGTAGTGTAACACCAACAAATCAATAAATAAATAAGTAATCAATTATATAAAACAAGCGATTCGAAACGACACAAAGGGTAGGATCGGATTCGTGACTTGTTGGTGAATTAATTAAATAATAATATATGAATACAAAACTTCAAGTGGTCAAACCTAAATCTAGGTTAAATATTTGGTAAAATAATTATTTATTCGACTAAAAACTTTACGACATCACAAACTTGATTATTTTCTATAAAATCAACCGAACCATATTTAATCATCAAAAATTAATTTAGGGCTGATCTATCCATATATAATTACCAAATAAAATTTCAAGGCAAAACTCCAAAGTTAACACAATGATTTACTCAAAATAATTTATTTTTAAATTCCAAAAATACTAGCTATTCTAATTAAAATAACTAAACATCCAAGATTTATTCTAGACATGACCTAACCCTAGATCTAGGCCCAAAATCATATTCTATCCAAGAATCAATACTCTAATGTAACGATTTCCATGGTCTAAACAAGATCTAGCAAGAAAAAAATAAAGAAAAACATATAAAAATTGTCTTTTTACTTCCTGAAGTCCGAGATCTATAAATATGGTGATGATCCCTCTAACCCAAACCTTAGATTTACCATTTAGAATGGTGTCTACACCAAGATCCAACAAGGTTTGTTAGATAGATTTTGGATCTATGAAGATCCATGGAAGAAAATAAGGAAAAGATGGACTTTTTTATATAAAAATCAAGTTTTTATAACAAAAACACTAGATCTATCAATTATGGTGTTCATCCATAGTAAAACATGCATAAAGATTGGTCCTTTTTCCAGCCATGACATAGATCTAACAAGATCTATAAGGTTTTAGCAAGTTTCCAACAAAAAGTGTCATAATAATCTATAAAAGTTGATAAAAATTCATTCTTTTTGTTCAAAATTACTAGATATAGCATTGGAATGCAAGATCTAGGTTTAAGTGAACATAAACGTTGGATCTTGATGATGGAGGATGAAGGAATTAAGAAGATGGAGGTTCGGTTTGGAGTTTCTAACCTTTTATACGAGAAACCGACACGAAACGAGACTCGAAACCACCAAACATGGCTTGAAAATCTTCAAGAACCTTGCTCCTAGATGATCTCAGCCGTCATGGAGGTTTTAGAGTGATTAGGGTTGAGAGAATGGAGGCTAGAATGAGAAAGAGTGCTTAAATACACGATTTTAGGGCTAAAGCCCGTTTTTCTCGGCGCATGTCGGTGGGCGGTACGCGACCACCACCGAGCCATCTCTCGCGATACGCGGCGCATCCCAATGGGTTCGCGCGCGTTGTTTTGTGTCCAGTTTTTGCGTTCTGAGCCCGATTCGAGTCCCGTTTTCACCCATTTTCTCCAAATTAAGTTTACCATCATGACAACCACCCATAATCCACTAAATTTGATATATGGTATGTCTCCTAACGATTAACGGTTGATTTAATATCATAGAAAGTGTATTTTGGGTCGGTTTTGTCGTTTATTTTAAGCAATTCACCAACGTTTTGCGATCTGATCAAGTGTGTGATGACTCATGACTTAGTAAATTATCATATGACTCATAAAAATGCTAAAATTGATATACGAACTCAAAAATGTGATCTCCCGGTTAGAAATCGAAATCGCGCGGGATTTACCGGACTTTCACCGTTTTCGTTCTAGACCTTGAATTCACACCAAACTTCACTTGTATTCACTTGTATGCTTAACTAGTATCACACCCAAGTGTTATACATGTTTAGATTGATCAAATCTCCGGTTAGAACGTAATTAGTGACGTGTCTGCGTAAAATCCAAAATAAGGGCAAATCAATCCAATAACCAATATAATGAACCAAATCACATCAAACGAGGTATAAAATATCAAAGAAAACATAACTCTTCATTGGATTATCGATCACATGGTTTATTACAGGAAATCGGGTCGAATCTGACAAATCGGAAATCCGAAATGTTACAGATTGGTCCATTTCTTGGTACCTTGGAGTTTCGGTCCGCTGGTGGTACGTTGAATCTCTTTGGTATGGAAGTCGACGTTTTGGTATGTTGGCATAATAGTTGTGTTCACTAAAACTGATGTAACTTGAGAAACGTTAAGAGTTACGGAACCCAATACCAGCCAAAACGACCGTCTCGACGAGATCTAAACTTTTACTAGTCTAACAACTAATAGCCTTCGGTTTGAACTCCAAAATCCGCTTCTAAGACCTTCATTTTTTAGTTTGAAGTTTTGATGTTCGATTTTTAATTTCAAAATTAGCGATTTTCAAGAATTTTTAGCTGCTCAAATTTCAATGAAAACCATGATGAACTATGCTAATGAGACAGGAACAAATCTGAATGTTCCTAAATTGTTACGATTAGAAGATTATCACAATTGGAAGAAACAATTTGAATCATACATCTTTTCTTAAGATGTAGATTGTTGGATTCCGATTGAAAAAGAATATGAGTATCCGATGATAAGTCCTAGAAAGCCAAAGATGATTAGTGATTTTATTCTGATGAAAGGAAATTGTTTGCAAGAGAGAAAAAAACTTGTAGCTTTCTTACAATGGTTTTACCCAAGGATTTGATGCATCAATTTAAAAATTACACAACTTCTAAGGAATTGTGGGATGCTATTGCCGACAGATGTGAGGGTAATGAGCAATATAAGAAGACCCGAAAGAAATTTTTAAAGAAGGAATTTGGTAATTTTGGACATTGCGAGAATGAGAAAATTTCAGACTTGATTGCAAGATTTTCACATTTAATAAACGAGCTTGAAGTTGTGCAAGTTACAAAAGAGAATGATGAATTAAAAGAGAAGTTTCTGGAAACCTTACCTGATAAATGGGAGAATTATGTGATGATGTTAAAAAATGATCCAAGCTACTCAGGGTGGATATTTAATCAATTGACAAGCAAATTACAGGCTCGAGAAATGGAAATGATTGTGAAAAAGTCAGCAAGCCCTTCTATTCAAAATCCTGAATTATACTTTGGAGAGAATTCTGCCACAGTAAATGCTAGAGTGGAGTCAAGTGTTAGCTCAATTCTAAATCATGATCCAACAACTCTTCTTGCTGAAAAATCTGAAAATTCTGGTTATTCACCAGGTTGCAGTTTCACTATTCCTGATAAATCAACCAACAATTTTATTCCTGTTCAAACAGCAGAAGATTTAGTTGCATTGTTCTCTGCTTTCATATCATCTTCTTCTGGGTCCATTTTTAGTCAAATCGGTAAAACTGGTTTGTTTGCCGACGACTTAAGTCAAATGGATGATGATCTGTTGCATAAGTTAGATTTGGATTGGCAGTTTGCTATGCTAGTTGAAAGAGGACGAATGTTTATGAAGAAACATGGCAACAAGTCTATTATTCATGGAGACAAACTTGGATTAGATAAGTCAAAGCTTAAATGTTTCAAATGTTCCAAATTTGGATATTTTGCTCGTGAATGCAATCAATCCTCATCTGAATCAAGTACTTCGGATAAGCATGATCACAATAAAGACGGAAAAGCTAGATTTCTCAACTTGATGAACCTTATGATTGGTCTAAAGATTTTCCTGATGAATCTGCTTTTATAGCTACTGTGCAAGTTGAATCAAGTGATTCTGATTCAGAAGTTAGTGGTTATGAATCAACAAGTGAATTTTGTGCTAAAAAGATAGAAAGATTCAAGAATTAGTTCAAGAAAAGGAAGGGTTGATTGTTGAAAGAAAAAAGATGGAAGAAGAATTAGAAAGTTTTAAAAAGGAGTTTGAAGATTCGGATGAGATTCTCATGGTAAATGAGAAATTAATCAAGGAGAAGAAAGTTTTAATGGAAGAGTTTGTAGAGTTACAAAAAAGATTGGAAGAGATAGTTGTTGAAGACAAAGAACAAATTTTGAAGTTACAAACTGAAATTGAAGAGTTATTTACAAATGCTGCAAAGTGGGAAACTGAAGCAAAAGATGTGATTGGTGATTTTGATGCTTTATTTCAGAAATCCACTGCAAGAGTAGAATCGCTGAAGCAATCTTATGATGAACTCAAGAAAGAGTTTGATGTAGTTACTGCTTCCGAAAACCAACATCAATTGGTTCATTCTGAACTACAAGAAAAAGTTATAAGTTTCAAAGAAGAAAATCAATTGCTGAAAAGAAATATTGAGATTCATGAGGGAAGGGTGAAGAAAATTACCCAAGAAGTGTATGATGCCCATGATCAGATGCGACAAGAAAAGTTCTTATCTAATAGAGCTTCGAAACAAATGATTGATTCAGAAAAGGCGTTGGGTGAAGCACAAAAGAAGATATTTGATTTGAGTGTTGAAGTTTTGGATCTGAAGCGACAATTGAATAATTTGAAGAATTCACATCCTTTCACAAGTTACTTGTGTAAAGATGGGAATTTCAAGAAAGTTTTTGGAAGTGAAGAGCATAACCAAATTCCACATCCAGTTATTCAATCTGATGCTCTAGTTGATATTCATGTTTCTAATATAACTGGAGATTATTCTGAATTTGTGTATGAGAAACCTGAAAAGAAGAAACCAAAGTCCTGAAACAAGAAAGATGAATCTTCACCAACTGGTGAAGCCACATTTGTTAAATTTGTTTCCGATGGAATTGTAGCAAAGGATAAAGAAACTTATGATGATAAGATGGTAGAAAAAGATGAAAAGATGGTGTCTGAGGAAAATTAGTTGCCGAGTTGGTAGAAGCTAACAACTTGAAGGGTATTAAAGCTAAATTTATTCAGGTTTCTCAAGATGGTTCTTCTAAGTCTCATGTCGAATTGTCAAAATTACCCGGTTACAAACGATCAGGTTTGGGTAATAACAATCAGAGATTTGAGAAGAATGTGCCAAAGAAGTCTCTAAAGAAGAAGAAAGATACTAATCTTGAACAAATCTATCATCTGGCTCAAGTATTCATTTCAACCATGGAGAAGGGATTCAGAGGAAAACAAACGAAGAAGGATTCATCTAAAAGTTTTCCGAAAGAATTTTAATCATCTGGATCTAATTCTACACCTCGAAGTCCTACTTCCAAATGGGTACATGCTAATCAGTTTCATGTATTTGATGATTGTTATGATTCTTTTGAATTCAATGATATATGTCATTCATTTCAGGACAAACTACATTCTAAATGATCATACCGTTTGTGCTGTCAATGTCGCCGAAAGGGACATATGGCACAAGATTGTCCTGAAAAAGTCAAAAGAACATTTTCTGAAAAATCTGCCACATTTATTGATGAATCGGGCTGAATTTTTACTGAGTCCCCACCTTCCAAAACTAAATCTAAAATGAAACAATTTTTCAAATTTGATTCTAGTGTTGGTGGTTCATCACACGATGATGATTCTATTAAAAATGAAAAAGAAAAAATGCAATGGTGACCTAAGGTGGTCAGAACGGCTGTTTCGGATTTTGTGGAAGACACTGGCCGACCAGAAGTTGTGTGCTTCGGGTCATTTGAATACTAATCATTTAAATCCAGTGTGCAGGTACTTCAAGAAGACCTGTCATGATTGTGAAGCAGTTACTGATAGTGGAGTTTCCTGCGTAACTTAAACTCAATGATTCATATTACAAATCTGAAAGTTTTTTCTAAAAGCTAAAAACTGAAAGGTATCAGGGTCGATTGGTCAATTTTGTTTCTTTTACATTCCGTATGTAGTTTAGGGGAGAAAATTGAAAAACCAAAAATAGTGACTTTGTGTTTTTGTTAAAATAAAAATCCAAAAATAGAGTTTTTATTTTAAGTGGGAGAAATTGAAAAATACAAAAACATTGAAAAATAGAAAATTCAAAAACATTGAAAAATGAGAAAGTGTATCCGACATATTTGGGAAATGATGGTACATTGGCTTACGTGTCTGACTCATGGATAAACTAAATGGAAAAGCCATAAGATCATTGCTCGATGTGCTTGGTAGGCTCGACATTTAATTAGAAAGTATTCAGATGTGATATACATTAAATACTAATGCTTAACCAAGTGGACAACATTTTGAAGCATATCTCAAGATATCAAGAAAAAGATGTGTCAAACGATCGGACCTTCTCTGCGTGTCCACAAGACCGACCTGATTGTTGTTCGTTTGATGTTCTGCTTTATTTTCTTTGGTGTTTCGTATAACTCATCGAACTTTCTCTGCGTGTACGGGAGTACCGACCTGATTGTTGTTGGGTTATACAATTTCAACTTGTTTTTATTTTCTTATTTTGTTAAATCTGAGGCCTTATCTGCGTATCGAAAGATCGACCTTAAGGTAGACGATTTAACGTTCTTATTTCTTTTTGCATGGAACACAGTTGACGATATCATGAATATAATCACTCTGTGTTAAATCACAAGTGAAATAATAAAGTGTGATAAGCAACTACATATCTGAGTATGTCTGATAGTGTGGGGTACACTGGTCAAAACAATCTAATCAATACCTAAACATATCCAGATGTTATGAGTATGATTGTGCTTGAGTTTAAGATGGACAAATTATACCAGTAATCGACATGACTTGTGTGCTAAAGTAATTGAAATTGAAGTGTAGTTCAGCATGTCATGTTCAATATGATCCCAAGTTGTGATCTTTCTCACAAAAGACAAAAATAGTGTCTGATTCAGTATTGCAACTAAGTTTTGCAACAGTCGCCCGTACATTTTAGAAGTTCCATATCAAAAGTGTCTATGATTCTAATTGTTTTATTGCTTTTCTTGTTCCTGCAATCTATATACTTTTAGGAATAACATTTCAATCTCAATGATCATCATAGTTTGTTAAAACACCTAAGTTAGTGACTGTGAACTATTCTGCTAATTTGGGTAATAATCTTTTGCCATAGTTGGTAGACAACAATCCAAGCAAAGTCGTATCACTTTTTTGGGCTTGCATAAACTCTGGTGACAGAGTTGATAGTGCTTTCAAAGAGACGGATATTGTAATGACATAATTGAATAGATCTGATGAGGCAATGGTTTTCGGTACTATTCATGAATTTAGTGTTTACCAATATTGGCTTAAACGCCAGTACAATTACTTTGTATACTTTGTTACTGATTTTTAGGATTGAATGATGGAGGACCTACATTCTCAAGGGAGAACAATTGACGACCTCATTAACCGCTTGAGTTGCTTTACATTTTGTCAAGCTTTACATTTTGTTGCAAATCGTTTGAGAATCATTTATGCTCTGATCTCGGGTATCCACATATTATTACTAATCCTTACTTTCACTGGTTTATATCTTGTATTTGAATGAATGAAATTATGATGTTCATAAGTAGGTTGTGACAATGATGATTGATGAATCTTTTTGTGTTTCACATTGGATTTGAAGGTACTTTTTGTTGCTCATGAGGACTTCATGAACATAAACTTCAAGACAATGAAATCCCATCAAATATTAGTTTTTTTTATTTTGTTAAATATGATTTGGTGTATACATGCATTGATTTGGTTCATTCCTATTTCACTTCTCTTTTCTGTTTAAGGATTCTTTAGGTTCATGATTTTATTTTTATTTTGTCATTTGATGCTTGCAAACATTGATTATTATATTCTTATAGCTTTAACCAATAGGTGGTACCGCAAATCCAATTGAGGTTGAAATAATCAGGAAATGGACGCCACATCTACGGCCCAATGACCGGTGTTATTTGCTACTCGATGTCCATGTATGTGAATTTCCCGAACCCTATAAAAAATTAAATTTCTACTCTCTTAAAATTAATCTAGCAACATGTTTGTGCAGGGAAATGAGATACAAGCAGTGGCAACACGACATAAGATTCATACAAGGCAAGGTGTCTTACACTTATGCTACCGTATTAGAAAACACGTTTGCACACCGATGGACTCCTTAGTATTCATTGTGACACACCCAGTACACCTAGGATTCGATCTAGCAGCAACCATTGAAACAATAGACAGCAGTAGTACCATAACTATTTTGAACCCCAAAGTTACGATGATCTCTCGCCGTTTTGCAATAACAAACATCAAGTAATATGTACTTAAAGAAATATACATGACATACAGTTCTTTCCTATTGTCAAATTCAACCTTAAGAAAAATTTATAGTGTTGTATTATCTATGCCATCACTAGACATTTACCTTACTGTATATAAAAAATAACAGTTTCATTAATACAAAGATCAAATTAGTTGGAAAAGTTCTTCATGAGGTGCATTTATACCAAATATTAGTTATGTAGCATCCATAAATTCCGAAGGGTTTAATACATTGTCTGAACATTTATTCCGACATAATTATTTTCTCAAAATTCACACTTTGAACATCTATAATTTAGTTGACTACATGGTAGTACAAATTTTTATATTGTGTAATATTTTAATTTGGAAATAACCACATTTGACTTCAAAAGTCAAAAGGCAAAAAATACATATTAAACTTTAACACAACAAGTACCCTATAACACTCTTCCTGCAACAAAATATCTTTATATAAATCCATATCGGCCAATCACCGAGTGATAGCTATTAGTACACACAAAAGCCCCAAATGCACATCAAACCTTTATCATTTTAGAGGGAATCACTAACAGGCTCAAAAGTCGTAGGTCACATTTACAACTTCTGTAAAATCAGTTGCAACAACAATTGACTACAAGATTATATATGATGCTTTTGTAGATATCAAATGACCAGGACAAGCGTATATCAGAAACACAGATACAAATAAGTTGTAACAACAATTGGCTACAAGATTATATATGATGTCTTAGGCTGGTATACATGAAATTGTCATAAACATCGAGCTATCAGATTTAGGCTATCTTTAATACAAAAACTACAATCGGCATCTGATGCAAAAAAGGTGACGCCGCCGCAACACGCGGTGGGGTCACCAACTAGTTATATTTATATTTGTTAATTCATTTTGTCTCGCTAATTTATTTTGTTTATTTATTTAGGATTATTAAATTATTTATTTATTGTATGGTAATAGATTTAAAATATAATATATATATATATATATATATATATATATATATATGAAAAAGTATAGTATACATATATATAATATACATATTATTTATTGTTTGGTAATAGATTTATATTTGGTTCCGCCACAGTGCATGGAGGAAAGAAGAAAAAATAGGCGTTTTATCTATTTATCATATGACTCGACTCAACTCGATTCAGATCGGTCCGCAAAAAAAATTTTCATTTAGAGGTACATAATATGCATACTCTCATGGCCGGCCCAATAGTTATACAAAATAGTCTGAAGCCTTGGCCCCAAATTTTTAGGGGGTCAATTTAAAAAAAAAAAAGTGTATATATTCCTATATATTAATCTAATTTAGATAAGGAAAAAAACAAATTTGGATGAGATGGTATCATATTCAAGTTTTCAAACATGTATTTATAAGTTTGAATATCAATATTAACATTATTTGTTAAAAAAAAATATTTTCATCGACCTCTAGCTTTATAGCTAATCTAATTTAAGCCTAGTTTATTTTCCGCTCATATTACCATCACAGTAGTTAGTTAAAATAATTTAACTCTGATTGAGCTCTTGTTAGAAAATAGTTAAATTCTTAAAAGTTTTCTAGTTTCTTCCCGACCTGGTTGACTTGTTTAATTAGTTGTTTGCACCTTTTTGTCCGCTTTAACAAACATCTTTTTGTCCCAACACACACCAAAAACTAGACTAACATTTTTATAATGATTTTATTTAGAAAAGGGGCCCGACTTTTTAATTCTGCCTTGGGCCCCAAAACTGTTGAGTCCCCGCTGCATGTTCTTAAAAATTTCTGACCCCCATGAAAATTTATTTTGGGTTCGCCACTGCTCCCTTCATAGAGAAACCCGCATTTCATCCCTACCTTGACACACTGAAGAAAACTTTGTCACCCAAAGGATGAAGATTTCTATATGAGCGCGCATGTAGGGATGATGTGGGCCCTACGACCCATACGCCAAACCTTCACTAGGACGCCCTTAAAGGCGTACCTCGTGCCTTCTCCCTCACATTAACCTTCGGACGATATGGCAATTCCTTAAACACGGGGAGCCTACCTTTAAAATCCTCTTTGCCCCTTCGACGTCCAAAACTTGAAGACCAACGACACCAAATGAAAAGAATAGACGATTACGCGAGGACGACGGAGAAGAAATCCCCAACCATCAGATGAACAACTTAAAGGATTCCACGGAGGATATCGAGTGAAGCCAATGAGAAACAAACTGTAGGTCCAGAAAAACAAACAAATCACGATATTGCTATCACAAACGAGTGCGGAATCCTCGTTAGTGATTGATTCGAGAAGAAAGTAGATGAAAGAGACTTGATAAAACAAAAAAGATCAAATCTTGAATGTAAAACATAACTTTCTTGAGCTAATGAATCTGATCGTAAACAAGATATAGAGAGGAAATCGGAATCTCAATAGCTACTTGAATCATAAACTATGTGAGTTTATATACTACCCACTTACAAACCCTAATCCAATCATAAACACATAACCGGCCCACATGGCCTAAATCGTAATCACTAAGCCCAATTCACAAGCCCATAAATCTAATGTTCATGCCTTTAAATTATAGCCCAACAATTTTCCCCTAGGCATGAACCTTTAGAAAGTTTAAGGAAGATGTAAATCAAATCTGAATGTATGTGCCTCTTTCCTTGACCACCATTCTTTCTCCACGATCAGACCTGCTGTGCCATGAAACAATCCCACCCGTATAGCATTCTGCATGTCATGCTCGTCACCAAGAATTGGATAGGATGCCAGGAGCTTGATGTCATTCTCTCCGAACCTCGGAAAATCTACGGGATCATACATTCGGAACTTTCTCATTCTTTTGCAAACAACCACCACTTCATACGTTATGGGATCAAAGAACCAGCTGTCAAAATTCTTCACAAGCGTATGGTCTTCAATTTCATCGAGCATGTTGATGACTCGGGTTCGTTTGGTGGGAGGGCACCTCATTTCACCGATTGGTTCATTGGTGACAGGATCAGTTCCGGTTTCGACCCACCTTGCAGCCTTCAGATCAAAGTTTTCAAAGTTCTGCTCCATCTGTGCTACCAAGTTGTCGCGAACCAGATTTCCATGATTAGCGTTCCACCTGTTAATGAACGGTGCCCTCAGCAAATTTCTCAATTCTGTCTCGGTCCAGGAGTGGAATAGACCCCTTCTGTAGTATTCGACTGGACTATATCCATCTCTTACCACAGCAAATAACTCCTTTTCTGCATCATAATGCCAACACATAATTGGTTGTCGGCTTCCTTTCTTGTCTAGCTCACTCTCACTCACATCTATGCTATATTTCACAGGAGTAGGTCCTCTGAAAAACTCCTTGAACCAATTCACTTGTCCTTCGGGAGCCATAGAAATGTATCTTCCACCACGTACATATTCAGACATTTCAATGGTGTCATCTCCTTCATCTTCTTGAGTAGCACTTGTACCCTGAACTCCTTGAGATGAGCTTTGGCCAGGGTCACCAGAAGCACTTGACACCATAGAACCTTTCAACTCATCAGCCTTAGCTTCGAATTTCCCCACATCGGACTGAATCAGAACCATGCATGGACACCCGAATATCTTGAAATATCCCACCGTTGGCTTCTCTTTATAAACAATCTCATACGGAGTCTTCTCATGACGCTTGTTTAAAAGAACACGATTCTGTACGTAACAAGCCGTGTTGACCGCTTCAGCCCAGAAGAAGATTGGCAATTTAGCTTCACACATCATTGTCCTCGCTGCTTCAATGAGTGTCCTGTTTCTTCTCTCAGCGACTCCATTCTGTTGTGTAGTGTAGGGTGCACTGAACTGTCTCTCTATCCCCTTCTCTCCACAGAACATATTTAACTCAACATTCTTAAATTCTGTTCTGTTGTCCGTTCTGATAGCCTTGACCTTCTCGTTCAGCTGATTCTCTATAAGCGTGACAAACTATTTCACTAAGATCGGAGTTTCATACTTGTTTGATAAAAAGAAAACCCAAGTGAATCGTGAGTAGTCATCCACAATCACGAGACAGTAAGAGAATTTTCTGATGCTTTGTACTTGCATTGGCCCAAATAAATCCATGTGAAGAAGTTGTAACACGGATAACATTGAATTTGCTATCTTCGGACGGTGCGGCAACTTGTGCTGCTTCCCCTTCGCACAAGCCACACATTTTTCTACAGTAGAGAATTCTTTGATAGGCAACTTTCTGACATGTTCTCCCTTTGCAAGCTTGGTCAAATTCTTCATGTTAGCATGCCCCAGACGCCTATGCCATAATAGAGCTAAGTTCTCATTTTGTTTGGATATGAGACAGGCTTCTTCTGAAGTTGGAGGTTGACCCATATTAAGCTGATAAGAGTTTGCTCTTCTCGGAGTACGCATCAAGATGCACTCCTATGGAATTTTGACACAAGGCTTGAGTATTATGCATTCCTTGCGATTGAACAAGACATAATATTCTCTATCACAAATTTGAGAGACACTCAGCAGACTGTGTGACAACTCCTCCACATAATGTACATCAGAAAATGATAAGTTACCACTTCTCACCACTCCTTTCTTGCTTATTCTTCCACCTACACCACCTGCAAATGATACACCTCCGCCATTGAAGTCTTCCACATCTTCCAAAAGGGATAAGTCTTCGGTCATATGTCGGGAGAAACCACTATCAACGTACCAGAGATTGTTGATAGATCTTCTTGGCTGTCCCTACACAAATCAGAGATTAGTGAGATTTAGGTACCCAGGCCATAACAGATCTGGGCACACCTTTGGAATCAATGTAATTAACTAATTGGAGGGTCATTTCTGGCTTTGATTCAGGTACATTCACATTTTGAATGTTGTCTTTTGGTTTCCAGGTGGTATTTTTCTGTGGTTTAAACACATTTGATGAGTTCTTGACAGACACAGGTTTCTTTTGCGGAGATGTGGCCTTTTTACCAGATGGCTTTTTAACAGGTGTCCACTCAAGTTTCAGTTTTGTGTAAACCAGTTGTTTTGTTTGAGTGACATCTTTTTGTATTAAAACCTGTTGCTCAACCTTTGCTTTGCCATTAGGTTTATTAACTCTTTTGACTTTAGCCATTTGTTTCTCAACAAATTCTGGTTTTATCTTATCATTTCTTTTGTAAACTCCTTTTGATACATAAGTTGGTTTTGGAGTTTTGGTCACATTCCACTTTTCAACGACCGGCTTTGTCACTGGTGCCTTTGTGTTCGAAACCTTAGACTGTTGAGTCTTCATTGGTTCCAAACACTGCTTCCCCTGAAACAAAGCTGGTTGCTTTTGCTTTTGCTTTTCTCCTGTCATCATCTTCTCCAACATACTAGTCTGTGGGTTTTGCGGATAGTATGGTTGAAATGGTCTATTCACACAATTAGCAGCAAAGTGTCCTGGTTTTCGACATTGAAAGCAGTTCATGAGTCTAGGCCCATTGACATGACTACAGAGGTATGAACGTCTTGGGTAAGACGACTTCCACTCTGGCTTATCATCCCATTTGTGTATAACATGTTTTGTGGCTTTTTCTGGTTGTGTGATAAAACAAAATTGTTCTGATTTAGTCTTGTTTGTTCTATTGAAAGTCGACACAACCTGGGGATAAGCAACAAAATCTTTGGGCTTAGTCTCACGACCAACTTTAGTGTTAGGCACGCGAATTTTAAAACCATTAACTTTTTCATTGGAATCAGAAAGATGTTTTGACAATAAAGATACAACTAATTGTTTTGACTTGGACGTATTAAGTTCTGACACAGATGCCAGAACATCGTCCTTGGGTAAATCAGACATTAAACTACTAGACACATGACATTCATTGACTTTCAAACATTCAGCATCCTCCCCTGACACATCTTCAATACCTACTTCATCTGCACATGAAACAAAGCCATCAGCAGGTTCAACACTATTGTTTAATGATTCCTGGGACGGACCCGATTTACTTGTGGATGCCATTGTTTCATTCTGATTACCCAACCTATAGATCATGTGTTTCTCATTTTCAAATTCCTGATCAGTCATAGGTGTCACTCCTACTAGAACACTATCTAAGGGAGGTCCTATATCATGTGTTCCTGCTTCAGATCTATCAACCTGATCCTCCTCAAGGATTATTCCTATTATGTCTCTAGTCTTATCTTGAGGAACATCATTATTGTTTTTGTGTGAGAAGCTAATTCCTATTCCACCTTTGTCCTTACCCATTCTAACATCAGTTATGCATGTGTTCAAAGATTTACTAGCCTCTAACATTCTTTTGCTTCTCATATGATTCATATCAAATTTTACTTGCAACTCATTGTTCTTATGCTTAAGTTCATCTATCTGCTTACTAAGCTCAGCTATTTCTAACTTAGCGTTGTCAGAGCTTTCTCAGTTGCCAGTTTTTGATATTTCACTATGTCTAGTTTCTGAGCTTTTACCTTCTCCTCATTCTTTTGCCATCTACCCTTAAAAGAACTCCTCTCGCATTTTATCTCAAACAATTCTAACTGATATATTTTTACAAATTTGCCAAAGTCCAGGAATTATACGAGCACAAGTGGGATCAGGACATACCTTGATGTTATCAATCTCAGCAACAAAGGCTTCCTTGTCTTCTATCTGAATCTCTTCAGGTTTCTCATCAGTTACAACAAATGCATGCTCTTCCTCATCATCCCTTCCATAGCAGCAATCATTGCATGTGCAGGCTAAACTGTTTTAACTAAGGAGTCCAGCCATATCCACCTCCTTCCTACACAACCAAAGCACTTGACTCTGCCTTTCCCTTGCTATCTGCTGTTTTCCTTTCTTCTGTTCTTTCTCTCCTCGGCTTGGTGCACTTTCTTGCGAAATGCCCGTACTCGTCACAGTTGTACCACCTCAGCTTGCTCTTGTCGAACCCCATCCTGATCTTATCTTGGTCCTTCCATAAAGTTCTCCCAGTCTTTGCCATGAACTTCTTTGCTCTGAAAACAGCCATTGCCATCTGCCAAGAGACATCCAACATTTCTACATCTTCTGGATTTATCTGATTCAGCTCACCTGATAGCATCTCAGTAGGGACTAAATTTCCGGCCATAAGAGCATGATAGCTGTTCATAAATCCCATTCCGAGTGCAAATTGGGATCATTTGTAGCATCAGGGTTGACATCTCCACTTGAACTTGCATGAGGTTGTGCCACAAAAGCAGTTGACTTTGTGACAGAGCTCGGTCCACTCCCAGCTGACTTTCCATCTTGTTTAGAATCCACTTCTTCTGACAACAGGGTTTGGTTCAATTTTCCCGCCAAACTAAGGGAGCTTATATGGTTCAATTCTCTCTGCTTGTCATCAATAAGTTTTGACTTCAATTTGTTGATCATCTCATCAAGAGATAGCTCACTCAGCTTGTTGTTGTCCTTAATGATGGAGATGTTGGTATTCCAGGATTTGGGCAAGCTATTCAGCAGTTTCAGATTCTTATCTTCCAGATCTGGTTCAACACCATAGCTTGACATTTCGGCCATCAGAGACACGAACCTTTGCACCTGTGCTTCGAAGGATTCACCTTGAATGTGGTTGAACAGACTGAAGTTCTGCTTCAGCATTTGCTTACGGCTTGCCTTTATGTCTGGATTTCCCTCATAAGCCACTATCAAAGCATTCCAGAGTTGCTTTGCAGTCTTGCAGTGCTTAAATCCTTGTGCAATATCTGGTGTAAGTGCCATAGTCATGATAGCAAATGCCCTCTTAGCTTTGTTGCATCTTTTTCAATCATCATCATCATTATATTCGTCTTCCGTTTTAGCTTTACCCGCATTGGTTCCTTCTGAAAGTGTAGGCGTGTGTGGCTGATGAATTACCGCTCTCCATAGTCTTAAATCAACACTCTTCAAGTGGTTTTCAAACCTATATTTCCACTCCAAAAAGTTATCCGCCGATGTTAGTCTTGGTGGACGAGTGATGGATCCAATCTCAAAATCCAACTTCTGATACATACTTGGTTCGAAATCCATAACGCAAGCTTAGGAAAACTTAAATCTAAAGTCCAAATGTCCAAACAGTGAGATTACGATCGTAAATGCCTGATTACGATCGAGAACACCTGATTACGATAACAAATAACTCCGGATCGTAAACTCCAGTCGTAAACACTTGATGTTCCCGATATTCTATCAATCACGAGTGCGGAATCCAAGTGATTGATTGATTCAAGATGAGAGATGAGAAGAATACTAGAAAACGATTAATATAAATGATAAAAACCTGATCTTTGCACACAAGAAAACTTGTCGGGTACAAAACAGAAAATCGTAAACTCTCTTCTCTCTCTCTTGATTACGATTACGATCGTAAACACCTTGAGGCTCCTCTCAAAGTCGTAATCAGCAACTTTTGGGTCGTAAACACGTAAAAATTGAAGCTTGAACTCGTAATTAAGTTTCCGATCAATATCTTCAAGAATCAGTAGTCGTAAACACCCAAACAAACCCAGAAACAGCAGCAGCAGCAATCGTAAACACGAAGAACACTTCAAATCTTCAAAAAAACTAGAACCTTTTTCCAGAAAACCTCGAATCCAATACCGTGAGAGCCTCGAATTAGTGATTCTTGGCTCTGATACCAATTGTAGGTCCAGAAAAACAACCAAATCACAATATTGCTATCACAAACGAGTGCGGAATCCTCGTTAGTGATTGATTTGAGAAGAAAGTAGATGAAAGAGATTTGATAAAACAAAGAAGATCAAATCTTGAATGTAAAACATAACTTTCTTGAGCTAATGAATATGATCGTAAACAAGATATAGAGAGGAAATCGGAATCTCAAAAGCTACTTGAATCATAAACTATGTGAGTTTATATACTACCCACTTACAAACCCTAATCCAATCATAAACACATAACCGGCCCACATGGCCTAAATCGTAATCACTAAGCCCAATTCACAAGCCCATAAATCTAATGTTCATGCCTTTAAAATATAGCTCAACACAAACCATCCGTAAGGTGACTCTAGCAATCTTGTTGATGCATAAAGATGGCAAGATGTTGGATCAGATAGAAGATTACAGAAGAAAAGTTCAAGTCTAAACCTAACTAGCCGAACTGCAGAACCCCGGACGAACTGGCACCCGAACTGCCAATTCGCATAACGTCCAGTTTGGGTGATCGGGTTTCATATATATAGTATATTGTGTTTTGATTTTGGTAACGAGTTTCCTTAAGTGTGTGTATTCTGAGGTGTTTTCCAGAACTGTACTCTGAGTCTTTTGTAACCTGCTCTTGGTTATTGAATGAAAGATTGAGTCTTTATTTACCTTGTTGTTAATTGTTTCGTTGATAAAATGGCTTAGAGTTGTGCACGATCTGCCACCCGCTCACTTTTAAGTCGTATCAGAGCATTTGGTTGCTGCTCAGCTCGATACTAGTTATTTTTGTTGAAAAACAAAATGTTTTTGGAGTTTTCTTCTACTTTTTCATCTAAAAAAAAACTTGCATTTTCAAAAATCCAATCAATTCTGAATATTTTTCACATCAAAATGTTCATTTTAGAGTCCTCCTAGTTCGGTTGATCGTTTCGGTGTGCAAAACGTCCATTTTTCATGAGTTCGTGAGGCTGTGAAATTACCGTCGTCCGAAGTGGTAGTTCGTCTGAATAACCACTCCGAACCAATAGTTCGTTTGAGTTCGTTAATTGTTTGGTTTAAATCTCTGGTTCGAATAGCGTTCGGATGGAGTTCGTCTAAAGTTCGGATAGAGTTCAGATAGGTTCGGATACTATTCACTTTGTTTGAGTTCGGATAAGTTTGGTTAAGACTTTCAGTTTGGACACAGTTTGGTTGGGGTTTGGAAGTTTTCGGTTCGTTATCAGTTCGTTTGAAGTTTGGTTGACTTGTGAGTTCGTCTCCTGTTCGGAAGAGTTCGGAAAAGCTTATTTCAGCTCGTTTTGAGTTCGGATAAGCAGAATTTCAAAAATTTTGAAATGTCGGAATTACAAGCTTTTGCAGCGATTCAATCACATATGCAAACACTGTTGAACTAAGAAAAAGAAATAGGAACAAGCCAAAAGGTTCCTAGGTTTTTCAAGCTCGAAGATTATCACAACTGGAAAAAAGAGGTTTGAAGCATATGTCGGTACTACGGATTGTGATCTTTGGATTGCAATGAATGCCCCATATGTCTATCCGGTTGACAACAATAATGTACCAATCATGCAAAGGAATCTGAATCTTACTCAAAAAGCTGATTACACACGTGAACAAAAAGCTTATGGAATCCTTACTCAAGCCTTGCTGAAGGAATTGTTCATCAATTTAAAAGCGCAAACATTCTTATACTTTGTGGACAGCCTTGAAGGAACGATGCGAAGGAAATGATCAATATAAAAAGATCAAGAAGAAGGTTCTGCGAAAGGAATTCGATTATTTCAAACACTTTGATCGTGAAGGTGTTCCATAATTGATTTCTAGATATTGTCATCTTCAATCTGAAATGGATAATGTTGAGATCAAGAAGGAAGATGATGAGCTAAAAGAGAAATTACTTGAAACTTTACCATCAAAATGGGAACCTTATGTTTTGATGCTTACAAACGACAAAGAATATTCAACATTGACTTTCTTACAATTATTGGGAAAACTGTAAGCACGAGATCTTGAAATGAAAAATGTGAACAACACTCCCGCTGAAGTTTAGAATCCAGATGTGTATTATGTTTCTAATGCTGCAACAATATCTGGAAAATCTGGGAAACATGCAAGTTTTGCACCAGCAACAACATATGTAGCTGGAAATGTGTCACATGCTGGAAATGTGTCTACATCAGAAAGTTATGAATCAAGTCATGGACACAAGGATGTTCTGTGTAAATTCCAGCTAGCAATACCATGAATGCTAGTAAACTGGCCTTGTACGTGATTACAACTAAAGATTATATGGCACTTGTATCAGCTCTAGTATCATCATACTATGGGGTTATCACTGGAAAAGTTGCTGAGCTAATGGAAGAAGATTATGATCAAGTGGACCCGGATGATTTAGAGTTGATGGACATTAACTGGCAGTTTACTATGCTGACTAGAAGAGTGAACAGGTTTTTGAAGAAGATAGGACGAAAAGATTTGAATTCTAGTGGACGTATCAGATTTGATAAATCAAAACTTCGATGCTATATTTGTTCCAACTTTGGTCATTTCGCAAGGGAATGCTCTCAACCAAAGAAGCATGAATACCAAAAATACACTTCCAAAGCTGAAACTCCATAAAAAAATGCAAAATTCAACACATCAAATTCAGGGAGTTTTTCTAATCCCAAAACTAGTTCTACTAAATCTCTTGTTTTTCAAGAGGACAAAACTTACAATTGGGGTAATTAGTTTACTGATTCTTCTGCTATGATTGTCAAACATGTACAGGATGAAGATGCTTTGACTGATTCAAGTGATGAACCAATTGATGAAGCTAATGCTAGCACATATGTAATTGAAGAAGTTCCGATATTGCCAGAAGTTCAAGCTGCTTTTATGGAAAACACAACACATGAATCTGTAAATGCTGATGAAGTTTTGTTATTGAAAAAGGAATTGAAAATTTTAATTAAGGAAAAGGAAGCTTTGATAAAAGACTGTGAAGCTGCTAAAGCTGAAGCTCTGGATGCAGCGAACGAATTTGAAGTGTTATTTCAACGAAGCTATCCTTTACAGCAAAAGTATGAAAAAGCACACAAGAATGTTGTGGAAGCTAGTGACAAAATCATCGCCTTGCAAGAGGAGATGTAAAAACTAGCTGATGAGAATAATAGTCTCAAGTTGGAAAATGGAGCTTTGAATCGAAAGAATCTCAAGGAATCGGTTTGTGCTTTAATGGCGGATACTTCGAAGGTATCTTCTTCTCTCCAATGTGATACTTGTATTCAATATGCTAAGTCTAAGAGTGATCTCTTAGTTGAGAAAACAAAATTATTTGATCAATTGTCTGTGACCAAAGCGGACATGGAAATTTATAAGACCAGATGGGAGGAAACCACAAAGGAATTGATGTCCTTACATGAGCACCTGCATATTCAGAAATATGAATTCAGCAAGCAATCAGAATTGCTCGTGTCAGCACAAAAGGACTTGGTTAATAATCAAAAGATTCTATCTTATTTGAAGATTGAAAATTTTGAATTAACCAACAAAATTGAAACTTTTCAAATCCCATTGTCATTTAGCAATTTTCTTTATCATAATTAAAAAGGTAATGTGTCTAAATATCTCAACCAAGCACCTGCTCCCGTGGTCATAACAAATACCCCATCGTTTGATCAGACAAGTGAGAAATGTGATTACACTTCTTATTACAAGAATGTGTCTAGACAATCACATTTAAAGAGTTCTGCTAAGAAAACAACCGAGAAATCTGCTCTGGACTCAAGTGTTGATGAGTTGTTTTACAATGTTTCTGATTTTGATAAAATCAATGACTTGATTTCTGATCCAGAACTTGAGGTGTCCCAAAATGTTTCAAACAACACTCAGGATGAACTCATTTCAAAATACAAATTTGGTGAAATGAAGTCTGAACTCACAAAATTGAGTGTGTATGAGCTAGAAAACAATTGCCAGATCCAAATCGGTTGTTGGAAAGAAACTTAAGAATAGTTTTCTTGGTTTTGAATCCAAATCTGTGTCTCAACCAGCTAAATCTTTTCAAAAAAATGTTCCACTTCAAAATCATCAAAGTTTCAAAATGAAAATTCAAAGGTCAAAAACAATTCTGAAATCACCAACTGCTTTCCAGTCACCAAAGGTTAGGAAACCATTTTTTCATGAACATGTCAAATTAAATTTCAAAAGGCCAAATCAATTTTTTAAGAAATCAATTCCATGATGATGGATTTTATGAGGATTTTGGCTACGGGCCGAATCTACCAGTATATGGGAGGGGTCTAGATGTGTCACACCCCGGTCAACGGATTTGGGTGTGAGCGAGACGGAATCATAGTCGCAGATATACAGAACAACTTCTACTAAATTCAAACGTCATTTAAAACATAATACCATTCATGTTGCAGCGGAAAGTTGTGGTGAAATAATAATGTCTTACATTTGAATAAAAGTCTTAGTTTGATATTGAAATCATAAATCAGTTTATTTAAGATAGGTCGGGACTATGACTCCGGTGAAGTAGGGTCGAAAGTTACAGTGAAGCCCCATTTGCACGTCTTCCATGATAAGCTTAGATACCTGAGAAATCATGAGTTTTAAAAGGTCAACATAAAGTTGGTGAGGTTCACAGGTTTATGATTCTATGGTAAGTTTGTGAAAACAGTTTACAACATGTTGGAATAACAGTTTACGGTATGTTGGAATAACAGTTTATGGTATGTTGGAATAACAGTTTACGGCATGTTGGGATAACAGTTTACGGCATACTTAAATGTTACGTTGGTTTACTGTCGTGGTTGTAAGATCCTACCATGAACCTCAAATTCGAATACTAACGGATTACCCACTCATAGCATTCTATCCCAAGAATACCGAACAGGCGAGAATAACTGACGTGTACCCCTTGACAATGTACGTAGTCAGGACTGGAGCTACCAATCTGGGCAGGGTTGTCAACCCAAATAGATCTATTCACTAGTTATCATTTCGAGCAGAACTAATCGAATTCAATTAATAGTGGGATTCAGTTGTACTAACGTTGATAACGATAAAGTACCAGTTGTTTGGGATACAGATTTGAACATGTAGTCCTACGGCTAACAGGTAAACCATAACATTAAGTAAAAAAAACATTTTATCAGTTCATGATTTCTCCCCCATAAGTGTAAAACAGTTGAAAAGAAAAGGGGTCGTGAAACTCACTTGATTCAGTGGTAAAGATGGTTTGCCGAGTGGCAACAAGCAAGTATAGTCCTATTAAAAGATAAGACAACATGCATAAGGGTCCACATAATCATTTGCGTAACGAACGTTACCCAAATGATACCGGTCAAGTCTTGACGTATAATCCCGTTTGTAGCGTTTGAAAACCCGTTAGTTAATCAGTTTACAAAATCAGTAAATGCAAACGTTCACGTTTAAAGGCATTTAATGTAAATTGAATATAAGAAATGAACATGCGATAACGTATCATGAAGACCAGTTCAATCAAGTCTTGAACATTGTTTTAAATAATAATATTTATTATTATTTTTAGGTTCGCTCGATCGATTGTATATTTAATCGTGTCAAGTTATAAATATATAACTAAGGCTCATAATTATTATGAAATAACTATTCTAACTTGTCGGAATAATTTATCAGATTATTACAAGTTAACGATTTAATGAATAAACACAAGTAGGTATTAAAGGTTATTTTTAATATAAAACTCATGTTTAGGAAAATTAGGGTTTTAAGTTAATATAAATATAATTATTATTAAAATAATTATATTAACAAACCATGATGAGTTTAACTCAAATTAGGGTTTCTAAACTCATATAGATAATTATTCGTCAAAAATAATTATTTAGGTTTAGTCACGACGTAAAACGTTTTAAAACGTTTTAAATATTTCATTTCATTTTCAAACGTGTAAAAATAAAACATTTGATCCGGTTAAACGTTTTGATTATTTTGATTTATTTAAAATAGTCAAAATGTTTAAATATGTTTTTCATAATTTCTATAAGTTTTTTGATTTTATTTTTATAAAATCATTTTTAAATAACTTTATTTATCAAATAAAGCTAAGTTTTAAATTGAAGACTTTTTATAGAAAAATTTCCAACATAAAACATTTTCCACTTTTTGAATAAAATTCAAGATTTATACTTTTTATGTCAAGTGACATAAATATGTTCTTTTATCATTTTTTATTTAAAATATATTTATATATATATATATATATATATATATATATATATATTTCCATTTTATTTCCATAAATTCTAAAACAAGCATTTAAGTCTTGTTTTCTTAGAAATTATATTTTTATAAAATATGACCATTTTATATAATGAATTTCATGATGACATTTTATGTTTTAAATTGTCCAAGTAATTTTATAAAATTACCAACTTAAATATAAAAGCCATGCAAAATCATTTAATTGTTTCTAAGCTATCATTTTATGTCCAACGTTTATATAACACTTCTAATGTCCATATTAGTTCAAATACGACACTAACACCATATTTAGTCCATGATAATTGTTATTAGCATACAATAATCCATACATAAGATGATTAACAACTAAATTCACAATTAACAATTCCAACAATTTATAATTTACTAAATGATCATGATAATAACAATTATTAATCATGCACAATATGTAAATTATCATAAAATCATCCAAAGACCAATTTAAATCATTAAACTAGTAAGCTTAACCATGTGTTTTTATTTTCAATAAAAACACTACACATTAGTGTTAGGAAAAATACAAGATGATCAAACTTATTAGTAAGTTATAAACTTAAGTTTATATATTTTTCCATGATAAAAACACCTCATCATTTAACCTTACAATCTTTAAGAAAATAAAGAAAATAGTTTAGGTGTTTGTGATTCTTAGCAAATCTCGGGTTTTTTTACGGTTTAGTTGTCAAGATTCGGGGGATCGTTTAGGAACGTTATTAACGAATAAAAACGTAAACGAAAACGGTACAAAAGACTCACAAAAGGAGAGGAGAACAAAACGATCAAGAGAAAGGTGACGGTGGTGGCTCGGTGGTGCTCGGCGGTGCTTGATGGTCCACGGCAGCAGCTCCGCAGCTGCTAGCGGCGGCTGAGGGTGGTGGGAACAGCAGAAGTAACAACGGGACAGCAGTAGCAACTCGCGACTGGGTGGTGGTGCGGTTGGGTGGTTGTCGTCGAGAAGGGAGGAACGGAGGAGGAAGGTGGCAGTTGGACAGCAGCTTCCTGCGGCGGCAGCAGCAGCTGTTAACGGCGGCAGCAGCTGCTGTTAGCGGCGGCAGCAACAGCTGTTAGCGGCTGCAGCAGCAACATTTAGCGGTGGCAGCAGCAGCTGTTAGCGGTGGCAGCATGTGACACCCGAGAATTTCAAGGTTAACTTCCGTTAGACAAACCCGTTAGTTACGTTATAAGTGTTAACTTAGTAGCTAATGCATAACTAGGCCGAATACGTCCACGACCTCTGGTTGATCACCGAACCCGTCCATATGTGTTATGTGTTCATCATTGATTGTCTTTATGTGCAAAGTGATTTAAATACATGACTTATTATTGTGAATAGCATGATTAATTGTAAATACTTGATTATGTGAAAATTGCCCAAATTTGGTAGTCAGCGAAACTACCGAGCGAAATTACAGATTCGCCCGGTAGAAGGCTAGACTGATCAATGTAACCGAGACCAGAGCTAGTTTCGCCTGGCCAGCGAAACTGCCAGCGAAACTAGCCTCTGATATAAATAAACATTATAAACCCTAGTAGCCTCATTTGCTCAAACCACACAACAACACACACACACACTCTCCTAGTCAGCCGAGAAGATCACCTAAGGACCAAGACCCCAGCCTCAATACCATCATCTCACCTCATTCATCGATCCTAGAATCATCCGTGAGTCCCAAAAACTATGTTTTATGCTTTTCTATATGTTTTCTTCTTAAAGCATGCTCAAATCTTCATGTAACTGCTTGATCTGCTAGTATATTGTTTAGGAATGCTAGATCTGTACTAAAGTTGATAACTTTACGTGTGAAATCCATCCATGTTAGAGATTTGTGCAAACTAGGTCATTTTAGGGTTTTGAACCTATTTTAGAGATTTGATGATCAAAATGCATGTTAAACTTGATAAAGCTGCTTGATTTATGTTGGTAAATGCCTATGGATGCTAGATAATGAATTGCATGTATGATCAGAAGCTGTTAGGTTGATTTTTAGGCAAATCCGTATGTTTTTCGCGACCAGCGAAACTGTGTGTTCTCTGGGCGAAACTAAGTAGCGAAATTATATCTCCTTTCAGCGACACTGACCAGCGAAACTATAGTGTCGCCGGGAACCTGACCAGACCAGCTCGAGCGAAACTATCGAGCGAAATACCTGAACGAAAGTTCAAACCAGTTTCCCTGCGAAACTAGGCTAGCGAAACTGCGTCAGCAGTTTCGGGCGAAACTAGCCTAGCGAAACTGTGTCACCGGGCATTGCCTAGCGAAAGTGCTGCCCGTGCACCTAGCGAAACTGCCTAGCGAAACTATGCTAGCGAAACTAAGACCTGACCTAAAAACCAAACTTGTGAAATTTGCTTAAGTGTTATGCCATGACTTACATGATTATGCCATGATGAAACATGTTTGATATCTGATTCATATGAACCCTTGTTTATGATCAACCATTGGTGTCGTGTGTCGGTATGTCGAGTCATAGTTGCAACGTGCTATGTTATGGGCCATAGTGACGTTAAGTAAAGATTAGACACGAAACTAATACTTAAGACCTAAACGTGTTCTAGGTCTTCGTTAAGCAAACATAAATTGGATTACTTGAAGTGTAGCAGTGCAACCAAAGGTGAGTGTCACTAACCCGCTTACCGTGAGTCCGTTTGGGCCACACCGAATAACTTAACGAAAAACAATGCTGATAAACTCGAGAGTGCAAGGCACCTCCCTGATAAACTTGAGAACACGGGATGCTTGGCACCCACTTGATGAACTGAAGTGTTTTATGGGAAACACTCGTGAACTCTGAACAAACTATTTTTGAAACAAAACTGAAAACGTTTTAATATGGCTAGTGTAGGTTAAAGTCTAAACCATATGATATCACATGTTTTCTAAGGATGCCTTATAACTTAAAAGTCCTCAACTAAAATTGTGCCATTTATTTGTAAAGCGAGGGGATGTTGGGTAGATCTACTGGAGTTTGACAAACTCCGCCCCGTGGCACGGGAAGTGCACGGAGGAACAATATCAGCCTATTTGACCGTGGTCCCGAGAGGACACGGGGGAGGCAAAAAAAAAACCGCGATGACGTAGGTCCGCACCGAACGGGATGGCTCGGCCCCCACAAAATAAGTCAGCTTTGGTACAAACTTCCTTAGAGCATGGAACAACGGATTAGCTACCCGCGATATCGGTTGAGTCCTTTAACTTTACGGAACTAGTACATACCCGATGACGTAGGTCACGGACAAACCATTATTAACCTGAGAATTAATTACGAGCATTGCTTTTCACAAATAAATAACTTGTAAGTATATCTTGACACGAATTATGATTATGAGACCGGGCCAATGCATGACAAGCCCACTGTGAACTCACCAACCGTTAGGTTGACACTTGCGTGGTTTAAACTTTTGCAGATCGCTAAGGAGTATCCGCTGGAGGTTGGCATGGCACAGAAGATGTTTACTTTTATTTAAACTAAATTGGGAATTTAAAACAACATTTATGTAAAGCACGTGGTTAGTGCTAAGGACAATTATTTTTCCGCTGCGTATGTAATTTAAGACTTTGATTTATAAATTGTGTTTGAACTAACCCTGATTCGTTTAGTATTTGTAACTATGGTTGTGGATCCTGGTCTAGTCGCGCCCCTTAACGGTATAAACTCCGTTAGTGGTATTTTGGGGGTGTGACAGATTGGTATCAGAGCCATAGGTTGCAGAGAACTGGAATCATTTTTGAAAACGATTTGGAAACTGCAACTTGAAAACCTTGGTTACAAAACGAACAAACAAATTCCCAAGGACAAAATTTTTACGTGCCAACCTGGGATACTCGCTCTGCTGTGTAAGTAAAGGCTAAATACGTATGTATATATATATATATAGATATATATGTATAGACCGTGTCTAAAGTAGTCTAACGGAAGACCTTAGGAAATTTTCACACACGAATACGAAATGCGACCGCGAATACGCACACTACTCTGGGGAAAGCGATAACGAAACGATGCTACACGCTACGTCCTGATTTCTACTACGACGACTACGCCGACGGTGACTTTATGGGAAGCCGACCTTCGACGATAGCACTTACGACGTTCTCCGACGACGCCTCGATTTTGCACAAAATTTTTCTGGACTAATAAGTGGGATAACGGGAACTGGCTAACGTACATATTATGGGATATGTATAAAATATAACTGTGACTGAACACTGGCTACTTTAACTGTTCAGCAAGATGTCTGGAAGAGGAAACGGAAGAGGCGGCATAAACATGACGCCTGCACAGCTGCAAGCGATGATTAATGAACATGTGCAAGCCGCGGTGGCAGCCGTCCAAGCTGCATATGCCGCACAGGGTAACTATTATGCCGGTTAAGGCACAAAGCAATTATATCGTGACCTGTTTAATTTTAAAATCCGAACTATTTATGCATCAGGAAACCAACACCACTGCACGTTCAAGTCCTTCATGGACTGTAAGCCGATGACATTTTCCGGCGAAGAAGGAGCTGTAGGACTCCTTAGGTGGATTGAGAAGTCCGAAAAGGTTTTCTCCATGTGTAACTGCCCAGCTGAAAGCAAGGTCAAGTTTGCTACTGGTACCTTCGAAGGAGCCGCACTCTCCTGGTGGAACGCTGAGATTCTGATGGTTGGGCTAGACGCGGCTAACAACATGCAATGGGCAGCATTTAAGGAGCTGATCATGGAAGAATACTGTCCACGTGACCAAGTCAAGAAGCTTGAGGGTGAATTCCTGAATTTGAAGATGTCTGGGTCTGAAGTCGAACAGTACACTGCACGGTATCATGAATATGAGGTCCTATGCCCCACAATGGTCGACGCTGAGTTCAAGCGCATTGAGCGTTATCTGGAAGGCCTCGCGCCTCAAATCAAAGGATTGGTGACTGCCAGCAACCCCGCGACCGTACAGCAAGCCATTCGTTTGGCTCACAAGCTCACTGATCAAGAGGTCGAGAAAGGTACTCTACCTGTGAAAGCCACCGAGAAGACTGCTCTTAGTGGCAAGAGAAAAGCTGATGATGAAGCTCCTGAGAACTCAATGAATGTTCAGAGTGTGGGTAACAGCACTGGGAGGTCTTTCAACTCCCAGAGCCAAAGCAAGAGGTCCGGGAATAACAGTGGTAACTACCGCCAGGGCGGAAATGGTCAGAGCAACTACAAGGGTAACCTGCCCTTGTGCAATAGGTGTGGAAAGCATCATGCTGGTAATTGTAGGAAGAATATGAGCTGCGAAAGGTGTGGCAAGGGAGGCCACGAAGCAAAAGACTGTTGGGCAACTTTGCCTGAACAACAAAACCGCCCCAGGAGGAACAACAACTATGGGAACAATCGGGGTAATGGGAACAACGGTCAGAACCGCAACAATGAAGCTCCCAGGGGTAACGGTAACGGGAATTGTTACGAATGTGGTGCTCCAGGCCACATTAAAAGAGACTGCCCTCAGCTAAGGAGACAAGGGAACGGAAATCAAGGAAATAACGGCGGGAATGGTAACGGCGGAGGTAATGGTAATGGGAATGGCAATGGTAATGGTGGAAACGGTAGAGGTCGAGCTTTCGTCATGGGCCAGGGTGAAGCTCGCAATGACGCCAACGTAATCAATGGTAAATTTATTTTGAACGGTTTCTTTGCTACTGTCTTATTTGATTCTGGTGCTGAAAGAAGCTTTATTTCCACTAAATTTGCTAGAATAATTAATGCTAAACCGATCGACTTAGATGCTAAATATGTGGTAGAGCTAGCTAATGGTAAACTTCATGATACGACCCAAATAGTTAAGGACTGTAAGTTGGAACTAGCTGGCCATACATTAGGAATCGATCTTATGCCTTTCCCGATTGGTAGTTTCGACGTTATAGTAGGAATGGATTGGTTATCTGAGAATCGGACTGAAATCTTATGTAAAGAAAAAGTGGTTCGTATCCCACTCGAAGACGGTAAAGTATTAACGGTTCAAGGTGAGAAAGGTGGAACAGTCACCGGCATTATTTCATTCCTTAAAGCTCAGAAATGCCTCCGTAAGGGTCACTTCGCGATTCTTGCAAACGTCACTGACACGACACATCCCGAGCGCAAAATTGATGATTACCCGATAGTTCGCGACTTCCAAGATGTATTTCCTGAAGATCTGCCTGGTCTGCCTCCATTTCGACAAGTTGAGTTTGGGATTGATTTAGCTCCAGGTGCCGCTCCGATTGCACGCGCTCCGTATCGTTTGGCTGTAAGCGAACTCAACGAACTCTCCGCGCAACTGCAAGAGCTACTCGACAAGGGGTTTATTCGTCCAAGTTCGTCTCCATGGGGAGCTCCGGTACTGTTTGTTAAGAAGAAGGATGGAACGTTTCGCATGTGCATTGACTACCGAGAGCTTAACAAAGTTACAATCAAGAATCGGTATCCACTTCCTCGAATCGACGATCTCTTCGATCAACTACAGGGTTCAAGCTACTTTTCAAAGATTGATCTACGATCTGGATATCACCAGCTTCGCGTTCGTGAAGAGGATGTACCCAAGACAGCTTTCAGAACTCGGTATGGACACTACGAGTTCCTGGTTATGCCGTTTGGGCTAACCAATGCACCTGCTGTGTTTATGGACCTGATGAATCGAGTGTGCAAGCCGTACCTCGATAAGTTTGTGATAGTCTTCATCGACGATATTTTGATCTACTCCAAGTCAGAGGAAGAACACGAGGAACATCTGCGTCTTATTTTGGAATTGCTTCGCAAGGAACAGCTCTACGCCAAGTTTTCAAAGTGTGACTTTTGGATCCGCGAAGTCCAGTTTCTTGGACACATTGTTAATGAGGAAGGAATTCATGTCGATCCAGCCAAAGTGGAAGCAATAAAGAACTGGTCTACCCCAAGAGCGCCAACAGAAATCCGACAATTTTTAGGACTTGCCGGATATTATCGAAGGTTTATTAAGGGTTTCTCTCAATTGGCTCAACCCTTAACAGCCTTAACGCACAAAGGAGTGCAATACAGATGGGGTGAAAAAGAAGAGCGCGCGTTCCAAACGCTTAAAGATATGTTATGTTCGGCTCCAATTCTTGCGTTACCCGACGGAGTCGACGACTTTGTGGTTTATTGCGATGCATCAATCCAAGGACTCGGTTGCGTGTTGATGCAACGAGATAAAGTGATTGCCTACGGGTCCAGGCAACTAAAGGATACTGAAAAGAATTATACAACGCATGATTTGGAAATGGGAGCCGTTGTTCATGCACTCAAGATTTGGAGACATTACCTATATGGAACAAAGTGCACGATATTCACTGATCATAAAAGTTTACAGCACATCTTTGATCAGAAAGACCTCAACATGCGGCAAAGAAGGTGGGTCGAGTTACTAAATGATTATGATTTGGCCATTAAATACCATCCGGGAAAAGCAAATGTGGTGGCAGATGCCCTAAGCAGAAAAGAGTACGAAAAGCCTCGTCGGGTACGAGCGCTTCAACTTACAATACATTCAGGATTACCGGATCGGATCCGTGACTGCCAACGAGAAGCTCTGAAAGCAGAAAACTTCGCAGCTGAAGCAGTGCGTGGTGTAGATGGCCATTCTGAAGTTAAGTCCGATGGACTCACGTATTATAATGACAGAATCTGGGTTCCTTTGTTTGGAAATCTCCGTGAGCTCGTAATGGACGAGGCTCACAAGTCAAGATACTCGGTACACCCCGGATCAGATAAAATGTATCAGGACTTGAAAAATCTTTATTGGTGGCCAAATATGAAAGCCGACATTGCTCGATATGTGGCTAAGTGTCTTACATGCTCAAGAGTCAAGATTGAATACCAAAAGCCTTCTGGTTTACTGCAACAACCAAAGATCCCAGAATGGAAATGGGAGGATATCTCAATGGATTTTGTAACAGGACTACCTCATCGATCAAATCAACCGGATGCGATTTGGGTTGTCATCGATCGATTAACCAAATCTGCACATTTCATTCCGATGAAGGAAAGTGATAATATGGATAAATTGACAAAGCTGTACATCGACAAAATTGTGAAGCTTCACGGTGTGCCTAAGACTATCATTTCTGATCGAGATCCTCGATTTACTTCCCGGTTATGGCAATCAATGCAGGAAGCATTGGGAACCCGACTAGACATGAGTACAGCTTATCACCCGCAGACTGACGGTCAGACGGAACGAACCATTCAAACCTTGGAAGATATGCTCCGAGCTTGCGTCCTTGACTTTGGAAAAGATTGGGAGACTCACCTTCCACTGGTGGAGTTCTCTTACAACAATAGTTATCATTCAAGTATAGGTGCTGCACCTTTTGAAGCACTGTATGGCAGAAAATGTAGATCGCCCGTGTGTTGGGCTGAAACAGGTGAAAAAGGGCTCACTGGACCGGAAGTTATCCATGATATGACCGAGCGAATTATTCAAATCAGGCAACGGCTAGCTGCAGCACGTGATCGACAAAAGAGTTATGCCGACAAACGCCGAAAACCTCTAAAGTTTGAGGTGGGTGACAAAGTATTGTTGAAGGTATCTCCTTGGAAGGGAGTGATACGCTTTGGGAAGCGTGGAAAGTTAAATCCTCGCTACATCGGTCCGTTTGAAATTATTGGGGAAGTAGGCCCGGTGGCCTATCGATTGCAACTCCCTGCTGAACTCGATGGAGTTCACAACGTGTTTCACGTTTCCAATCTGAAGAAATGTCTGGCTGAAGACATCGAAATAATTCCCTTGGAGGAATTGGAAATCGACGAACATCTGAGATTTATTGAGCAACCAGTAGAAATCATGGGACGCGAGGAGAAGGCCCTCAAACGTAGCAAGATTCCGATCGTCAAGGTGCGATGGAACTCAAGGCGTGGACCTGAATATACTTGGGAACGTGAGGATCAGATGAAGAAAAAGTATCCTCACTTGTTCGAGCAAACATCCACGGAAACTCATGGTATGATTTAATTTTGGGGACCAAAATTCCTTAACGGGAGGAGGATGTGACAACCCTAAAACTTTTTGCTTTCTTTCCCCAGCGACGATAGCAACGACGACAGCTGATGCTGCGAACGCTACGACACAAGAATAATTTTCGGGACGAAAATTCCAATTTCAGGGGAATGATGTGACACCCGAGAATTTCAAGGTTAACTTCCGTTAGACAAACCCGTTAGTTACGTTATAAGTGTTAACTTAGTAGCTAATGCATAACTAGGCCGAATACGTCCACGACCTCTGGTTGATCACCGAACCCGTCCATATGTGTTATGTGTTCATCATTGATTGTCTTTATGTGCAAAGTGATTTAAATACATGACTTATTATTGTGAATAGCATGATTAATTGTAAATACTTGATTATGTGAAAATTGCCCAAATTTGGTAGTCAGCGAAACTACCGAGCGAAATTACAGATTCGCCCGGTAGAAGGCTAGACTGATCAATGTAACCGAGACCAGAGCTAGTTTCGCCTGGCCAGCGAAACTGCCAGCGAAACTAGCCTCTGATATAAATAAACATTATAAACCCTAGTAGCCTCATTTGCTCAAACCACACAACAACACACACACACACTCTCCGGGTCAGCCGAGAAGATCACCTAAGGACCAAGACCCCAGCCTCAATACCATCATCTCACCTCATTCATCGATCCTAGAATCATCCGTGAGTCCCAAAAACTATGTTTTATGCTTTTCTATATGTTTTCTTCTTAAAGCATGCTCAAATCTTCATGTAACTGCTTGATCTGCTAGTATATTGTTTAGGAATGCTAGATCTGTACTAAAATTGATAACTTTACGTGTGAAATCCATCCATGTTAGAGATTTGTGCAAACTAGGTCATTTTAGGGTTTTGAACCTATTTTAGAGATTTGATGATCAAAATGCATGTTAAACTTGATAAAGCTGCTTGATTTATGTTGGTAAATGCCTATGGATGCTAGATAATGAATTGCATGTATGATCAGAAGCTGTTAGGTTGATTTTTAGGCAAATCCGTATGTTTTTCGCGACCAGCGAAACTGTGTGTTCTCTGGGCGAAACTAAGTAGCGAAATTATATCTCCTTTCAGCGACACTGACCAGCGAAACTATAGTGTCGCCGGGAACCTGACCAGACCAGCTCGAGCGAAACTATCGAGCGAAATACCTGAACGAAAGTTCAAACCAGTTTCCCTGCGAAACTAGGCTAGCGAAACTGCGTCAGCAGTTTCGGGCGAAACTAGCCTAGCGAAACTGTGTCACCGGGCATTGCCTAGCGAAAGTGCTGCCCGTGCACCTAGCGAAACTGCCTAGCGAAACTATGCTAGCGAAACTAAGACCTGACCTAAAAACCAAACTTGTGAAATTTGCTTAAGTGTTATGCCATGACTTACATGATTATGCCATGATGAAACATGTTTGATATCTGATTCATATGAACCCTTGTTTATGATCAACCATTGGTGTCGTGTGTCGGTATGTCGAGTCATAGTTGCAACGTGCTATGTTATGGGCCATAGTGACGTTAAGTAAAGATTAGACACGAAACTAATACTTAAGACCTAAACGTGTTCTAGGTCTTCGTTAAGCAAACATAAATTGGATTACTTGAAGTGTAGCAGTGCAACCAAAGGTGAGTGTCACTAACCCGCTTACCGTGAGTCCGTTTGGGCCACACCGAATAACTTAACGAAAAACAATGCTGATAAACTCGAGAGTGCAAGGCACCTCCCTGATAAACTTGAGAACACGGGATGCTTGGCACCCACTTGATGATCTGAAGTGTTTTATGGGAAACACTCGTGAACTCTGAACAAACTATTTTTGAAACAAAACTGAAAACGTTTTAATATGGCTAGTGTAGGTTAAAGTCTAAACCATATGATATCACATGTTTTCTAAGGATGCCTGTTAATACATGGTTCCTGATCGTCATGTGAAGTATCGAATACAAGACGGAACGTTCAAGTTTAGGTCTGGCCGAACCATGGCCGAACTCCAGGTTCGGAGCCGCCGAGGCTTGGCCGAACCTGAGGTTCGGCCAGTCGTATTTCCAGCCTATAAATATGTTTGTCTTGTATAGTTTTAGGCAGGTTTTTCGAGTCATACATTCTCTAAGTGTACTCTGTGGTTCTCAGTGGTTAATACAAGTCTTCATTGTATTTACTCTTTGTGTTTTACTCATTTACATTGATTTCATATCGACTAAGTAGAAGATCCACACGCTCAAGCAATTTCAAGTGGTATCAGAGCATTTAGGTATCAGGCATTTGGTTTACTCTACTAGTCGGAGATTAGTGTTTTCGAGTTATCAAGTTCAATTTCACGATTTTGATTTTCAAAACTCGTTGTTCATCTTCATTTCTCGAATTTCTCGTTCAAAATATCATGATTCACGTCAAATATGTCTGTGTTTGCTCATTTTCAGTTAATTGAGTGTTTACAGCTCGAGAGGTGTCAATTTCAGTGAGTTTTTCCAAGTTTTTTCGAAATATCACGTTCGGCCGAACTTGAGGTTCGGCGTAACTGCTCCGCACTCCAAGTTCGGAGTTCGCTCGGTCTAACCGCTCCGAACGTCAGGTTCGGAGATCGTTCGGAGGTAGTTCGGTCCACGTTCGGTGCTCGTTCGGACCAGTTTTTCTTTTGTCGTCCGAAGGTCAGGTTCGGAGGACGTTCGGTGTATTTCAAGTTCGGACGAAGTTCGGCGATAATTCGGTGGAGGTTCGGAGGAGGTTCGGAGTGAACAGTAACTTGTGTTTCCAAAATGTCCGATTTTCAAGCGTTCGCGGCTATTCAAAACTCAGTTCAAGCGACTATGCAAACGATGATGAACTATGATAATGAAATTGGAACAAGTCAGAAAGTTCCCAAATTGCTAAAGTTGGAAGATTATCATAGTTGGGTTAAACGGTTTGAAGCATATGTCGATACAAATGACATTGATATGTGGTTAGCGTTCACTGAGCAATATGTTTATCCTAAAGATGAAACTGGTGAACCTATTCTTCAAAGAAAAATGTCTTCTGAACAAAAGAAAGCTTATCAAGCTGAGAAAAAGGCATACGGTACTTTAACGATGGCTTTGCCTAAAGAATTACTTCATCAATTTGCTGGTAATTACACATCGAAGAGTTTATGGGATGCCTTAGAGAAAAGATGTGAAGGCAATGACCAGTACAAGAAAAGTCGACAAAAGGTTTTGAAGAAAGAGTTTGACAGTTTTAAACATTATCAGAATGAAACGATTCCCAATCTGATTGCAAGATTTGCTCATCTAATGAGTGAAATGCGTTTGGTGAATCTTACTAAAGACGAAGCTGATATGAAAGAGAAGATTTTGGAAGCTTTACCTGAAAAATGGGAGAATTATGTTATGATGATTACTCATGACAAGGATTTTCAAGGATTGTCTTTCAATGATTTAGTTCAAAGAATTCAGGCTAGGGATATGGAGTTGATGGTGAACAAGTCTCTTCCTACACAAATTCAGAATCCTGCAGTGTATCATGGTGAAAATGATTCTACAATGAATGCTGGGAAATCGAATATTCTTAATTCTGCACCCCCGACAGCATTTCTGGCAGGTAAATCTGAATCTTCAAGTTATTCTTCTGCTGGTTGCAATGTTTCTGTTCCGAGTTCATCAAATCAAACTGCATTATCTGCTCAAACTGTTGATGATTATAATGCATTAATGTCTGCATTGGTATCTTCGTATTTTGGTGTTATCACGGGTGCTGTGAGTAATGCTGAGTTAGCTAACGAAGATTATGATCAGATTGATTATGATCATTTGGAGGAAATGGATCTGAATTGGCAGTATGCAATGCTGGTTCGACGAACGAAGAAATTTTTCAACAGAACTGGGAAGAAGAGACTGAATCAGGAAGGAAAGATTGGTTTGGATAAGTCGAAGGTGAAATGTTACAAATGTTCAAATTATGGTCACTTTGCTAGAGAATGTCCAAGTTCTGCAGATACTAAGTTGAAGACTGGTCATCATGCACATTTAGTTTATCATTCCCCTAATAAAGCTGAGAAGGTTGAGATTAAATCTGCTAATGTTGTTCATGATTGGACCAATACGTTTTCACATTCAAGTGAGTTTGCATGGAATGCAGATACTGAAGCTAAAAGGAATAATTCTAAACCTGCAATTGCTTTGACTGTTCGTCATATTGATGATGATAGCATTTTAACTGATTCCGATTCTTATTCAAGTGTATCTCTGGTTCAAGAAGATTTACCTAGAGTCTCTGAGAATTCAAAGGTTGAAGAGACTGAATGTCTTAACTGTAAGAAATTTCTTCAGGAGATTGCTAGTTTTGAACAAAGTCATCAAATATCTACTGAAGAGATAGTGGTGTTCAAGCAAGAATTGGAAGATTTTCAAAAGAAGTATTATGAGTTGGTTCATGTTCATGAAGATGTGTTAAAAGAGAAAGCAACATTGGCTGACGAATGTGAGACAGCAAAGGCTGAAGCTTTAGATGCAGCTCAAGATTTTGAGGATCTGTTTGAGAAAACTTATCCGGTTCAGAAAAAGTATGAAGAAGCAACTGCTCTTATTGCTACAACTGCTGTTACTGTTGAAAAGCTTCAGAACAAAATTTCTATGCTTCAAGATGAGAATACTCTCTATCGTGATAAGAATGAAGTCTTGACAAAGGATGTTGAGATTTACAAGAAAAAGAGAGAAAGTGTTCTTGAAGAGTTATTTGCTGAATGTGAGATCCGAAAGTTACAAACTTATGAATATGATGATCTCAATGCAAAGTTCATCAAGTCACAAAAAGAAGTGTTTGATGCTCAACAACAGATCAATGATTTAAAATTGGAGATTTTGGAGTTGAAGCGGCAAGTGAAGAATTGCAATTTATCGCCCACAATGCTAAATTTCTTATATAAGCTGGATCAGAGTTCAGATAGTTCTCAGAAATCTGATGTTCACTTGGTTCCTCAACCAGTGGATTTATCTGAAGTTACTGCTGCTCAGTTTGATCCAACAGATGAATTGCATGATTATTCCAAGTTTGCTACTCCACCCAAGAAGAACAAATCTAAATCCAAAAGGAAAGAAAAGCCGTTGGGCGAAGCTCCAAAATTTGCTTCAAAGTCTGTTTTGTTGGAGAATGAGAAAGTTTTTGATAAGGTTGTGTCAAGTTCTTCATCTGCAACTGAAGAAGAAAAAGTTTTGGTTGAGAAGAACAGGCTGAAGGATATCAAAGCCAAATTTACTAGTGAAGCTAAGGCGAGAGACGTTTCAGGTTCTTCTTCAAGTACTTCCAAGGTTTCAGGCTCCAAACACAAAGGTGTGGGGTTTGTTGTGCAGGAAGAATTGATTCAAACAAAGAAACCGGTGAAAGTTGCCCAGGCTCCTAAAGCAAAGAATGCAAAGAATTCACTATCTCAGAAGGAATTCACTTACTATTCTGGAAGATCGTCATCTTCAAGGAGTCCATCTCCTAGGTATGATTCCTCTGATGGTTTCTTTGATAATTTTGATTCTGAACATTCATCTGGTTTTTCAAAATCCAAATCTTTTTCGAATGTGTTTAGAGAACGACTATGTTATGTATGTCGTCAACCTGGACATCTTGCTACTGATTGTCCGACGACTACATATATCCACAAAACTGCTAAATATGTGGATAATAAAGGTCGAATTTTTGATGAATCGTGGTCCCCAAAGATGACATCAACTCGTAAATCGTCTTGGTCTACACCAAGTACGTCGGTTGAATCTGATTCAGGTTCTGATCAAAAATTTAAACTTTTACAAATTTGGAAACCAAAAGTTGTTTCCAAGGCCAACAATGACTTTGTGGAAGACACCGGGCGACCCGACAATGTTACATCGGGTCGATCCCAGAGCGACTAATGATTTATTTGGTGTCAACAGGTGTTTCAGGAAGACCTTTCAGTGATTGGATAATTGCTGATTGTGAAATATCTGTTCTAATTAATTTGATTTTCAAAATTAATTGTGTTTTCACAAAAGCTAAAATGCAAAGTATTCGTGTTGGTTGCTCAATTTTTCTTGGTTTTTCACTCCGTCTCATTCTGAGGGGGAGTTTGTTTTTGCAAAAATACAAAAATAGTGTTTGTTTTTCAATACGTAAAAATGAAAATTTATAAATAGAGTTGTCCTTTTTAGGGGGAGAAATTTGAAAAAGACAAAAACATTAAAATTGCAAAAAGCCAAAAACATTGAAAAATGAGAAATTGTATCCGACATGTTTGGGAAATGATGGTACATTGGCTGACATCGTCTGACTCATGGATAAAGTAAGTGAAAAAGCCATAAGACCATTTGATCGATGTGTAAGGTAGGCTCGGCAAATCAGAAAGTCTACGAATGTGATATACACTAAATCTGATGCTTGACCTAGTGGACAACATCTTGATGCATATCTCATGATATATCAAGAAAAAGATATGTGAAGAATAAAATGAGAAGTCACTGTGTATACATGTGTTCATTTTGCAAAGATTTAAACTTGTTTGATTTTCTTTATTTTGTCAAACGATCGGACTTTCTCTGCGTGTCGAAAGACCGACCTGATTGTTGTTCGTTTGACGTTCTGCTTTATTTTCTTTGGTGTTTCGTATAACTCATCGGACTTTCTCTGCGTGTACGGGAGTACCGACCTGATTGTTGTTGAGTTATACAATTTCAACTTGTTTTATTTTCTTATTTTGTTAAATCCGAGGCCTTATCTGCGTATCGAAAGATCGACCTTAAGGTAGACGATTTAACGTTCTCATTTCTTTTTGCATGGAACACAGTTGACTATATCATGAATACAATCATTATGTGATAAATATCACAAGTGAAATCACAAAATGTGATAAGCAAAGCATATCTGAGTATGTCTGATAGTGTGGGGTACACTGGTCAATGCATATCTAATAAATACCTTAACATATCCAGATGTTATGAGTATGATTGTGCCAGAGTTTAAATTTGGACTAAGTATATCTGCAATCGGCATGGCTTATGTGCTGCAGTAATTGAAATTGAAAAATAGTTCAGCATGTTTTGACCAATATGATTCCAAGTCGTGATCTTTCTCACAAAAGACAAAAATAGTGTTTGATTCTGTATGGCATTTACGTTCTTATCAGAAAATACCAAAAAGATTTTAGGTGTGTTTTGATGTAAAGTTCCTAAAAGCCAAAAAGATTTTGTTTCTGATTTGTTTTCGATTGATCAACACGGAATACAACATCATTTTCAAAATCATGATATCTTGGAGTCTCAAAGAGACGTTTTGCACCAAGATTATTTATGTTGGCAGGTTTCTAAGTGGAAAGAGAACATCACAATTTCAAGTCTTCTGAAGATTGTTGATAAAGAGGCTACACACGTTGCAATATCAAGTATTCAAGATTGAACTCATCGTCTAGATCGAGGAAGAGTTTGATAGAAGATACAAGATACAAGTTTTGAGAAGAGAAGTGATACTGCACATGCCGAGGGGGAGTTTGTTAATACATGGTTCCTGATCGTCATGTGAAGTATCGAATACAAGACGGAACGTTCAAGTTTAGGTCTGGCCGAACCATGGCCGAACTCCAGGTTCGGAGCCGCCGAGGCTTGGCCGAACCTGAGGTTCGGCCAGTCGTATTTCCAGCCTATAAATATGTTTGTCTTGTATAGTTTTAGGCAGGTTTTTCGAGTCATACATTCTCTAAGTGTACTCTGTGGTTCTCAGTGGTTAATACAAGTCTTCATTGTATTTACTCTTTGTGTTTTACTCATTTACATTGATTTCATATCGACTAAGTAGAAGATCCACACGCTCAAGCAATTTCAATGCCTTATAACTTAAAAGTCCTCAACTAAAATTGTGCCATTTATTTGTAAAGCGAGGGGATGTTGGGTAGATCTACTGGAGTTTGACAAACTCCGCCCCGTGGCACGGGAAGTGCACGGAGGAACAATATCAGCCTATTTGACCGTGGTCCCGAGAGGACACGGGGGAGGCAAAAAAAAAACCGCGATGACGTAGGTCCGCACCGAACGGGATGGCTCGGCCCCCACAAAATAAGTCAGCTTTGGTACAAACTTCCTTAGAGCATGGAACAACGGATTAGCTACCCGCGATATCGGTTGAGTCCTTTAACTTTACGGAACTAGTACATACCCGATGACGTAGGTCACGGACAAACCATTATTAACCTGAGAATTAATTACGAGCATTGCTTTTCACAAATAAATAACTTGTAAGTATATCTTGACACGAATTATGATTATGAGACCGGGCCAATGCATGACAAGCCCACTGTGAACTCACCAACCGTTAGGTTGACACTTGTGTGGTTTAAACTTTTGCAGATCGCTAAGGAGTATCCGCTGGAGGTTGGCATGGCACAGAAGATGTTTACTTTTATTTGTTTGTTGCAGCTCTAAAAAAAAGAAGGAGAAGAAGTGAAGATGGTGGTTCTAAGGTGGTGGTTGGTGGATGTTTTTGTAGGTGGTGGTAGTCTTTGGTTGCTTCACTGAGAGAAAAAAAAAAGAAACGGTGGTGGTTGTTTTGGTCGATCAACAAAGAGAAAAGGAAAGGAGATAGGTGGGTGTAGTTGGTAGATGGTGTGGTCATGAGGTGTCCAAGTCTTCTCCATTTTTACCATAAAATTCTCCTAATTTTATTTTATAAAAACTAACATGTAGTTGAAAGTTTTATATAAAACTTGTCATGATTTTATAAAATAGTTTAGGCATTGTAAATGTTCATCAAACATATAAATATTTGTGGTGTAAAATAATCCATAACTTTTATAAATAAACAATGTATAAAATTTATACAAGTTCATGGCAAATTTTTATAAAAATAATAAATGGTAACATGTTTTATAAAAATTAATACAAAGTTGATGGGCTAATATTATAAAAATTTACCCATTGGGTTTGGGCTTGATATTGGGCCTAAATGTTTAAAGTAAAGACGAAATTGGACAAGTTCGTCGGTTAGGGTCGTACGGGTCCAAACGGGGCACCGGTTCGAGGCCCGGGCCCGTTGTGTATCGGTTGAGTTTGCGGGTTGCCATGATCATTCGGAATATTAAGTCTGAGTAATGGGTTAAGGGTTCGAGCTCGGTTTCATTATTTTAGGCTCGTTGGGCCTATTGGGCCTAGTTGGGCTCAACGGGGTTAACGATTGAGGTTTTGGCTTAAGTCTTGACAATGATTTCAGCTTGTGGTGTTTTCATTTCGTAAAATAAATAGTTGGAGTCGGTTACATCAGTTTTTTTTTTCCAGAAATCAGATATAGTTTCCAGTTTTGTACACGGGTTACGGTTAACGTTTTCAGTTTCGACAGTTCATGGCAGTTTTAAGCTCGACCGTCCAGATTGTTTAAAATCGAATATTTTTAAACATACGATCGCTTATCAGTTTGATGTGTCGGTTATACAAGCGTACGACACCAGTTCTGGATAAAATATAAAAATACATTTTATATTTAATTTTCTTGTTATTGAAATTTACGGGAATACGCTTCTAGTACAAACGCGGGATTAGGCTTACGTCATTAGTTAACGGTCAGGCACAGTAATTAACTGTTTAAACAATAAACAGATCGGTTAATGCACCTTAATACTTAATTAGAAAGTCAAGGTAAAGAGGTTTGACCTAGGTTTTCGGACGAGGTGTCACATTCTCCCCCAGTTAGAAGAATTTCGTCCCGAAATTCAGTTCTTGATCACTGGTTGTTTGTGACGTTTCCGAAAAGACGAGGGTATTTCAGACGCATTTGGTCCTCGCGCTCCAAAGTATACTCTGGACCTCGCCGTGAGTTCCAGCACACTTTGCCAATGGGAATGCGGCTATGTTTCGTTCCCTTAAGGTCTCGGTCATGTATCTCGACAGGTTCCTCAATAAAGTGAAGTGTTTCGTCAACTTGAATTTTGTCAAGTGGGACGACAAACGTTTCATCAGACAAGCATTTCTTAAGATTACTAACATGAGCGACATCATGTACACTGCTAAGCTCTACGGAAGGCGCAGACGGTAAGCTACTGGTCTGATTGTTTCAGTGATTTCAAATGGACCAATGTAACAAGGGTTAAACTTTCCTCGTTTGCCGAATCAGATGGCACCTTTCCAAGGCGACACTTTTAACATGGCGCGATCATCCTTTTTAAAGTATAAGGGTTTGCGATGATTGTCGGCAGATAAATTTCAATAGTCTGATAAAAGAATGAGGATTGACACACGGATGAACGAGGTTTTGAGTATGAAGGTTTCTGGACAAGTCAGGATTTCTCATGAATGGGCTCTACCAGGATTTTCATGTAGTTCAAATTACAATTATGTGTGCACCCACAATTGTGATTTGCCTTACATGATCAGCCTAAGCTTTGCTCATACTTGAGTTTTCAGTTTGTCGAAAAATGAAATGTATCGGGGACAATATGGCTTATGGAAAAGTTTAGATTGATTCACTACCGGACGGGATCTTCCTTGATTCCCGGGATTTCTAATGATAACAATATTGGAAATGCGGTTTGGCTCCAATATATTGGTCTTGCAGTCTAAGATCTTAATAGGTTCTAGACAAGATGGGTGTATAGGCCAATGGTCCAATCCCTTCCAGGATCTCAAGGGACCGATGAGGTTTAAGCATACCTAGCTTTCCAGGCCTAGTTACCTCCGTCTGAGACATAATCCATTATAAGGTTTTGAACCCCCTTATAGATTTCAAGGGTTCGTGTCGAGTGTTAAGTAGTTCTCCTGGAGATTACCTATGGCTTTCAGAAATTGAAGGTCTCCTTAGTAGTTTAATGAACTATCACTGGACCAGTCAGATGGCTGTTACTGGCTTCGGTCCAGCGAAGGGGCGAATGAAACTTTCTTCCATACAAGCCTTCAAAAAGGGGCGGCTTGAATATTCGAGTGATATCTATTGTTATGAGGAAACTCGGCGAGTGGAAAATGGTTGCCTCAACCATTGCCTATGTTTGTCTTGCGTGATGACGATCTGTCACATAACTACGCAACGTACCTTTTTAAGGTCTAGATTTTTCCTTTTGATTTGGTCATCAGTATAACTCATTCATACATACATTTTGTTGGATCCCTGGGTGGATGGAATATCTTGATTTGTGGGCTTCATCAAACGCTAGCCTTCTCATGTGTCTGTGGCTAGGTACCCATAGTCTATCCAAAAAGTTCATGGTTCCATCAGGCTTTTCAATCAGTTGTTTCTCCATGCCGTGCAGGCATTCATTTTCAGATTCACAGGCTTAAGAGCTTCGATTTGAGCGTCACGAACTTGTGACGTGAGGTTCGAGTGTATGGTCATTCTTAATGCTCGAACACGACGCGGTTTGGCATGTTCTTTCCTGCTTAAAGCATTGGCTACAATGTTAGCCTTGCCCGGGTGATAACGAATCTCACATTCGTAATCGTTAAGCAGTTCAACCCATTGTCGTTGTCTCATGCTTAGCTCTTTCTGGTTAAAGATGTGCTAGAGGCTCTTGTGATCGGTGAATATAACGCACGTAGTCCCATAGAGGTAGTGCCTCCAGATTTTGAGGGCAAAGACAACGGTTCTAAGTTCTAAGTCGTGATTCGTGTAATTCTTCTCATGAATCTTCAGTTGTCGAGAGGCGTAAGCGATGACTTTCTCACGCTACATCAGTACGCAACCCAAGCCTTGATGCGAAGCATCACAGTATACAACGAAATCGTCGATTCCGTTTGGTAAGGATAGGATTGGGGCGTTGCAAGGTTTTTGCTTCAACAACTGGAAAGCCGTTTCAGTTTTTATCATCCCAGATGCATTTCTTATCTTCTGGGTCAGGGTGGTCAGTGGCTGGGCTATCTTGGAAAAATTCTCAATGAATCGGCGATAATAGCCAGTGAGATCTAAGGATTGACGAATCTCAGTTGGCGTCGTGGAAGTATTCCAATCTTTGATTGCTTTAATCTTAGACGGATTAACGTGAATATCGTGGTCGTTGATCACATGACCCAGAAAGTGTACTTCGCGAATCCAAAAATCACATTTGGAGAATTTCGCGTACAACTCTTTTTTCTTCAACAGTTCTAAGATGAATCTCAAGTGTTCCTCGTGTTCGTTCTTACTATGTGTGTAGATAAGAATATTGTCGATGAACACGAAAACAATTTTATCCAAGTATGGTTTGCACACGTGATTCATTAAGTCCATGAATACGGCCGGTGCGTTAGTCAAACCAAATGGCATAACGAGGAACTTGTAATGACCATAGCGTGTTCTAAACGCTGTCTTTGAAACATCTTCATCTCTAACTCGAAGTTGGTGGTACCCCGACCTTAGATCGATCTTGGAATGGAAGCATGATCCTTGAAGTTGGTCAAATAAGTCATCGAGCCTTGGAAGCGGGTAACGGTTCTTCACAGTCAGTTTGTTCAGCTCTCGGTAGTTGATACACATCCTGAACGTTCCATCTTTCTCTTTCACGATTAACACGGGAGCACCCCACGGGGAGTGGCTTGGATGAATAAAGCCCTTATCTAGCAACTCTTGCAGTTGGCTAGATATCTCTTGCATTTCAGACGGTGCCAGTCGGTAAAAGGGACCTGGCAACGGGGCGGCTCCGGGTGTTAGGTCTATGCGAGACTCTACCTATCGTGCTGGGGGTAAGCCTGGAAAGTCTTCTGGAAAGACTTTCAGGTATTTGCAGGCAATAGGACGTCTTTGATAGGCTTCTCTTTCAGTTTTCTTCTCAGTGACATGAGCTAGGATAGTATGGCATACCTAGCGGAGGAATTTCTGTGCTTTCCTACAAGACAGGATAGTTAGTTCGGCTCCACTCTTTTCGTCTTGTACGTTCAGAGTGTTGCCGTCCGCTAATGGCACTCTAACCATTTTCTCATGACACATAATTTCAGCATGGTTCTTGCTAACCAGTCCATTCCAATTACTACATTGAAACTTCCTCGATGCATGGGCATTAAGTCGATGCTGAAATAATGGTCAGCGGTTAGTCTGGGTAGATTACTCTGGTTCCTAACAAATCTCCATTTGCTAAATCAATTGCAAACTTAGTGTCTAAGGTAAAAGGGGCGATTTCACGTAATTGACTAAAATCGATAGACGCAAGGCTTCTGTCGGCATCAGTACCGAATAACATAGAGGTATAATTGCTATTTAGCATAAACGTATCCATCACCGTATTGGGGTCACGACGGGCGTCTCCGGCGTTGATCACGAAAGCTCTTCCTCTAGCATGGTTAGCATTTTGATTCTTCGCCTTCAAGCATTCCTTTGTAATGGCTAATTTCCTCGCAACCGTAGCAAGTGCGATTTGGGCAATCACGTGCTACATGTCTTTTAACCTTGTAGATGTTACAGTAGACATTACCACAATCGAGATTGTGGTGTAGGTTGCATTAGGAGCATAGGGGTGTTGTACCGGTGTAACCGGTCCTTCGGATAGGGGTGAACAGTTCACGGAACCTCTAAAAGGTGTAGGCTTTAATTCATAAAGTCCTTTTATGAATATTCACGAGGGCTTACAATGTTAGGTTAAAACATTGACACAATTTGGTGAAATTGTGGTCTGGTGTTTTCTAACCTTGGTTAATTCATTCTTACTGCGCGCCCCATCGTCCGCGTGATGTTGGGTTGCAGTAGCAGTGACGGTTTCAGCAACCCATTGAGCAATCAGTTCCTCGATTTCAGCAGCGCTCAAGGGCGGAGGAGGTGAGGCGTCTATGGTGGCTCGGCGTCTAGGTGGCATACTTTCGCTTTAAGTTATTAATGTCAACATAAAGGAAAGTCTAGATTATATGTGAATGGGGTTATTGCATGCGTGAGAATAACTGCCACGACATACATCCATGGTACCAAAATATGACGCGCAAGCACGACCAAGAAACAGGAAGTAGAGGGGAACATCATACGCGTATAAACGACATGATAAAACGATATAACGACAGCAACAGTAATGACATCAATCCTAAACGTGGAAATCATTATCATAATGCTAGTTTCTGTTACCACCATATTAACTGGTAGAATATACGATAGTCAAAAGAGGATAAGTCTTTATCTTGGGCTTGCAGTCTCGTCGCAACAAAATATGTTAATATTTTTCATTGCTAAAACGAGGGATCAAAAGTCTAGATTCTTAGCCAAGCTATCTAGAGTGGCGGTAGTCCAGAGGGCATAGTTAAGGTGGTGGTGATCTGAGCAATGAGGTTCATGTAACAGAACACTCGCCCAGGGAATTTCTCCAGGTAAGCAACACTCGTCCGGAAGGACTCGTTGGCCAATAGCAGATCTGTGTAGGCCATGTTGACAACACTCATACGAGCGTGCAGTGACTCCATAACACCAAGTGTGGAAGCCTGGTGATGCTCCATGGCGGTTGAAAGGGTCCCTAGTGTCGCCAGATTGGTCCAGGTGGGGAGTCTAGTGATCTCATCGTTGATTACCGCAAAGGCTTGTTCGTGATATCTCAGGCATGTCACCAGTCGCAGTGGTCGCACTGCCAGCAGCAGCGGTGGGAATCGGGTGGTTCGAGGAGTCGTCCGAGAGACGGGGTCACAATGGTCTCAGAAAAGTTGATGGTAATGAGGATTGTCGGATAGTACCAACCGTGAGAATGTCCTGCTCTGGGCTGGACAACTCAAGGTCCTCAGGGGAAGGTGTGTACTCAGGCACGACTGTGTCTTTTCCAGAGGAATCAGATATGCAGATGACCTCTTCGGAAGTCATCTCTGCGGTAATATTCCATGAGATAACATAGTTGGTAACACGACAACAACATCTAGAATAAAAGGTATAAATGTACCAGTTGTAGTAATACTAACTCGTATAAGTAAAACATAAGTTAACGTAACCAATATGATAAGGAATTGGTCTTGCGTGCAAACGGTAGCTTCGGAGCGGGTTATAGTCCAGGTTTGGTTTTTGTTTATTTGTTTAACCTAGTTCGCTATAACCACGGCTCTGATACCAAACTGTCACACCCCGGTCAACGGATTTGTGTGTGAGCGAGACGGAATCATAGTCGCAGATATACAGAACAACTTCTACTAAATTCAAACGTCATTTAAAACATAATACCATTCATGTTACAGCAGAAAGTTGTGGTGAAATGATAATGTCTTACATTTGAATAAAAGTCTTAGTTTGATATTGAAATCATAAATCAGTTTATTTAAGATAGGTCGGGACTACGACTCCGGTGAAGCAGGGTTGAAAGTTACAGTGAAGCCCCATTTGCACGTCTTCCATGATAAGCTTAGATACCTGAGAAATCATGAGTTTTAAAAGGTCAACATAAAGTTGGTGAGGTTCACAGGTTTATGATTCTATGGTAAGTTTGTGAAAACAGTTTACAGCATGTTGGAATAACAGTTTACGGTATGTTGGAATAACAGTTTATGTGTTAGAGCATATTCCTATGCTATGAGTGTCTCGTGTATTGTATCTATGTGAGCGTGTCTAAGTGATAGTTGTAGTGACTATTTGGTTATGGGCGTACCACATGGTCCGGCGGACCATGTGGTCCGGCGTATCAGTTTGATACGCTGGGTGATTAGTCACTTACTATAAATAGGTGTCGTGTTAGAATGTGCAAGTAACTAGTTGAAACACTTCTGTCATTCTACACCTTTCTGTGTGTGTTTCTAGAGAGAGAAACTAGAGAGTCTTCTTTGTATCTTCAAGTGATCAATAAGAATTCTCTTATTTACATCCGTTGTTACTATGATTGATTGATACACGCAGTAGTAAGATCGTTTCTCGTTTCTACAAGTGGTATCAGAGCATTTGGTTGCTCTACTGCTGTGTTTTTGATCAATTTTCGGAGTTTTAGAGAGAGAAAGCTTGGGTTTGGTAAGTTTTTCTTCAATTTTTTCCAATTCTGAGTGATTCCAAGGATAAAAATGATTTCTGTATGCTTCTGGAGTATTTTCGCATCATATTGATCCAGTTTTCAGCTTCAATTGTCAAAATTTGTGAAAAACAGTCGATTTTTGCGTTTTCTGCGTCTGGTCCGCTGATAGATCAGCTGGTCCGCCGGTTGATCCGCACAGGCAATCTTCATCAACCTGGTCCGCGGCAGTTACAGCGTATCATTTGGTCCGCCGTACCAAAATTTGGTCCGCCGTATCAAAATCTGATCCGCTGAAGATTTCTGGTCCGCTAGTTCATCTGATCCGGCATCTGGTCCGCTAGTTCAATTCTGATCCGCTAGTTCATTTCTGGTCCGCTGAATATCATCTGGTCCGCTGGGATTTATCTGATCCGTAGTTTCACACTGATCCGGAATCTGGTCCGCTGACTTTGTTTTGGTCCGCTGACAGAAAAGTGACTTTCACTAAAACTGACGTAACTTGCAAACCGTTTGGAGTTACGGAACCCAATACCAGCCAAAACGTTCGTCTTTCCGAGATCTAGGACGTGTACCCGCCTACGGCCAGTACCGAGCAGTTTTGACCCCCAAAATCCGCTTGGAAGACCTTCGTTTTTGAGTTCGAAGTTTTGAAGTATCATTTTACGTTGAAAAATGTCCGATTTTCAAGCATTTGCGGCTATGCAAAGCACGGTACAAGCTATGCTCAATTTTGATAATGAAATAGGAACAAGTCAGAAAGTTCCCAAGTTGTTAAAATTGGAAGATTATCAAAATTGGAAGCAACGTTTTTCTGCATACATCAGCACAAATGATATTGATTTGTGGATTCCGATTCGAACGTTGTATGTGCGTCCAACTGACAATGGAGAATATAAAGAGATTCAAGATTTTGATAAGGATGAACGAAGGAGTTATGAACTTGAACAAAAAGTTTATGGTTATCTTACCATGGCTTTACCTACTGAGTTGTTACATCAATTCAGTACTTGCAAAAAGGCTAAACAGTTATGGGATGCTTTATCTGCTCGATGTGAAGGCAATGATCAGTATAAGAAGAGTCGAAGGAAAGTATTGAACAAAGAATTTGAAAATTTTCAACAATACGACAAAGAAAATATTTCTGCTCTTGTTTCCAGATTTTCACATCTTATTAGTGAGATGAAAGTAGTCAAGATTGAAAAGACCGAGGAAGAATTGAAAGAGAAATTGATGGAAGCATTACCAGAGAAATGGGAAAATTATGTGTTGTTGCTTACTCATGATAAAGATTATTCCACATTATCATTTCATGATTTGACTGGAAAGCTTCATGCTCGAGAAATGGAAATGATGAATTCAAACAAGTCCACTGCTCAATTACAAAATCCTGAGTTATATCATGGACAAAATTCTGCAAGTATCAATGCAAAATCTAAATCATCTGGTTATGATACATCAAATCCACCTCAAACAGCATTTGTTGCTGATCATGGATCAGGAAAGTATGAAAGTTCATCAAGGAGGTGCAGTTTCACTACTCCTGATAGATCATCTGCTAGTTCGATTAATGGGAAGTCAGCTGAAGATTTAGTTGCGTTGTTATCTGGATTCATATCATCTTCTTCTGGCGATATATTTAGTCAAATTGGTAACTCTTGTCTATATAGAGAGGATTTAGATCATATGGATGAAGATCAGTTGAACAAATTAGATTTGGAGTGGCAGTTTGCTATGCTAACTGAAAGAGGTAGAAGATTTATCAAGAAACATGGAACGTCATCTATTTTTCAAGGAGACAAACTTGGTCTAAATAAGTCACAGATCAAATGTTTCAAATGTTCCAAATATGGTCATTTTGCTCGTGAGTGTCCTGCAAAAGAAAAGGTGGTTCAGACAGCTGATAAAACTGCTTCACCTCAAATTGCTTTGACTGCTATTTCTTCTGCATCAAAAGAACAAACATCGAATGAAGGTTATGATTGGGAGGCTGATTTTCCTGATGAGTCGTGTTTTGTTGCTCAAATTGTTCACAGTGATGACGAAGAAGAGATAACAGATTCTGATTCAGATGTTAGTAGTTATGGAAATAGTGGTTATGAATCTGTCTGTGAGTTTTGTTCTCAAAAAGATAAAATGATTCAAGGTTTAGTTAAGGAAAAAGAAGATTTGGTTGCTGATAGAGAAAAGTTGGAAGGTATGATCCAAGAGTTAGAATCTCAAAAAGAAAAGTTTTCAGTTTTTCAGACAGAGTTAATTGAAAAAGAGTTGCAGTTTCAAGGTGTTGAGCAGGAATTTGAAAAGAAATTTACAAAATTATCTGAAGAAAAGGCTGACTTAGTCAAGGAAGTTGCAAAATGGAAGGCAGAAGCTGAGGATGCTGCCAATGATTTTAATAATTTGTTTGAAAAGTCCAAGATTAAACTTGATTTACTTACCAAGGCTTCTGATGATTCGGTTGCTAAAATTGAAGTATATCAGCTTGATATGGAGAAGTTGTTAGATGAGAAGCGAGAACTGGCAAGAGTAAACAAGTTGCAAAATGCAAATTTGGATATTCAGAAAAGAAACGAAGATAAACTTGAGAAGGAATTGTTGGCCGCTCTAGATGAGTTGAGATTGCAAAAGTATGAAACTAATAAAGTGGCAAAGAAGCTAATTGCATCAGAAAAGGAGTTGGCTGAAGCTCTTCAAAGAATTTCTGAATTAAAGATTGAAGTCATTGATTCAAAACGTCTTTTGAACAATGTTACTAACTCACAATCTTTTACAAGTTTTCTGGCCAAGGATGATAATTTTGAGAAGATGTTCAACAAAACTGTGTCACCACCAGGAAGTCTCAAAGAAGGCGTTCATGATTTGAAAGAAAAGGCTGAGATTGGTGATTATTCTGAGTTTGTTGGTTCCAAATCTGCTGAAGAAAAGCAAAAGGAAAAAGGCAAAAGTATTGAAGCTTCTGAAGCTCAAAAGGTTGTGTCTGGGTCTTCGTCTTCAAAAGCTGACATTGATGAAACAATTATCAATGCTCCAAAAGATATCAAGAAAGTTAAAGCTGAATTTTCTCGTCTTGCAAAGACCGGGCATAAATCATCTGATTCAGAAGAGAAAGTTTCTGGAAAATATACAGGTTTGGGATTTCAAAAGAAACAGGTTGATGTGAATGTTTCAAAGGTTCAACAGCAACAGCATTTGAAGAAAGTTAATCTGAAGCAAGTAAAGAAAGAAGTTTTTAAAGCTGACAAAGTTCAACCCGAGAGGTTCTACAAACTCAAGGGTTCGGAACAAATATTTTCTGATAATGAATTCCCGCTACATTGTGTAGATGCTCGGAAAGTTGCTGAAGTTTTTGTGACGAATGTTGATTCAAAGACCAAGAAGCAACAAGGTGCTAAATATTCTTCTGGAGGATCCAATTCTACTCCAAAGAGCCCGACATCCAGATGGGTTCATGATCATCGATTTCAGGTATATGATAATTTTTATGATCATTTTGGAGATGAATATGTTTGTGAAGCTATGCAGGTTCCAAAGACAAGAAACATAAACAATCGTTTGTGTTACAATTGCCGTCAAAAAGGGCATATGGCACATGATTGTCCGGTTTCTGCTGCTTCTAGTTATAGAAAAGGAAAGGTTCCATTTGTTGGTAAAGCTGCCAAACAACGATTCATTGATGAAAATGGCAGAGTATTTGATGAATATCCACAACCTACATTTTTCAAAACTCAAGGAAGATTTATTCCACGTTTTCAAAATGTTCCATATGTAGGTTGTTCGTCACAATCGACTGTGACCGGTTCATCAGATACTGATTTACCAAAACAACAAATCTGGAAACCTAAAGTGGTTTCGAAAGGAAATCAAGATACTGGTCGACCAGAAGCAATTCGCTTCGGGTCATTTATAAACTGATGTGTTTGACCAGTGTGCAGGTACTTCTAGAAGGCCCGTTGGTGATTGCAAAGTTACTGATGGAGAAGTATTCTGCTGATTTAACTTAAATTACATGTGATATCAAATTTCAAAACTGAAATTTTTCTGAAAGCTAAACTTGAAAGGTATCCATGTCGAAAGGTCAATTTTCTTTCTTTTACATTTCGTATGTAGCTTAGGGGGAGAAAATTGAAAACCAAAAATAGCGTCTTTGTGTTTTTGTTGGTATTAAAATGAAAATCCAAAAATAGAGTTTTCATTTTAAGGGGGAGAAAAACAGAAAATACAAAAACATTGAAAAAAATAGAAAAATTCAAAAACATTGAAAAATGAGAAATTGTATCCAACATGATTGGGAAATGATGGTACATTGGCTTACGTGTCTGACTCATGGATAAAATAGATGAAAAAGCCATAAGATCATTGTTTGATGTACTTGGTAGGCTCGGCATTAAATCAGAAAGTATACAGATGTGATAAACACATTAAATACTAATGCTTGACCAAGTGGACAACATCTTGATGCATGTCTCATGATATCAAGAAAAGATATGTGAAAAAGAAAATGAGAAGTCACTGTGTATACATGTGTTCATTTTGCAAAGATTTAAACTTGTTTGATTTTCTTTATTTTGTCAAACGATCGGACTTTCTCTGCGTGTCGAAAGACCGACCTGATTGTTGTTCGTTTGACGTTCTGCTTTATTTTCTTTGGTGTTTCGTATAACTCATCGGACTTTCTCTGCGTGTACGGGAGTACCGACCTGATTGTTGTTGGGTTATACAATTTCAACTTGTTTTATTTTCTTATTTTGTTAAATCCGAGGCCTTATCTGCGTATCGAAAGATCGACCTTAAGGTAGACGATTTAACGTTCTTATTTCTTTTTGCATGGAACACAGTTGACTAAATCATGAATACAATCATTATGTGATTAAATCACAAATGAAATCACAAAGTGTGATATAAAAGGAACAAAAAACATATCTGAGTATGTCTGATAGTGTGGGGTACACTGGTCAAAGCAAACTAAATCAATCAATAACATATCCAGATGTTATGAGTATGATTGTGCCTGAGTTTAAGATGGACAAATTATACCAGTAATCGACATGACTTGTGTGCTGAAGTAATTGAAATTGAAGTGTAGTTCAGCATGATATGACCAATATGATCCCAAGTTGTGATCTTTCTTGCAAAAGACAAAAATAGTGTCTGATTCAGTATTGCATTTATGTTTCATATCTGAAAAGTTCAAAAAGATTTTCGGTGTGTTTTGATGTAAAGTTTCAAAAAGCCAAAAAGATTTTGTTTCTTATTTGTTTTCGACCAATCGACATGTGATACGAAATCAAAATTTCAAAACTATATCTTGGATTCTCGAAGAGAATTTTTGTGCCAAGATTAAATTAATTTTCAAAAGAAAAGGAAACCGCGTTTCTGTCTTCTGAAATTGCAGGTGTGTGTGTCAAGACTCAAGCATGGTGAGAGGGGAGAGTATGAAGTATATTTCACAAAGTGGATCTTGAAGATCAAAGATGATACAAGAGTGATCCAGCCATGCAAGCTCTATTTCTGACAAGATTTCAAGTCAAAGATCGGATGCAGCAATGTTGAAGATTGAAGACTGAAGTTTAGTTAGAGAATAGATACACTACACGTTAAGGGGGAGTTTGTTAGAGCATATTCCTATGCTATGAGTGTCTCGTGTATTGTATCTATGTGAGCGTGTCTAAGTGATAGTTGTAGTGACTATTTGGTTATGGGCGTACCACATGGTCCGGCGGACCATGTGGTCCGGCGTATCAGTTTGATACGCTGGGTGATTAGTCACTTACTATAAATAGGTGTGTGTTAGAATGTGCAAGTAACCAGTTGAAACACTTCTGTCATTCTACACCTTTCTGTGTGTGTTTCTAGAGAGAGAAACTAGAGAGTCTTCTTTGTATCTTCAAGTGATCAATAAGAATTCTCTTATTTACATCCGTTGTTACTATGATTGATTGATACACGCAGTAGTAAGATCGTTTCTCGTTTCTACATTATGGTATGTTGGAATAACAGTTTACGGCATGTTGGGATAACAGTTTACGGCATACTTAAATGTTACGTTGGTTTACTGTCGTGGTTGTAAGATCCTACCATGAACCTCAAATTCGAATACTAACGGATTACCCACTCATAGCATTCTATCCCAAGAATACCGAACAGGCGAGAATAACTGACGTGTACCCCTTGACAATGTACGTAGTCAGGATTGGAGCTACAAATCTGGGCAGGGTTGTCAACCCAAATAGATCTATTCACTAGTTATCGTTTCGAGCAGAACTAATCGAATTCAATTAATAGTGGGATTCAGTTGTACTAACGTTGATAACGATAAAGTACCAGTTGTTTGGGATACAGAATTGAACATGTAGTCCTACGGCTAACAGGTAAACCATAACATTAAGTAAAAAAAAACATTTTATCAGTTCATGATTTCTCCCCCATAAATGTAAAACAGTTGAAAAGAAAAGGGGCCGTGAAACTCACTTGATTCAGTGGTAAAGATGGTTTGCCGAGTGGCAACAAGCAAGTATAGTCCTATTAAAAGATAAGACAACATGCATAAGGGTCCACATAATCATTTGAGTAACGAACGTTACCCAAATGATACCGGTCAAGTCTTGACGTATAATCCCGTTTGTAGCGTTTGAAAACCCGTTAGTTAATCAGTTTACAAAATCAGTAAATGCAAACGTTCACGTTTAAAGGCATTTAATGTAAATTGAATATAAGAAATGAACATGCGATAACGTATCATGAAGACCAGTTCAATCAAGTCTTGAACATTGTTTTAAATAATAATATTTATTATTATTTTTAGGTTCGCTCGATCGATTGTATATTTAATCGTGTCAAGTTATAAATATATAACTAAGGCTCATAATTATTATGAAATAACTATTCTAACTTGTCGGACTAATTTATCAGATTATTACAAGTTAACGATTTAATGAATAAACACAAGTAGGTATTAAAGGTTATTTTTAATATTAAACTCATGTTTAGGAAAATTAGGGTTTTAAGTTAATATAAATATAATTATTATTAAAATAATTATATTAACAAACCATGATGAGTTTAACTCAAATTAGGGTTTCTAAACTCATATAGATAATTATTCGTCAAAAATAATTATTTAGGTTTAGTCACGACGTAAAACGTTTTAAAACGTTTTAAATATTTCATTTCATTTTCAAACGTTTAAAAATAAAACATTTGATCCGGTTAAACGTTTTGATTATTTTGATTTATTTAAAATAATCAAAATGTTTAAAATATGTTTTTCATAATTTCTATAAGTCTTTTGATTTTATTTTTATAAAATCATTTTTAAATAACTTTATTTATCAAATAAAGCTAAGTTTTAAATTGAAGACTTTTTATAGAAAAATTTCCAACATAAAACATTTTCCACTTTTTGAATAAAATTCAAGATTTATACTTTTTATGTCAAGTGACATAAATATGTTCTTTTATCATTTTTGATTTAAAATATATTTATATATATATATATATATATATATATATATATATATTTTTTCCATTTTATTTCCATAAATTCTAAAACAAGCATTTAAGTCTTGTTTTCTTAGAAATTATATTTTTATAAAATGTGACCATTTTATATAATAAATTTCATGATGACATTTTATGTTTTAAATTGTCCAAGTAATTTTATAAAATTACCAACTTAAATATAAAAGCCATGCAAAATCATTTAATTGTTTCTAAGCTATCATTTTATGTCCAACGTTTATATAACACTTCTAATGTCCATATTAGTTCAAATACGACACTAACACCATATTTAGTCCATGATAATTGTTATTAGCATACAATAATCCATAGATAAGATGATTAACAACTAAATTCACAATTAATAATTCCAACAATTTATAATTTACTAAATGATCATGATAATAACAATTATCTAATCATGCACAATATGTAAATTATCATAAAATCATCCAAAGACCAATTTAAATCATTAAACTAGTAAGCTTAACCATGTGTTTTTATTTTCAATAAAAACACTACACATTAGTGTTAGGAAAAATATAAGATGATCAAACTTATTAGTAAGTTATAAACTTAAGTTTATATATTTTTCCATGGATAAAAACACCTCATCATTTAACCTTACAATCTTTAAGAAAATAAAGAAAATAGTTTAGGTGTTTGTGATTCTTAGCAAATCTCGGGTTTTTTTACGGTTTAGTTGTCAAGATTCGGGGGATCGTTTAGGAACGTTATTAACCAATAAAAACGTAAACGAAAACGGTTCAAAAGACTCACAAAAGGAGAGGAGAACAAAACGATCAAGAGAAAGGTGACGGTGGTGGCTCGGTGGTGCTCGGCGGTGCTTGATGGTCCACGGCAGCAGCTCCGCAGCTGCTAGCGGCGGCTGAGGGTGGTGGGAACAGCAGAAGTAACAACGGGACAGCAGTAGCAACTCGCGACTGGGTGGTGGTGCGGTTGGGTGGTTGTCGTCGAGAAGGGAGGAACGGAGGAGGAAGGTGGCAGTTGGACAACAGCTTCCTGCGGCGGCAGCAGCAGCTGTTAACGGCGGCAGCAGCTGCTGTTAGCGGCGGCAGCAACAGCTGTTAGCGGCTGCAGCAGCAACATTTAGCGGTGGCAGCAGCAGCTGTTAGCGGCTGCAGCAGCAGCTGTTAGCGGTGGCAGCAGCTAGGCAGGGTGGTCGTGGTGTTCCGCCGGGAAGAAAAATAAGAGAAGAAGAGGGACGGTGGCGATGGTTGCTGTTGTTGGTGGTTCCCGGTTGTGGTGGCGTGGCTGATATGGTTTCACCGGAAAAAGAAAAGAGAGGGGCAAGGTGGCGGTGGTGGTTGTTGCTTGTTGTTGATCACCCAAAAAAGAAAAGGAAGTAGGGATGGTGATGGTGGTCTTTGTTTGTTGCAGCTCTCAAAAAAAGAAGGAGAAGAAGTGAAGATGGTGGTTCTAAGGTGGTGGTTGGTGGCTGTTTTTGTAGGTGGTGGTAGTCTTTGGTTGCTTCACTGAGAGAAAAAAAAAGAAACGGTGGTGGTTGTTTTGGTCGATCAACACAGAGAAAAGGAAAGGAGATAGGTGGGTGTAGTTGGTAGATGGTGTGGTCATGAGGTGTCCAAGTCTTCTCCATTTTTACCATAAAATTCTCCTAATTTTATTTTATAAAAACTAACATGTAGTTGAAAGTTTTATATAAAACTTGTTATGATTTTATAAAATAGTTTAGGCATTGTAAATGTTCATCAAACATATAAATATTTGTGGTGAAAACTAATCCATAACTTTTATAAATAAACAATGTATAAAATTTATACAAGTTCATGGCAAATTTTTATAAAAATAATAAATGGTAACATGTTTTATAAAAATTAATACAAAGTTGATGGGCTAATATTATAAAAATTTACCCATTGGGTTTGGGCTTGATATTGGGCCTAAATGTTTAAAGTAAAGACGAAATTGGACAAGTTCGTCGGTTAGGGTCGTACGGGTCCAAACGGGGCACCGGTTCGAGGCCCGGGCCCGTTGTGTATCGGTTGAGTTTGCGGGTTGCCATGATCATTCGGAATATTAAGTATGAGTAATGGGTTAAGGGTTCGAGCTCGGTTTCATTGTTTTAGGCTCGTTGGGCCTATTGGGCCTAGTTGGGCTCAACGGGGTTAACGATTGAGGTTTTGGCTTAAGTCTTGACAATGATTTCAGCTTGTGGTATTTTCATTTCGTAAAATAAATAGTTGGAGTCGGTTACATCAGTTTTTTTTTTCCAGAAATCAGATATAGTTTTCAGTTTTGTACACGGGTTACGGTTAACGTTTTCAGTTTCGACAGTTCATGGTAGTTTTAAGCTCGACCGTCCAGATTGTTTAAAATCGAATATTTATAAACATACGATCGCTTATTAGTTTGATGTGTCGGTTATACAAGCGTACGACACCAGTTCTGGATAAAATATAAAAATACATTTTATATTTAATTTTCTTGTTATTGAAATTTACGGGAATACGCTTCTAGTACAAACGCGGGATTAGGCTTACGTCATCAGTTAACGGTCAGGCACAGTAATTAACAGTTTAAACAGTAAACAGATCGGTTAATGCACCTTAATACTTAATTAGAAAGTCAAGGTAAAGAGGTTTGACCTAGGTTTTCGGACGAGGTGTCACAAGATGGTTTGATAATGGATTCAGAAATGATGATGGTCCATCAGGCTATGGTGGTAGGAGGGGTAGATATCATAATGTTGATGATAGATATTATGCTGGAAATGCACATTTTCATGATGCATACTTTCCTGAAAATTTTTATTCAGGATGTGCAAATGGTTATGAATCAGGTTTCTATGATGATTCCAGTGATCATGTTTCTTACACTCAAAAGAAAATTTCAAAAATTAAGAAACCAAAACCTATCATAGAAACCATTGTTGATGATGACACGGTTGAGGAAATTGTCATTGACCAAAGTCGATGCTTTAAATGCAAGAGCCGTGGTCATACATATAAAAACTGTCCTTTGAAAAAGGAAAAATCTGATACATCTGGTATTGTATCTGATGGTTACCAATCAGATAAACCTGCGTCTGCTAGTACACAAAAACGTGTCAGGTTTGTTGACTACAAAGGTGTGGTGCATTTTGATGTGGAATCATCCGTTTCTGATTTTCAAAAAGTTAAACATGATTAGAAACGAGGTGATGATTTTGGAAAGATAATGTCAATTATGAAAAATTCTGAACCTACCTCGATAAATCAGTAGAGTGAAAAGTGGAAACCTAAGGGTACATCCACTGCTAGCAAATATTTTGTTAAAGATGACGGTCGACCCAAAGCTTCGAGCTTGGGTTCTTCCCGATCTAACTAATTTGTTAATTGTGTGCAGGGAGCTTCACGACAGCCCATGAACAATCTATGGGTTGTTGATAGTAGAGCGTCCAGGAACATGACCGATGACATTTCTCTGCTCCACGATGTTAAACCTTTTAACGGAGGAAATGTTACATTTGGCGGTAACAAAGGTGGAAAGATTACGGGGATTAGTAAACTAAGCAATTGTGCAATCACATTTGATCGAGTGGAATATGTTCAAGAATTAGTATATAACCTGCTCAGTGTCTCCCAAATATGTGATAAGCAATACACAACAACTTTCATAGGGATTGAATACTTGATTTTGAAGCCTGGCTATGAGATTCCAAATGATTGCATTGTTATGCGAGCACCTCATTTATCCAAATTTGTATGTACTAGGCATGAATTCAGCAAAGGAGAATGTGGTGGGTCAGTGTTTTATTTCAAAGGCTTCCAAGAGAGATTCCATTCTCTGGCATCGACGCATGGGTCATATTCACTATCGCAAGATGACTGAGTTGGTGCGAAAGAATCTAGTCGACGGGGTTCCAAAACATCAGTTCACTTTTAATGATGTCTCCATCAGTTGCAAGAAAGGGAAGCAACAACGAAAATCTCATCCCTTGGAGAAGTACCACTCAATTAATGTCCCATTGGAATTGCTTCACATGGATTTATTTGGTCCTGTGAATCGACAAAGCATTTCCGGACATTGGTACTATTTAGTCGTTACCGATGAACTTTCTCATTTTTCTTAGGTTGATTTTCTTCTACCAAGATAAAACTTCAAGAATTCTTATCAACCTGATTAATACATTGGAATCATATTACAAGTTGAAAAGTTAGAAGAATTCGAAGCGACAATGGCATGGAGGTCAAAAATATCGCAATGAAAATGTTTTGTCTGGAAAAGGTGAATGTACATGAATTTAGTACTCCATATACACCTCAGCAAAACGGTGTTGCGGAACGGAAAAACAAAACTATAATTGAGACGGCAAGAACTATGTTGGTTGATGCACAACTTCAAGTGAATTTCTGGACGGAAGCAGTCAATACGATGCGTTATGTGCTAAATTGAGTTCTAACGGTGAAAGACTTGGTAAAACTTGCTATGAACTGTTAAAGTATCATAAGCCAAGTCTCAATCATCTGGAACCATTTGGGTGTCCCTGCACAGTTTTACGGTCTGCGGGTAAATTCGACGATAAAGTGTTTGAAGGTTTCTATTTCGGTTACTCGAACCAAAAGAAACGTGTGTTCAACAAAAAGACATTGCAGTGGATGAGTACTTACATGTTGATTTTCAATCTTACACGTTACCATCCAAAGGTGTTGGTCCAGACCGGATGTTTCACTACAAGCATATTTTTGATACACTTGAGTCAAGACCAAATATATCTAATGATCATCTTACAAAAGTGTACATTAACTTGCAAGATGATGTTCCGGTTATGAATATTTTGTCTTTGTCTACTTCGAATGTGCCTGCCGCTAAAGAGTATCTGATTAAAACCACAATCAACTCCACTATTGCTGATGATGATCTTTCTTCTGATGATGAACATGAGTTTAACGAAGTTGTTTCAGAACAGGTTGATGTTTCTAGTCCCACAAGTTGTACCTACTACAAGTGGTATTGGTGAGGTTGCAGTGGATAATGTTCAAACTGTTTCACAACCTGAAACCAGTTGAAATGACGATGGTGTGGTGGAGGAAGATCATGTTCCTGATTTCGAAGAAACTATCATTGTTCCTGCTCATCAGACACTCCAGATAAACACCTATCATCCACAAGATCACATTATTGGTGATTTAGATGATGGAGTGAGGACTAAAAGACAGATTGAGGGTAGTGCTCTGCTTGCAATCAGGGAATCTGGTATTCAAGATGAAGTGTTCCACTCATGCTTCTTGTCCCAGATCGAGCCAACAGACGTTAAACAAGCATTAAAAGATGGTTTGTGGGTGGAAGCAATGCAGGAAGAATTACAACAATTCCAGAAACTCGGGGTGTGGCACCTGGTTGATTTGCCTACTGGTAGTAAAGAGCCATGCGGAACCTGTTAGGTATTTAAGTGTAAACGCGACGACCGAGGAGTTATTGTCATAAACAAGGCTCGTTTGGTTTTACCAGATTTTTCTCTATAAGAAGGGATAGATTTTAACGAAGTGTACGCGCCTGTTTCCCGAATTGAAGCTATTCGTATTCTCTTGGCGTTCGCGGTACATCGTGGGCTTAAAGTTTATCAGATGGATGTTAAGAGTGAGTTTTTGTATGGTAATGTGAAAGAGGAAGTCTATGTAAAACAACCTCCGGGAATCTACGATCCTGATTATCCAGAGAAGGTTAGTAAGTTGGACAAAGCACTTTATGGTTTGCATCAAGCTCCTCGAGCTTGGTATGAGACCTTGTCCACTTATTTACTGGAGAACGGGTTTAAGCGTGGGTTGGTAGACTGCACCTTATTCTGGAAGAAAACAGGACGAGACGTGGTTTTGGTAAAAGTTTATGTTGATGACATTATTTTTGGAAGCCCAAACGAACAACTTTCAAAAGATTTCGAGAAGTTGATGCAAACAAAATTTGAAATGAGCTCCATGGGCGAGATGTCGTTCTTTCTTGGGCAAGAAGTTCATTAGTCTGAAAAAGGGATTTTCATCCATTAGAAGAAATATGTGAAATATGTGCTCAACAGATTCAAGATTGGCGACGTTCGTGTTCCGAGAACTCCAATACAGTTGTCTCATGGTCTTTGTCCTGATGAGGATGGTGTAAAACCCATATACGATCTTACTACTGCGTGTATGTAAAACACAATACGGATCTTGCTAGTACATTATTACAATCGGATTCGGACACACAAGGTAAATAATCTTCTTTATATTGATCACGGCTTGTAAACAGAGAGTACACAGAGTATTCAGGTTACACTTTGTAAAACACACACTTAAGAAAGCTCAAACCTCACTCACACTCTCTGAATCAAACTGAAACCTATATATAGAGACTGGGCCAGCGGACCAACTTACCAGCGTATCAGGTGGTCCGGCGGATCACCTGATCCGCCACTGATCCGCTGGAAACATAAAACACAAACTTATAAATTACATATTCAAAACATCAAGATCTAGCACTAGACAACACAAAATGCTCTAACAAACTCCCCCTTGTCTTGTGCTAGTCTTCAGAAGCTTTTGATTCTGTCTTCTTCCAATCACGTCTTCTGTTATTTCCAGCATGAATCCCACCACCAAAACAAACATTTATCACTTTCTGAAATTGCATTGCTTGATCACGACATTCAGGTTTGTAGAGAATCTTGCTAGAGTGTAGCTTTTCAATATCATTCTTTGATAAGTTTATCAATGACATCGGGTCATAGATTCTTACAACCTTGTTGTCTTCTTGAACCACAATAACAGCTTCACCAGACTTCTCATCATAATACCACCACCTCAAAGTCTTGATAAAATCTTGTTCAAGCCTTTTGAGAGGTATTTTCTTGAGCTGAATCGGCTTCTTATATTTCAGAACCACTACTGGTCTGCCTGTGATATGATGGATATCTGTTGGATGCTCAGAGTAAGTTGGTCTTTGTGGAGTCAAAAACCTAAATCTTCCTTGACATTCTTCGATTAACTTCTCCTTAAACACAGCAGCCAACATATTTCCTCCAGGATTCAAGAATGGACTTCTAGCCAAGTCTCTCACATCACAAACAGGTAATGTATTGAACCTTGTAGCATTCTTCAGATATACAATCCCGAACTCCCTCTTGATAGCATAGCATTTGAGTTCAGAATCGTACATCCAGCTGATAATCTTTCCAGACGCTTGTCTTCCTTTTCTATCAAAAAACCTTTTCTGATCAACAGGTTTTGAAGACTTTTCAACTTGGACTGGAACTGGAAGTTTCTTAGCCCTTTGATCTTTTAACCAAGCTTCAAATAACAGCTTCTTTTCTTCTTCTTCAGACATATTAACAGATTCAGACGCTTCAGGTTGATCTGATGATTTCTCTGTTTCAACCTTATCCTCACTGTCTTTTCCAAAGAAATTAAAACCTTCAGAATAGTCGTTATCAGAAAAATTCCCATACATCGTTGGATCATTGGGATATTCTTCTGCCGTCATATCTTCCACTTCCACATGTTCATCTTCAAATACCACCTCTTCTTCTGAATCATCTTCCTTATACGGCTCAGCAACTGGCACATTCTCAACATCATCCACATTTAGAGCAAAAATAGCTGCCAGCTGCTCTTTTGTGAAAGGATTAACCAACTCTCCCTCTTTCATTTCAACCCTCGATATCGGAGTTACATCATATATTTCTTTGTCTGTAGACTCCCCCTGAGATGTCGTGGCTGTACCAGCAGCAGCAGCAGATGATGTTCCTGCCGCATCAGTACCAGTACCAGAACCACCAGCACCACCCTCAGGATTATCAGGATCATCGTTTAAAAACTTCATCACATCCTCTTCTTCTCTGCACGTTTCTTCAGGATTTGGCCTTTTCTCCCCCTGAGCAGCTAAAGCTGTAAGCACTTGCTTAAGCTGCTCACCCATAGACAGAGACAACATGCTTTAACTGAGCAATTTCCCGATCTTTTGCCTCATCCTGAGCTTTTAATCGAGCAAGTTCCTTTGTATGAGATTGATCTCTAGCAACCAACTCTTTACACAAAATTTTCAGCCCAGAAATCTCTTCAGCCTGCACCTTGTTTGTATGTTCTACTCTCTCAAATCGAGCTTGAAACAAAGCAAGCTTCAAATCAACAGAAGAAATTGTGGAAGTAGTTGAAGACGTGGAAGCAGAACCAGTAGTTGACGGTCTTTTGATAGTTAACTTTCTGATTGGAGGTTGTTGTGAACTTTGAACATCAGCTGTTTTGGTGGTTGGTTGGATTGGAATAGAAGACGACGAAGTCACTTTCTGCTTCTTGCTAGGAGGACTTTGCCCAGATTTTCTGGCATCAGCAAGAAACGAACCAGGCTTCACTCCTTTATATCCTACAGCCACACTTTTCATACGTTTGCCAGAAGCAACTGCAGGAGCTTTGCCTTTATCTACCGGCTTTGACTTAGCCACAGGCTCCTCCATACTAGGAGTATAAGATGGATCATTATCAGTATCTTCAGCCTGTTTGGTTCTACTCTCAAAAACAGAGGTATCTTGATTGTGAGCTTTTAGATAAGCAATATGAGCCTTAGACCCTCTCCTGTACAGGAACTTCTCTTGTATTGTGCAAGATGGTAACATATTCACCAGAGTCTGATTCAGTTTCTGACGAACTACCAATAACATCATCACCCTCATCTGGAATATTCACCCGGTCAGATTCATTGACAGCTTCAGTAGTTACTGGCTCTGGATTTTGTTCTTGAACTACAGGTTGTTGTAAGACAGGTTCTTGTACTACAGGCTCTTGTATTTACAGGTTGCTCACCATCATCATCTTCTGCAACTTCAGTTGGAAATCCATGATCATTGTAATGTAGTTCATCATCAGAACTGTCATCATGTTTTGCAGCACCATTATCTGGAGCCACATAAGCCGGATTAGCAAGATGACCAATCAACCTCTTATTTGGTGGAGGAATGGCATTTCCCTTTCTCTTGTAGTACACAGGAATCTTGCCAACAGCTACTCTATTCATATGCTTCATATCTATGATAGCAGCAGCATTCTTTGGAAGATTTGGATGTAAATCATTCAGAATCATCTGTAGAAATCTTGGATACATGATACTGCGCACTTGTTTCACCAAGATATTTTCCCTCATGTAGTTAAAGACCCAACCAGAGAAATTGAATTCTCTGTTTAATACCAAAGCACTAAAGAAAGACAGCACCTTCAAATCAAACTCTTCTTGGCCTCTTGTTCGATTTCCAAAACATTTAATGATCACATGCATCAAGTACTTATAAGGAGGACTCAGATTTGCCTTAAGATACCATGGAACATATAGTTGTCCATCATACTTGATCCTTTTCAATAACGCCACCAAATCTTCTTCAGGAAATTCAGTCGGATAAGTATCTTGATCATTGAATCTTAAAACTCTTCT
>JBCNJP010000010.1:58699322-58738322 GCA_039602395.1 Deinandra increscens subsp. villosa
TCTAAATTGACCAAGGAAAAGAGTGTCAACATTTTAGGGTAACAGACGCAGTCACAAGCATCCCATGAGAAATCATCTGATTCTATACAATGTTGCCCTATACGAGGCTAAACAACGTTCTTTACTAACACACTACGATAAAGGTACTCTCAGTGTGTGTCAACGGGTGTCTTACCCGAATAGGATCTACTAAGAGTCCTATTTATGTTATAAGAGAGTATGATCAGTTGAACTGAGAATATGTTGGATCATTGTCTTAGAGTCTAGATTACCATGATCTAGGCCCAAAAGTAACCCTACCAAGGTTGTTAAGAATAAACAATGTTGTTAAGGGTTAAACAAGTCCGTAAGGATATCAGGATCATAAACAATGAATTTTGCCCTATTCGGGAAGCTAGTGCATAACTACAAGCACTTACGATTAATCACTCAAGTTTTGTTTATACATCCAAGTAAGAAGATGGTGAATACAGGCTTAAGATAGTAGATCCTCTCTGATTGCATCTTAGGTGGTTCTTACCCCAATAGGGTTATTGATGGTCCTATATACATCACGCAGAGGGAAATGTGCATTCTAACACGTGGTACAAACAATTTCTAAACCAGTTCTTGTAAATTCTTCCAAGTGTCCCCTTGAAGTTCGCTAGAAACTGTTTAAGTCCGCTAAGTCATGTTCAAGTCCGCTAAGAACCATTCAAGTCCGCTAAGAACAAGTTCGCTAGGAACAAGTTCGCTAAGAAGAGATGAAGTTCGCTAAGGCCTCATCAAGTTCGCTAAGGTCAGTCTCAAGTTCGCTAAGAAGCCAACAAGTTCGCTAAGGCATATCAAGTTCGTTAAGGAGAATGGTCAAGTTTACTAGCTGGATGTTCGTTAAGAACATCACAAGTTCGCTAAGAACAATGGTTCAAGTTCGCTAACAGAAGTTCGCTAGGAAGGACTCAAGTTCGCTAAGTACAATATGAAGTTCGCTAAACAAGTACGCTAAGAACAACTCAATCAAGTTCGCTAAGAGGAAAGGAAGTCCGCTAAGAAGGATTTGACAAGTACGCTAAGAGTATAATTAGAAAAATTTTCCAATTCAGAAATCTCTAAGTGTTGGGAAAGAAAAATTTCTACCCAAAATTCTAATATCTGCACTGACACCAGGCAGGAATTCTAAATGAGGATCAACTTCGGCACGCGGGGCAATACTTTTGGGAGTTAGGTTGTAACCAAGGTTTTCAAAACAGTTACAGTTCAGAAATTTTACTTTTTTAAAATGTTCTGGTTCGCTGTAACCAAAGGCTCTGATACCAATCTGTCACACCCCCAATTTCCACTAACGGAGTATAACCGTGTGGGGTGTGATCCAGACCAGGATCCAAGTCTTTAGTCACAACCAAACCATAGTTAAAGGGTAAACTAGTCATGTATTACATTTAATAAATCAGAGTTTACATTTCACAAAATTAGCGGAAGCAACAAGAGTTTACAAGGTGGTTGTTTAGTAAAAGTGATTACTAAATCATCTGAAATACAATTTCCAATGGGTTTTACAAAAGGTAAGTATTGCCAACGCCCGTGCCATCCATGATCCTCCAAGCAACCTGAAAAGCATTCAACAATCAAGTGTCAGCCAAGGCTGGTGAGTTCACTAAAGCGGTCTACACGTCACATGTAAACCCAACGTATGAATAAAGAAAGGTAAAACACAATCATTAATCATAGGACTAGTAAAATTCCATATCGTAGGTAGCTAGCCTATAGTTATGTCCACCTGAATTGTTCGCAACCGAAGCTGACAACGTTTTGATAGGGGATACCTATGAATCTTGCCTTCCCGTGTCTATCCGGATCACGGTGGTTAGGCTAACATTGATCTCAGTCCGACCGCCAGTCGGGAGGGTGCATCCCGTGCACCGCTGAGCGGGGGTGTCAATCCCCAGTAGTACTACTCAACATTACCTCGCTATCGTATATTAACGGCCCGAATGTAAGGACTTTTTATAAATAAAGCAATTCAGTGCAACATATGATATTTTGTCGGAAAATTACTCAAGTAAAGAAATACCTTTACCGTTGGGTTGCCATCCTTTACCGGATGCAACTATCTGTGCGTTATCATCCTAAAACCGGATATAACAATAATAGTAAGTGAACTCACCTTAGGGTGCACTAGTACTCAGCAGTTGGTTCAACAGGTTGGTCAAAGTCAACCTATTCGGATAAATATGGTCTAATCAAATTAGAAGGTGTCGCTAGGACGAAATTAGCACATAAACACCTAAACATGTTTCATACAATCATACAAGCCACACAATGCACATACAAGTCCCAATTTGGGAGAAAATCAAGCAATCGCAATTCAAGTCAAAGTTTTGCCAAAAAGTCAAACTTCAAGCATTTAACTAGTGACATAGCTAAAATCCACAATACTTGGAATTAACTCCTTAAAATTTACAGGCATATAGTACATATCATTTAGGACTTGTTTCAAAAAGAATCAACCCAAAAGGTTAAGAAATGAGAAAGTTATGCACGTCAGAAGTTTGCAAAAATCAACATTATTGTCACTAACACACCGTTTGGGAATACGCCTAATTTGCTCCATATTTGGAGTTAGGTTCTAAAATTTTACCGACATATACTTCCCAATATTTAGAACATGTTGCAAAAGAAATCAGATAAAAAGGTTACGAATTAGGGAAGTTATGCGCGTACGAAGTTGGCTAAAAATCACCTTTGTCAAACATTAACACACCATTTGGTGACATAGCTAAATTGCTCATTTCTTGGAGTTAACTCCTAAAATTTGGCAGGCAACAACTAATCAACATTTAGGGAATGTTGCAAAAATAATCAACTCGATCGGATAAGTATTGAGAAAGTTATGCGCGTCGGAAGTTGGAAATTTTAGCTTTTTGCAAAATAGTCAAAGTAGGTTTAAAATTTGCATAACTCATTCAAAACTTAGAGTTTGAACATGCAACCTTCCAGATCTTACTTTTAATATACAAGCCTCATTTTAATTTAACAAACCCCTCATTAAAACAAGGTTATCATGCTCAACCAAAAAGCAAAGTCTACTTTTCACAGAAAAATACAGCTCTGCGCACCTAACTTGCAGCAGTGTTTTGGATGACCAAACGGATGTTTTGGAAAGTGTGCGAGTAGCCGTTGTAAAGCTAAGACATCCTACTTTACTAGGGAAAAAGAATCAACTGATTTCGATAAAAATTGAGTGAGTTATGACCTCTGCAAGTCGGCCTAAAAATCTGGACGAATTTGTCCATACTTTATAGTTTGCAAAAATTTCGGTTTTCAAACTTTGAGCAACAATTTGGTCATCCAACACCTACTAACACAATTATAACCATTTCAACATGTAATTTCTGTAGTGAACAAGTTCATACCAAGAACATAGCAAAATTTGAACATAAGGCTAGCATTATAAGCACATACCCCTAGTTTTCATGCTTGTCTACATAACAACTTCAAGAACACTCACATAGCAGAAATTTAACCCAAATTCCAGCCCTAAATCCGAACCCAAATATGTCCCCAATTAGACATATAGCATATCTCAACTTATCACATGAATTTGGAGCATAATAACTCACCATTTAGCATTCAAACACTAAAGAACACACATGCAACCAACAAATTTCGAATTTGAGAATCTAGGGCTTACAAGTTTGAGAAAGAAATCGCGAGATGGAGGAGATGAAGTGAAGAGGATGTTTCCTTGAGTGTTCTTGAGCCTTGTAGTTACTTGAATTCACCTTCTTGAAGCTTGATTTCACCAATTTCGAATGTGTATGTGTGTGGGTGTTTTGAGCCGTGAGAAAGAGAGGGAGAGGAGGATGAAGATGATGATACGTGAAAATGAGATGGGGGAGAGTTTTGGGGCAGATTTCTCTTAAGGTATATTTACACTTTAGTCCCTCAAAGTTCCATTTTTGCACATGTAGCATAAAACTTAATTAAATGGGTTTTTAACTAAAACTTGTGAAGTAAAAATTCTAAAAACATCATCAATTGTTTTTAACTCATTTAACATGCAAGATTTAGTCGGGTTACGTAAAGTTAGCATTTACACATAAAAATTTCAATTTACGCGCGAAGTCCGGTTTTACCCGAAAACGCAAAATTTTCAAATAACACATAACGTCACGAAACGAATTCACAAAATAAGTTACTAACATCAATTAGCAAATAAACATGAACAATATACAATTAATCAAATAGCGGGTCTCGGGTTCGCTAACGAAACTAACGTAAAAACTTACCGGAGTTAACTTGGGAAGTTGCAATTGTCACAAAGCATATAGAGATTAGACATCATTTCATTAGGGATTGTGCTGAGAAGAAACTAGTCACCTTAGTTCAGATTGACTCAGAAAATCAGTTAGCTGACCTCTTCACCAAGTCCTTTGACATGTCTAGGTTCAACTTTCTGGTTACCTCTTTAGGAATGATCAACTTTCACTAGGACTAGAACTTCTTGCTCCCTGATACGTTAGTGTCTTGATCTCTAGGTTGCTTTCGTTTGTGAATTCTCTGTGAATATATCCTAAGTCTTGCATTCCTCTCATTAAAAATCACCAAAAAGATTTTACACTTCTTGTTTGTTTTACTTTTATCTAATTTTTGATACCTGTCTTATTTGTTTTTACGTTGCTGCGTTTATAACTCTTTTGACTCACATGAGTCTGTTCCTATGTTGTTTAACTTATTTTGGCTGAGAAAAATATTTCTGTATGTTTGTGTCTCGAGTCAAAATGATTTATGACTTAAGGAATGTCTTTTCCTTTAAATTGCTTGTTTTTGAGTCTGTCTACCGTGCCTGCATCTGTGGAAGATAAAACCAAAAACAGTGTCAATTCAGTATCTGTTTAGTGTTTCTTTTTCTTCTATACGCTGTGCAGTAAAAATAGCAGAAAATACCAAAAACATTGAAAAAGCTAAAACCTTTGGTCTGTGGTCGGACAATATGTAAGGAACATGATATGATTCTGGTCTTGTTGATCTAACCGTAGGATATGATCCAATCGACTGGTAATTCTATCATTTGATGTGTCGGTAGGCTCGACATACTTAGAAGTAGACTATTTCTGTGATTACACATTAATTTGCTTGAAAATGTGAACCTTTAAGTCTACCAGTGCAAAATTCTTTAAATTTGTCTAAGTCTGAGCTAAGTACGATATGCCAACACACACGAATATTTCTTTAGCATTAAGTCCCTGATTTCACTCATCAGCACACCATCTGTTTTGCTTACGCAAAGACCTTTGTGTCGCTTCATCCATCAATAAATCCGTGGCACATCTGCTTTGCGAAAGCGATGACCTTGTGACCACGCGATCCCATTATCACATTCATCATTTATCCGTGACACATCTGCTTTGCGAAAGCAATGACCTTGTGTTCACGCGATCCGTCATAATATCCATTCATGAAATCAGCTACTTAACACTAAAGAAATAGGGGGAAATAATATAAGTTGTCATATGTTGAAGAAATTCCATATGTACCAATTTTAAAATTCTTATGTGTGTGGGTTGTATCCGAAGTGCAAAAATGGCTCATGGTAGAATTCTGGTGACTTAAGTTGTATATAAGGTTAATCACATCTTTCACTAATCGGACAAAACATGATAAATATGTCACAGAAATATGTTGAAAATTACCTTGTCTGAGCTTAAGTGGATAAACAATACCAACAATCTGACTTAGGGTACCGGATCCGAAAGGTGATTTGAATTATAAGTGTTATTGATCACGTAATTGATCGGTATGATTCTGAACATGTCTGACCACGACCATACAAAAATATGTGAATTCTCAAAGCCAATGTGCTTAAATTTCCAAGTTTGGTGAAAAATTGACCAACTTGTACTAAAACTAATCTTGGTATTGGTTTGAAATTAACCAACTTGAAAGAAAATGAATTCTTGAGTTCGGGTAGAAAATTGACCCAATTCGGATAACTTTGGAAATTTTGAGTTCGGGTGGAATTTTGATCGATAAAAGTAAAATTTAGGTACTAGATGGGTCATCATCATATTTGTTGAAATTAACAGGTAATTGTGCTTTAAATTCAAAATTTATCTTCCTGGTAGGTTACTGGTGGCAGGCATGCAATTTTTTGTTCTCCTTTTAAGTTATGTAGTTAAATAGTAATTTTTTTTTTAATTTTGGTAAATCTTTTAGACTTAGAAATTTGTTTCAGATGTTTTGTGTTTTTCATGAAGTCTGTTAAGAACAAATTGTTCTTAGCGAACTTGTTTAAGTTTGAGTCTTTTGTAAGTTGAGAAGTACGCTAAGTTGAAATTGTCCTTAGCGAACTTCTCCTTTGTTTTTAACATTTTGTTTAGGTGTTAGAGAAGTCCGCTAAGAAGGTTTTTGCCTTAGCGAACTTTTCCACTTACTTTCTATGTTTACTAAGGTTAAAACTGTTCTTAGCGAACTTGTTTAGACCTTAGCGAACTTCATTTTTACTTAGAAATTTTTTCTGTATCAAGTTCAGTTTTGGCCTTAGCGTACTTGTTTTGCCTTAGCGAACTTCCTAGCTTAGCGAACTTCTTTATAGGCTTAGCGTACTTGTTTAGCCTTAGCGAACTTCATCAAGCTTAGCGAACTTCATAGAGGCTTAGCGTACTTCTTTAGGCCTTAGCGAACTTGTTTTATCTATTCTCCCTTTAGCGTATTTGATTTCAGTTCGCTTACACTTAGCGAACTTAGAGAAAGGATTAGCGAACTTGTTTAAAATGTTGAGATATTTGTAAGTCCGCTAAACCCTATACTATATAAGGGGAGACTTAGCCATTTTTCACTTTCACGCATTCAAAATCACTCGCACCCGCTTTTATACTCTCGAATCGGCGAAGATATCCTCCTCACTGTTTGATCGAAATCCCTCAAATCTCTCTCGAATCTGTCATTCTTGTTGCAATTAGGGTTGATTTACACACTCTTCTTGCTATCACAGGTTTGTATTCACGATTTCTTAGGTTGAATTTGGTCTCGGTGATGATGATGAGCCGTGGGTTCGGTTCTCAAATTTTCTGGGTTCTAATGATTTAAATTGATGTTAATTACAGATTTCCTTCATCCTTACTTGATTCTAGTTAACTTGTGTTCAAGTTTGAGGTATGTGAAACTTGTATCTCATTTATCACTTTGAATCCGAGAATGATGTGTACAGGGGTGTGATTGAATGTGTTTTGAGCATTGATGTTCCTTGAGTGTTTCATAACAGTTGGTTGTATACTTGTTAATCAGTTTGAACCCTAATGGTTGTTTGGTTTGATAACTTTTAGAAGTTGTGATCCTCTGTTATATGAATGCTTAGGAATTTTTATTTTATTTTTATTTTTAAATTGTCAACTTTGGAACTTTAGTTGGATTGTTGCAAATCAATGTGGCTATTACCAATTTAGTTTAGTTAACTCAAATCTGATTGTGTATATATGCCTGTGAGTTTACTTGTAGCAACTTTAAAGTTTCAATCTGTTGTTCTCTCTCGTAGTTGGATTGACTTAATAAATTCCACATAGTGTTGAATTTAACTAGTCTCCAATCTAGATTTATTAATTCTTTTGATGAGACTTAAACTTGAAAATCTGTTGATAACTGTTGATTAGTCTAGTCACGCATCACAATAGATAGGTTGAGTTTAATGTTTCTCAAGTTCTACCTTTAAATGTTATTTGTCCTTATCTGTTTATGTATGTCTAAAATTTTGAAGTCTAACATAACTTGTCTGATCACAAAACAGAATTTATTACTGTTGAGAGATTGATCAAGAACATTGCATCTTTTTCATTGATCTTAGCATACCATAGATCATCAAAAAGGTATGTTGTTTTATCAAATGGCAATATGAGTTAAGACTCAATTTTGGCTACACAGGGGCAATCATTATCTTACTTTAGTTTGTTTGATGCTTACTTGAATTCTAATATAAATTGCTTGATCCCAGCATATAACTCACTGAGTCATTGAGAAATTCAATTCATCTTATATTAGATCTTAGACATCCTTAGATCTTCAGAAAGGTATGTGTTTCTCAATATAAGCATTCATGTTATTAATCAGGTAGTGCATCACCTTACTCTATTTTTTGTGTACTTGCTTGTCTCTCTCTGTGTAAATTGACATCCAATTGAGCCTAACACTGGTCGTTTAGACTGGTTAAGATCCACATGGGTCTGAAACAGGTCATAACTCAGGTTGAAGGATCTTGGACACAGTTAACACTAAGATAGACATATTTTGAATGTCTTGACCTAACTAAGTTAAATTGACCATATTTGTGACTAATTGAGAGCATTTATACATAGGATGTGATCTATGATGCCTCTAAGGTTCATATGAACTGTCTTAGGTATTTAAGCTCTGCATGAACACTCATTTGGTCATTTTGACTTTAATAAGTCAAATCCTGCATGAAATTGTTTTATGTGACTTATGTGACTGTATTAGCTTAAATGTGAATTTGGTGATTTGGGTATGTTTTAATGGATCCATACATACTTATATTTGTGTGTTAGGATTAAAAGTAACATGTGATAGTTCCATCTAATTTGTTAAGCTTACATAATCACATTTTGTCCTTTAAATGATCATATTGAAACAAGTTGACCCTTTATGACTTCTTACTTGCTTATAAGTGTTAACATGACTCTGTTGCATCTAGAAAATCCTTGTTAAATGTTGATATATGAGTTATAGTCCTTGTTGTCATTTCTAAGTATAGTGAATCTGCATATGAGATCTTTCTGGTCTTAGCGGACTTGATTCAGTCCTTAGCGTACTTCATGGTTCACTTAGCGAACTTAATGAGTCCTAGCGGACTTGTTGTTCTGCTTAGCGGACTTGAGTCAATTCACTATAAATGTTCAAATTTGTGATTTACTAGGATTGTTCTGTATGTTTGACAAGTCATTGCTACACTTATTGCATGCATTTAACTGGTCTTTGAATCTTTAAGCTTTGTTATATTCAACTTTCCTGTCTTACATGTAAAACATTGTTTTTAACCTAATTGTTTTCTTATATCAAAACAAGGAGTTCACAAGTTCGGGTGGAACCAAGTCCCTATGTGACTTTCCCTAAACTGACTTGACAAATTGGGACAACCTAAACCTATAGGTGTTGATCCCAGTGTGCCAAGCCCTCCTTTACTTGATATATGTGACTGTTGTTGAGATCAAGTAGTAGAATTCTCATTGAGATTCTCCTTGACCCTCCAATAAATCATCATTTTGTTGTCTTAATATTCATTTGGGTCATCTTTCAATTTTCATGCAAAACATTCAATTAAGTCAATATTATTGGAGATTTAGATCTGGCTCCTTGTTTTCCAGATTTTATTTCATCTCACTATATCTTTACTTTTCTTGAGATACTTGCATTTGTTAATCATGACATTCCGGTTGCTTGTGATCATTTTGAAGTATATGCACTATATGAGTTAGTTTATGTCATTAATACTTAAATGAAAAGCTCTGTCACTATCACGGGTTAAGTGTGACAAGACATTCATCTAGTGTTGAATTAGATATAATCTTGTAATTCTATGTGTGCAGATGCCTCCCAGACAAGCTGCTGAAGCTTTAGAGTATGGTCGCCTGCACAACGGAAGGTGCATCTTTAACAAAAACTGGGAAGGTGCTGATGAGCAAGCTCTCGACCTATTGCTACAATCAAACTGGGCAACAGCCATGCAGATCAATCCTGTCATTTACAAGGGTATTATTGAAGCATTTTGGAATAATGCTGAATCTGCTGAGCTTGACGATGAATCAAGTGTAATAAGGTCAAAGATTCAAAATATTGATGTTGAAATCACGGAAGAAAAGATAAGAACCGTCCTGAACTTAGATGATGCTGACATGCCCAAGACCTTTACAAGGGCTCAGTGGCAAGCAACTCTTACAAGAATGGGATACTCTGGTGTTTTCCTCCCAGATGTCAGCAACAAGGTTCAGAAGACCTTATTCCCAACAAACTGGAAATTCATCATCAGCTTCTTCATATCTGCATTTGGTCACCGCAAGGCTGCTCCAGATGATTTCATTGAGGACACTGCGTGTGCCATTCATGGATTTGTCTCCGGTGAAGGCTTCAATCTTTCCCACCAACTGCTGAAGTGGATGATTTCTAACTTACATCCCACTGGAAGACAAAAGAAGTTCCTGATGTATCCACGTTTCGTTCAAGCAATCTTGAATCATTACTATCCAACCTTGGTAAAGCAAGGAGAGACCTTCTCAACCAGTTCGATGAACACTGGTTCTTACAGCAAGTACCACAAAGGCAAGTATCAAGGAAATGAGGTACCTTTCTTTCCTGAGATGATTGCTCGATTAGCTCCCGTTGATGCCGAAGGAGATGTTCACATGGATGAAGCTGCAGATGAAGCTCATATTGTACCAACTGATGCGGCTCAAGTCCACCATGAACTGGACTTGAATGCCCCAGTTATCTCAGATCCTGCTACTGCTGCTGAAGCCCTTGGGAATCTCCAAGGTGAAAACGTTGAAGCGTCTGAGCATGATGAACACCCTTTGAGTCCAGTGAATGTGTTATCTTCTGAAGCTGAGAAAGGTGATGACACCGATGATGAAGAATCTAGCTCCTCAAGCTCAGATGACACACCTACTCAAACTGCAGATGTTCACCCTCGGAAAAGGCAAAGGACTGGAGAATCTTCCAGGGCCTCGACGAACCTGACACCACAATCATCATCAGATGAAAGCTATAAACCGTCCAAGGATGACTTAGATGAAGACGACTCTTCGGTGTCTCTCGATCAAGAGGATTCTACACTTGAACTTGCAGCTGAGACTGAAAGTCCTCCTAAGTCTCCTCTAAGTTAACCTTAAACAAGCTTACAATCATTACTGATGAAGGAAATCAATCGTCTGGGTTACTCACTGTAAGAGCTGTGAGAAGCAAGTCCTGCACAGAGAAACTCCAAGTTAGAAGAAAACCCGGTTCCTCTGATGAATATGAAGTTGTTGGTCCTTCAAGCACTCCACTGAATACAACTTTGGCTACAACATCTGTCTCTCCATCTTCTGCTGATCAAGATGATAGGGTTGATATGGATATGAGACCGTTGGAGACCATAGCTGAAGATGCTATCATTACCACTGACCCCTCTGGCACTATGGCTACAAGCCCAACAGTTTCTGATTCTGAGAAGATGATGGAACTACAAGCTGAAGTTGTAAATCTTCAAAGTCAAAACGATCACCTAAATTGTTCTCTGCAAGTGGCTAACCAAAAGATCAGTGATCAGTCACGTGTAATTGCTGAACAGGCTGCTGAGATCCAAAGACTAAAGGATTTGTTAAGCAAATCAGATGAAGACAAACAACTTAGTACCCAACCAGACGGTGATGATGGTGGTAATCAAGAAAGTGAGTTGCCTGAAAGACCTGCCTCAAGCTAATCCAGAGACTGATGGTGACAATACTCAAGATCCAAATTCTTCAACAACCATGCCTGCTGGCAAAGATGTTGTTGGTGCTTATGACTCCTCGAGCCCACTACATGACAGTGATTTTGAGCTTGATGCTGATATGTTCACTGAAGGAGATGGACTGAACTCTTCAGACGACGATGAATCTTTCGTCAACAGTCTCCTTCATGACGAACCTGTAGATGAAGCCTTGGAAGCAATCAAGAAGTTGGCTCCTGTGCCTGAAAACCTAAAACTTCCAAGATTTTCACAGGCAGCCAGAACACTTGCTATTGAGGGAACTCCTAATGTAGAGGCTGCTGGTGCATCTGGTTCAGACCTTCAACTCTCTCTTGTGCCCTCTATTCAGACTACAACCGAAACATCCACTGCTCTTGTTCCAGTAACTGAAGGAGTCCGTCACATGCACGTTGACCCGGCCTTCTTAGATTTTGCAATGGCCAACTTCAGGGAATACTACGCAGAAAAGATATACTCGAGAAGAAATTCTTGTGGAATTCTGATTGAGTCAATTGAAGATGATACCGGTGAAGTCACATATGAGGAACATCCATACACTGTAGATTTCGGAGATGAGGACGACATGAATGAGCTACAAGAACGTATGCATGTGCTCATGAATGAAGCCAACCCTCTGAATTACATTGATTTAGATCAGATCGAGAGTGAAGATGAAGAAATGGAACCTCTGTTTCCCACTCCAATCCAAATGAAGAAGGAGGTGGATGACATATATGTACAGGTTTCACTTTCTGAACTAATGAAGTCCTCAGCTAAAGCTTCTGCACTGGATATAGCTCCCCATGTTCCAAGTGCTATTCCTGCAGATGCAAATATCATCAACTTAGAATCAAGTGCTGCCCAAGATTCTGTGAGTCAAACTGTTCCTAAAGTTTCTACTGAGCAAAGCTTCCGCGATCAGATCTTTGAAGCCTCCTTTATACACTTCTCCTCTGAGTCTGAAGCTGAAGATGAACCAACTGTGACTGCGACTCAAGAGCCTGCGGTTATAGAACAACCTGGCCCTTCTACTGAGGATAGAGGAAAGAGGATTTTAACTCCAGAAGAACTTGCTGAAGAGCATAGTAAAACGGAAGCTGAGAAAGAAAGATCCCACAGAACACTCATTGATGAAACTCTAAGTGAACAAAACAGACTTCGCGAAGAAAAGGCTGAAGCACTAAAGAGATATGAATCTAATCATCCTCCAGCTGTTATGTATGCAAAAGGATCGAGCACGTTTCCAGAACGTTCAGAAGTAATCAGAACAGATGAACTATTGATCCGTGTTGTCACAAACCTAGAGGGAACCGATGTAGATGCTGATGACAATTCTGTTACAGCCAACATGGTCAGAACTCTGATGAAAGACAACTTCTCTTTGAAATATCTGATGAGTTTAACTGAAGCTGAGTTGACCAAGTTATACACCGACGAGGAGAGGTTGAATTCTCACCTGCCTCAAAATCAAACAGTTGAAGCACATTCTGAAATCTTAGCGGATATCTTTGCCGACACGAACAAGACTGTGGATTTCCTTCCTATCCGTGATCATCTCTCGGACCTCACCCTTGACCATCGGCAACACTTTCATTCCTCCTCCAGAGAGCTCGTCTGTTGATCCTCCTGACTCTGAAGCTTACATTGTTTCCACCACCAACAGTATGAACTCTGAAGCACTCCGCAACTTCTGCAAATTCAAAAACATTGATAAGAAGACCTATCATAAGAAGAGACTTCCTGGCCTACGGAAGTTTTTGTGCGAGTATCGGAAGACAGAGCGGTTGGCGAAGTTGGAACAAATCAGAATTATTGAAGAAGAACGGGCTGAAGCTCTTAAGAGAAAAGATACTCCCCAAATCTATGACGAATGGGATAAGCTAACTCCTAACTTGAAGGCTATGCAATTATTTGCTGCCAAGAACTTGAGGAAGATGCCTAGCAACCCTAACGTCAATCATGGGATGAAGATCTTAGGATGGAAATATGATGAAGCCTTTGATGCTTTCATGGTGAAGAGGAGAAACGGCTTTGTCCAAATATTTAGAGACTTCAAAGCTCTCACTAGCTTATTCTCCTGGGAACTCAAACAGCTCAAATACCTGGAACTGGTAAACCATACTAACCATCCAAAAGGTGTAAGGGCTGCTGCGTTGATCCAATCTGCTTATGATGATAAAAGATTCAATCAAAATCCAGAAGCAGAGAGAAAAGCTCAGTTCGCAGAAGAGAAGAGAAGACTTCGTGCTCCTCACCGAGGAATGTTCAAGGATGTTGGAAAGGAAGTGAAGGCAAAGACTATCCCAGGAAACCAGAAGAATCCTCCTATGATCAGTTGGTATTATAACGGGATGACTCATGAGTTGGTAATCGAGAGAAATGGTGCTGAAGCTATCAGATTATTTGCTGCTATAGAACTCCGTCTTCTCTCTCGATCTTACTTGAAGATAATGTATTATGAGAAGATGCGGACAATACCTGTTCAGTTGAGACCTTATGAATGCTATGATGCCAACTACTTCTTAATTTTCTTAAACTGGTGGTGTGAAAGGCTAGCTGGATTAGGTAGACTCACTCTTAATTCTGAACTTCTGAGAACTGCAACTTGTTGGTTAATTGAAGAACATGGGTCGAGTGTCATTCTTGACGGGGCAAGAAGATTGGTTGAGCTGAACAACTATAATGACTTCTAGAAGCTCATATGGCAAGATCTCTTTAGGCTGTATGACATGGGTATTCACGTACTTTATGACAAAGACAAACTTGCAGCCAGAGAGAACTGGAGATTCCTGCTGAAGCTGACAGCTCAAGATGCTTGAAGCTCACGAGTTTGCATTGCCAACAAGGGTGGAATTGTTAGAACCTATTTGTTAGCAACACAAACTTATTTTTGTCTTATCATTGTAATTGATACTTTGTTTTGTAAATCTCTTTTGATATGTACTTGGAGAACTTTGTGTAAATGATAGCATACTTGTTATGCTTCTTAGCGGACTTGTTACTTATGCTTCTTATCGGACTTGTGATTAATAAACTTAGCGTACTTAATTTACCCTTAGCGTACTTGTTTGAAATGTTATCTTAGCGGACTTGTTTATTCCCAGCGTACTTGTTTGCTTGGAGTATTTGTTAATGTTCCTAGCGTACTTCATTTGTTAGTAACGAACTTGTTAGCGTATTTGTTGATGTTAGCGGACTTGTTAATGCTTAGCGTACTAGTTAGTGGACTTGTTTATGCTTAGCGCACTTACTAGCGTACTTGTTAGTGCTTAGCGAACTTGTTAGCGGACTAGTTAATACTTAGCGTACTTGTTAGCGGACTAGATAATACCTAGCGTACTTGTTAGCGGACTTATTGATATCTAGCGAATTTGACATAATGCTTAGCGAACTTGTTTTACTGTTAGGATATTTTGTTGAATTCTAGGTAATGATTGTGGCGTGTCAAACATTCTTTTTGTCCCCAGCACACTAGTAGTATAAATACTACTTGGAAAAACCCTATTGAGCACGCATCAAGGTTTGCCTACTGCAGAGAGCCTCTTGTGTGTGTGTTCTTGGTGTTAGTGTGTGTTTTTGAGTTTTAATGATCACCCATGGGTGATCGTTGAGGCGAATCCAACCCAAATCGACCATCACACATGATTTCCGCACTTGTGTGATGAATCGTATGAGAACAAGATGCTCAAATCTGGTCCTAACAGACCCTATGCACTAATTCGTTCATTTTACGATAATCATTGTGACCCATGCAACAATGCCATAGAACTAATTCTTTCTCTAAAGCTTTCGACAGAAAACATTGACCCACAATAGCCGTTTTGGCTGAATTCATATCAAGCATGTACAAATTCAAGAAACGCGGTGCTCGCATCACACCAAAATCATCCGGAATCTTGTAACCAGGCTTTAGAATCAGACATTCACTCCATGTGAAAGCAGTCGTGTATTGCTTATCACATATCTGGGAGACGCTGAGAATATTGTACTCAAATTCCTTGACGTATTCCACTTTATCAAATGTCACCGCACCATTTGACAATTTTCCAATACCAGTGACGTGACCTCCTTTGTTACCAGCAAATGTGACTTTTCCTCCATTGAAATATTTTACATCATGCAATAGGGAAATGTCACCAGTCATGTGCCTGGATGCTCCGCTATCAACAACCCAAATGTTGTTCATGAGTTGTCGCGAAGATCCCTGCATAAATTAACAAAGATGATTAGTATCGGGACGAACCCAAGCTTGAAGCTTTGGGTCGACTGTCATCTTCAACAAAATCAATGCCAGCGGTGGAAGAACCCTTAGGTTTCCACTTATCGCTTGAAGAGCATGTGAACCCAGAAGTAGAGTTTTTCATAATTGATTTAACATTTTCAAAGTCACTTTCTAATTTCTTATCATTTTTATGTTTTTGGAAATCCGATGATTCATCATAAAAAGTGAACTCTTCCCTTATAGTCCACAAATCTGACTTTCTTCTTAGAACCATCAGAGATAGGTATCTCAGTCTAATAGCCCTCAGAAACTTCATCAGACTTATCAGCATCTGATTTATCATATTTTTGCTTCTTCAACGGACAGTTCCGATATGTATGACCACGGTATTTACATTTAAAACACTTTGTTTTATCAATCACAACTTCCTTAACCGTGTCATCATCTATATCAGACTCAAAAACATGTTTTTGTTTCTTTGTTTTCAAACCCTTCCGGTTAGAAACACGATGATTACTAACATCATCATAACATACAGAATCATAACCTGAAACACTATCTGGAACATCAACACAATAAACAAATTGACCCCTAAAGTTTGGATTTCCAGAATAGTAATGATCATCGTAATCCTGATATCTGCCCCTCCTACCATCATGCCTTGGACCAATATCAATTCTAAATCCATGCTCAACCCACCTTGGGCCCCTTCCAAGAATAGGTTGATTTGGTCCATTACCAAACTCATCATAAAAACCATCATCGTTATAAAATTGTGATCTTTTAACATATGGATTTGGTTTTCTGAAATTCGGTTTAACAGATCCATGAAAGTTTTGGTTTTGAAAATCCCTTGGTGACTGGAAAGTAGTTGCTTTAGTTGGTTTCTTTTTGACAGACTTTCTAACCCTATTAACCAACCCAGACTCAGAATTATGATCTCAATGCTCCGAGTCAAGTGTGTCCATTGGTATTATGACTTTACCATTCCCCATCCTAATGGACACACTCCTCGCATTGGGATCATAACCTCCTGAAAAATTTTATCAATCAAATTTGGATTGACCATATCCAATGGGAAATTCTTATCACTATACATCACATCAGAACCTTTCAAGCGATAGGTTACCCATTTTTCAGAGTTATCAATCTTGGCATTCTTAGTTGGTTTGCCAGCCTTAGCCTTTCAGATTTTGTGACATTAGACGATGAACCTTGTTTAAAATGTTTTGGTTTAGACGCCGGCACAAACCCAACTCCACCATTTTTAACATTTTTGCCCTCCACAGATTTGCTTCGAGCAATCTGTTTCTGTTCAAACTCACTCAATTTCTTAAGCTCAGATTTGATTGTTGGAAAATCACGCTTTGAAATCAAATCATGATGATCTAGCTTCTAAAATTTGGACGAGTGGCTTTTGAACTTTCAGTTTCAGTTTCAGACACGAGATCATCAATTTCATCAAAGTCCAAAACATTATAAAACAATTCATCAACCTTAGAATCCAAGACATATTTTCCTGTTGAAATTTTATCAGACTTTGAATCAATTGATTGATGATCAGTATTCTTTCCATGAGATGAAACATCCACTTTTGCATCAGACGAAGGACCATTGGTAATGATTACCGGAGGAGGAACTTGGCTAACTTACCAGAATCATGTTCTTTTTCAACATTGTAAAGAAAATTGGTAAATGATGACGGAACTTGAAAAGTGTCAATCTTTTGTTTTAATTCAAAAACTTCAATTTTAAGATCTGACACAAGGTTGACTGTTTGCGAAGTCCTTCTGTGTGGACACGAGCAATTCAGATTGATTTGAAAATTCATATTTTTGAAAACGTAATTGCTCGTGAACAGACATCAATTCTGTGACACCTCGTCCGAAAACCTAGGTCACACCTCTTTACTTTGACTTTTTCATTAAGTATTAATGTGTATTAACTGATCTGATTATTATTTAAACTGTTAATTACTGTGCCTAACTGTTAACCATTCCCGTTTACGTTTTTAATACGTTATAAACGACCCAAATGAACAACCGAGTCTTGACAACTACCCGATAAAATGTGAAGTTTTTCTAACGTTCGAAAACACCTAAAACCGATTTCTATCTTTTTCTTCTTAAACCTTAAGATTGTAAGGTTTGAAAATGGGTTTAAGTTGTGTTTTTTGTAATCTATGGGTTAACTTACAAACTTAATGGTTAATTAAATCTTTTAGTGATCTTATGATGTTTATATATGTTTGTATGGATATATGTTGATATTATCATATGTTGATATGTTATAAATGACTAGAATGTTTAATTGTGATTTTAGTTGCTAATCATCTTGGTTATGGATTAATGTATGCTAATGACAATTACCATGGACTAAAAATAGTGTTTAGTGACACATTTGGACTAGTTGGCATAAAATGATAACATAAAACCATTTAAATGAATTTTATGGAAAAATATTAATGTTAGTAATTTTATATAAATTACTTGGATATTTAAAATATAAAAATGTCACCATGAAAGTTGTTATATAAAATGGTCACATTTTATAAAAATATAATTTCTAAAAGACAAGATTTAAAAGACTTGTTTAGATTTTATAAAAAAAATAAAATGGATAAAATATATATAGATATATTTTATGTTCAAAAATGGTAAAATATCATATATTTTAGACAATCGACAAAAAGTATAAAATCTTGGAATTTATACAAAAAGTGAAAAATGTTTTATGTTGAGAATTTTCTATAAAAAGTCTTTAATATAAAACCCTAACTTTATTTGATAAATAAAGTTATTTAGAAATGATTTTATAAAAATAAAATCAAAAGACTTATAGAAACTATGAAAAACATATTTTTGGTTATTTTAAATAAATCAAAAAAATCAAAACGTTTTAACCGGATCAAATGTTTATTTTTAAACGTTTGGAATTGAAACGAAATCTTTAAACGATTTAAAAATGTTTTACGACGTAATAAATCGTAAATAATTATTTTCAGCAAATAATTATCCTTATGAATTTTAGAAACCCTAATTTGAGTTAAAATCATTTTGGTTTGTTAATATAATTATTTTTAATAATAGTTATATTTACATTAACTCAAAACCCTAATTTTCAAAACATGAGTTTAATATTAAAACAACCTTTAATATTTACCTACTTGTGTTTAATCATTAAATCTTTAACTTGTAATAATTTGATAAATTATTCCAACAAGTTAGAATAATTATTTCGATAATAATTATAAACTCTAGTTATATAATGATAGCGGTGTCAATGTCTACCAAAAACATTTGTAATAACCCTAATCTAACACTTAATTGTAGTATAAAGAAGAGGGGTCGAACACAGGGAACAATGGTTGATATCAGTTTAAAAAGTAAACGTAAATGAAAGGTGGCTTGCGTTGCCTACGCAAAAATGAGTTATAGATTGATGTAGTTAACAATTAAGATGAAAATAACCAACTCCAGGATCCTAGTCTATCAACATGTGCAAACCAATTAACAATTTAGATGAAAATAATGTCAAACACTATTCATCATATAATTAGTCGAAGTGATATTCAATTCGTTTTTGTTGAATCAATGACTATATGAATACCTAAATATGAATACTACACTATGCATCAAGATCGATCAATAGGTCACACAATAGATAATCTATTCAATTGATAAAATCAACACAAGTCATAATTCAATAAATATTTTAATTCGATTAATTGCAAGAAATCAGATTACATAAAATGAGTCCTTCATCACAGTTGAAAATCAATCATAAGCACATGTCAATAGACTATTCACCCAAAGTCAGTTACAAGAGATTTAGCTACTCATGACTAAAAACAAAACTAAATCATAAGAATGAACCATGATTCGATTACACGATTTTTGATGTTGGAATGATGATCGAATGGTGCTGGAGATCTCGCAATCCTCTCTTTTGTTCCAAAGCTGCCGTCAGAAAAAAAAACTCCTCTGCGAAGCTTTTCTTCTGTCCAAAAAAACTAGGGCTGTCGAATCCCCCTCCAAACCTACGTGTGTCTTCTTTATATAACTCTTTCTTTTCTTTTGACTTGTGTATTCCAGCCCAACTACGAAGCCCAAATAAGTTAGCACTTTAGTAGCTCAATTCTCCTTGTCTTCCACGTGACCTCATATACTTGGCAATTTGTGATGATCCACATGAATTCATTTATTCCAAAGGCAAATTTCATCTGCCATATGAAGTCCACGTAACCTACATCATAATTATTAAATGTATTTGAGCTTTTTAGAAAATTCACTAACTAATAAAAGAAAACATACCTAATAATTAATAATAACAAATAAGGATAAATAGGCTGCTCCATTCGTTCATGTGTTATTACTCAGACTCAACCTAATTACACTATTTAAGCTCATTCAGTCTAAAACATAATAATTATTAAAACCGAGCAAAATAATATACTTTTGTACCCAACTTGGTGTGTTTAGGGGATGATTAATATAGAATAAAATGCACTTTTAAGCCGCTCATCACATCCCCACACTTATCTTTTTCCGTCTCGGAAAAACTGTCACGGAATCATAATTGGGAAATCAATCACACATAATTTAACTTTTTTAATTTGTCCACTAGTTCAATTCCACAAACCTTAATGTAATCACATGAACTAACTGCAACTGTCAGTATTTCGGTCCGACTAAACCCAACCACCGACCTTTTGTTTCGCCCCCAAAGTGTTTATAATTACCGAATAGAGTTATCAGTCTGCCTATGTATCCCACGTTCAGAAAGTTCAAGTTCAACCTACTCCCGAATCAAAGTTAGTCAAAGTAAAGGGTATTGAAGATGATATTTATAGATATTTCCCAACCTCCCTTAAATCAGATACTCAGATGTCCAAAGAATAGTAGAATTAGATGGAAAGTGAAGTTTTTGAGCATTTATTTTCTAATCTAACTATTTTTTCTTTCTTTTTTTTTTCTTTCTTTTTCATTTTATTTTTCTCTCTTTTTTTCATAATTTGTTAATTTTAGCTATGATTACCAACGGACATCATCAGAGGCACGCACCACGGGATACTATCCTTAGTTTGTACATGAGTATTTTGTCCGCGAGATCCAGAACATCATCAGAGGTATTCTTTTGCGAGATGCTATCCCAAAAATCATACTTGAGTATTTTGTCCCTTCACTCTAAAATTATTAACCAAATTATTTACCTAATATGCGCAAAGATGGAAAGATGGGGCGCCGTTATTTCTCGGATTTGCTTTCACAAAAAGATCATAACGTGCCAGGTTATTCTAAGGACATATAAGTCTCTAATTTAAAGTGGTCTTTTTCCTCCTAATCATCAGTTTCAATTTCCCTATCACCCCTAAAATGGGAACCCACTAGCAGACTGATTTAATTACATATTTATACAAGAATAAACACAATGGCCAGTTTAAGCTATTCCTAAGTCAGTTGGGCCTACCGACACACCACAGATTAGTCATGTTTTCCATTCTCTCCTTTTCTACCACTTTTCCCTTTTTTATTTATTTATTTTTATTTTTGAAAACCGATTCCCAATTGTACTATCATTTTCCATGTTTTGCAAGTTATTCCAAAGACAGATTCGACAAAAACACTAAAAAAAACTACAAATGGAAAATCTTTTTGGATTATTTTTAATTTTTTTATTTTTTTGGATTTTTTTTTAATTATTTTTTTCTTAAACACACAAAATAAACACAAAACGTGTTATTCCCCTCCCCACACTTAAGTGACACATTGTCCTCAATGTGTGAAAAAGAACAACAAAAATAAATAAGAAATAAAAAAACTAAAAAGAAATAGAATTAGGAACGTACCGGATTCGAGCAATAAAAATAAACAAAATCATCTGGCAGCTGGGTGCGTCGCGTACCGCCACTATCACCGCCCTCGCGTGTAGCGAGGGGGAGAGTTCACCGGAAATTAAATATTTTTTTTTACAAGTTCCAATATATTTATAACATTGACATACCTGGAACCTCGATTTTGCTCAACTTCATTACCCAAAACCGTCCAATTCCTGAATAACACAAAAAGCACAAAACCAAAACAAAACAAATAAAAAAAAACTACCACTGGGTTGCCTCCCAGGAAGCGCTAAATTTATGGTCTTCAGCCAGACGTAAAGCCTCATCCTTTCAGTTCTCGACGTGTGGTACCAACTCCAATGTCAATGCTTCCATTTCGTTTCCGGGTCCGTTGATCTCATTCAGATGCAAATAAGGTTTCAATCTATGACCATTCACCACTTGTTTCACATGATCCTCAAAATCTTCTATCTCGATATCCCCGTGATCAACAATTCTCGTAATTTGATACGGTCCAACCCATTTGCTCTTTAACTTACCCGGAAAAATCTTGAGGCGCGAGTTGTACAACCAAACCCATTGACCAACTTCAAAGACTTTCTTCTTGATCTTTGCATCATGCACCTTTTTCGTCTTTTCCTTATACGCTTCCTGACACTCGTATGCTTCATTTCTCAATTCCTCCAATTCGGTGATGTTCAGCTTTCTGATCTTACCTGCATTGTCATAATCAACGTTAACGTTCTTAATGGCCCATAAAGCACGATGAGCGATTTCAAGTGGTAAATGACAACCCTTCCCGTAAACCAAACGATACGGGGTGGTTCCAATGGCAGTTTTGTAAGCCGTGCGGTACGCCCACAAGGCGTCATTCAACTTACTTGACCAATCCTTCCGGTCGGCTCGCACGGTCTTTTGCAAAATCTCTTTTATCTGCCTATTAGAAACCTCTACTTGACCATTGGTTTGCGGGTGGTATGGGGTAGCGATTCGGTGATCTACCCCATAGCGTTTAAGTAGCTTAGCCAAAAACTGATTTTTAAAATGCGATCCCCCATCACTTATGATCGCGCGGGGGATTCCGAATCGCGAAAAAATGTTTTCAAGCACAAATTTGCAAACCACTTTATGGTCGTTAGTTTTAGTGGCGACAGCCTCAATCCACTTTGAGACGTAGTCCACCGCCACTAATATATATAAATTACCCCCCGAATTTGGAAACGGTCCCATAAAATCGATGCCCCATATATCGAAGATCTCGATCGCTAGGATCGGTTGCATGGGCATTTCATCTCTCATCTGAACACTCCCCATTCGTTGGCACCATGTGCAATGTTTTGCAAATTCTGCTGCATCTTTGAACAATGATGGCCAATAAAGACCACTCTGAAGCACTTTGTGACCCGTCTTCTGACCGCTAAAATGTCCTCCACATGCCGACATATGAGCCAAATCCAACACACCCCTAACCTCTTCTTCCGGGATGCATCTTCTGATCAGTTGATCTTCACCTACTTTGAACAAATCTGGTTCGTCCCAAATATACCGTTTGGCTTGCTCTCTCAACCGTTTCTTCCTTTGTTTGTTCCAATGCTCGGGGAATGTACCTGCAACCAAGAAATTAACAATATTAGCATACCATGGAACTGTAGATACCTCTATAGCTACCTCTAACAGAAACTCATCAGGGAAAGTCTCCTTAATGTCATTCGATGTATCAGCCTCGATATGTGGTAAACGCGACAAATGGTCCGCTACCACATTATCCGTCCCCTTCTTGTCTCGTATTTCTAAATCAAACTCCTGCAACAATAAAACCCAACGAATCAATCGTGGTTTTGCATCCTTTTTCTCCAGCAGATACCGGACAGCAGTGTGATCTGAGTACACAATCACTTTGCTTCCCCATATGTAAGACCTGAATTTGTCAAGAGAAAATACAACTGCAAGCAATTCCTTTTCAGTAGTTGTATAATTTAATTGAGCACAATCCAAAGTTTTACTCGCATAATATATCGCAACCGGTTTCTTATCGACTCGTTGCCCCAAAACAGCCCCAACTGCAAAGTCACTCGCATCGCACATAATTTCAAAAGGTTTTGACCAGTCCGGTGCTTGCAGTATTGGGGCTCCCACAAGTTGTTCTTTTAAATTATTAAAAGCTTTGACACACTCCTCATCAAAAACAAACGGTTCATCTTTCAACAAAAGTTTGCACAATGGTTTTGTTATAGTACTAAACCCTTTTATAAACCGCCTGTAAAATCCCGCGTGTCCCAGAAACGATCTTACCCCTTTGACATTTGTGGGAGGAGGTAGAGTGGATATGACTTGAATTTTTGCCCGATCAACCTCCATCCCACGTTCAGACACAACATGACCTAACACAATACCCTCACTCACCATAAAGTGACTCTTTTCCCAACTCAGAACTAAATTTGTTTCGACACAACGTTTTAAAACTTTTGTCAGTTGTTGCAAACATGTTTCGAATGAAGTCCCAAAGATAGAAAAATCGTCCATGAAAATTTCTAGTGAGTCCCCAACCATATCTGAGAATATACTCATCATACACCTTTGAAAGGTGGCTGGGGCATTACACAACCCGAATGGCATTCGCCTAAACGCAAAAGTACCATACGGGCATGTAAAGGTGGTCTTTTGTTGGTCTTCCGGGTGGATAGCTATCTGATTGTACCCGGAGTAACCATCTAGAAAGCAGTAAAATTTCTGACCTGACAGTTTTTCAACTATTTGATCAATGAACGGCAGTGGAAAATGGTCTTTCGAAGTCGCAGCGTTCAGCTTTCTGTAATCAACACAAATCCGCCACCCTGTCACCGGTCGGGTGGCTGTCTCTTCTCCTCTCTCATTCCGGACAATTTGTATTCCAGCTTTCTTGGGTACCGTCTGAGTAGGGCTAACCCACGCACTATCAGATATGGGATAAATAATACCTGCGTCTAGCCATTTCAGTACCTCTTTCTTCACGACTTCCTTCATGTTCGGGTTCAACCGCCTTTGAGCATCTCGTGAAGGCTTCACTCCTTCTTCAGTGATGATTTTATGCATCACAATGGCCGGACTAATCCCTTTCAGATCTGCAATCGTCCATCCTATAGCTGCCCTGTTAGCTACCAACACCGCCATCAAGCTCTTCTCCTGTTCATCAGTCAAACCTGCAGCAATAATAACAGGCAGAGTGTTATTTTCACCTACAAATGCATATTTAAGGTGTTTCGGTAGCTCTTTGAGCTCAAGTGTTGGAGGTGATTCCAATGACGGTTTCAGCTTTGTGTCGATATGATCCGGTAATGGTTCAAAGTGATATGCCCATGGGTGTGGTCCTTGTTGCACTGCCATCACCTCAGTCACCAGGTCAACCTCCTCAAAACTCTTCACTGTACCTGCATAAGACTTACCAAACAATGCCATCTCCTCAACTGTGCCATCCTCATCATTTGTTGGAATCATAGGAGGCATGTTTCCTGCAATAATCTCAGTCATAAAACATTCATCAGTAACCTGTGAGTTAGACACATGACCAAAAACACTCATTCGCAGCTTCCGATTTCCAAATGTCATGTCCACCGTTCCTGACCTGCAATTAATTTGTGAGTCCGAAGTGGCTAAAAATGGACGACCCAATATCACAGTCGGTTGCTTGGTTTTATCAACAGAGACATAATCAAGTACCAAGAAATCGACCGGATAATAAAACTCATTAATTTTTACAATTACATCAGTCAAAATTCCTCTTGGTAATTTGGGTGTCAAATCAGCCAAAATCACAGTGGTCTCCACCTTCTTGAGTGGCCCAAAATCATACTGATCATACAAGTTACCTGGTAAGATACTCACACTAGCCCCAAGATCCAGGAGAGCACGAGTCATTTGAAAATCACCAACTTGTATGGAAATAATTGGTGCTCCTGGATCTTGCAACTTTTGAGGAAGAGTACCTGAAATAATGGCACTCACATCTGATTGCATTGCTAGTTCCTTCGGAATTTTATGATTCCGTTTCTGAGTGCACATCTCTTTCAGGTACTTTGCGTAAGCAGGAATCTGTTTGATTGCATCTAAAAGAGGTATGTTAATTTTTACTTGTTTAAACACTTCCCACATTTCATCCGATTGTGGGCCCCTTTTATTTACAACCTTTTTCTTTTTCGGGTCTAACAAAGCCGAAGGGAAAGGGGCGGTGGTATTCACCACCACCTTTTCATTCGTTTTATCGCTCCCACATTCAAAAAATTTTGGTTCTTTCGGTTTTAAACTTGGTGGCTGCTTATTAATTTTAACCACTTCCTGCTCATCCTCACTCTCCTCTCTATTGGTTAAATCCTCAATTTCACCATCAACCCCCCAAGGTGATGATGAATTCCCAACCTTGTTATCATAAATCTTACCATTTCGAAGAGAGGTTACAGCACTTACCTGATGGAAGGAACCATTCTTTGCAACACCAGAGGATGACTGCAGATGTTGTGGATTGGTGTTGGTGTCACTCGGAAGCTTACCGGGTTCTCGTCTTGCAAAATCAGAGGCCAACTGTCCTACCTGCTTTGACAATGATGCAACAGTCTTGTCTCTCACCTCGTTACCCTGAATTATACTCTTGATGTCTTGCCTCATTGCTCTCATTTCCTCTAACATTGCCGTCATTGGGTCTTTGCCTCCATCTTGAGTCTGTGGCTTTTGGTAGTTTTTCTGTTGGTACCCTTGATTCCCTTGATTTCCCTGGTTGTAAGTATTTCGCTGATAACCCCCTTGATTGTATCCACCTTGACGATTTTGGTACTGTTGATGACCACCTTGGTTGTTTTGAGTGTTTTGATTCCTTGCCTGCACATCAGTACCTTGAAAGTTAGGGTTTAATTGGTTATCTGAATTACCGTACCTGAAGTTGGGGTGATTGCGAAGATTTGGATGGTAAGTGTTGGAGTTGAAATCATTTCTGGTGCGTTCTCCATACACCTGGTTCACCTCTACCTCGTCCTCAGCTTGTCCCATCAACTCCGGGCACTCTTCCATGGAATGTCCAAGCTCGCCGCAATCTGTACAAACAGGAAAAGAGTTAGTCACTTTTACCTCACTTTTCTTACCTAGGCTCATTTTGGCCATTTGCTTTTCGAGCTGTAGATTCTTCTGTGTGAGCTTCTCAATCTTTTCTTCTGCGGCTGTGTCTACTGCTCTCACTGCGGTCTGTCTCGCACTCGATCTCCTACCCGACTGTGCTTGCCTTTTAGAACTGGCACTTAACTGTTCAAAATACCCCCAATCAGTAGCTTCAATGTTAGACAAGATGGTCCCCCCACTCATTGACTTCAAGTCTCTTTGATCTTCCGGCAGTAGCCCATCATATAAACATTTGATTAGTTCCCAAGTTGCTATCTCATGATGTGGACACTGTCTTAGCAACTCCTTAAACCGAGTGAAAGTATCATGAAACTCCTCACCCGAGTGTTGTTGAAAGTTTCTGATCGCATTTCTAGCTTCACTTGTCTTACTGTTTGGGTAGTATTCCTCCAAAAATACCTCTTGCATCTCTTGCCATGTACCAATCGAACCCGGTGGCAATGTGGCAAACCAACTCCTCGCCTTATCTTTCAATGTAAACTGGAACAACATCAACTTAACATCTTCCGATGAAAACCCAGGTGCACCAATGGTACAACAAATGGAGTCGAATGCTGAGATGTGTAAATATGGTTCCTCCGTTCGTTTACCATAAAAATCAGGGAGATGCCCCAAATATTGAGGCCTCACTTCAAACTGTCTTCCTCTAGATGAAGTGGGAGGTATAATCGCGGAAGAGTTTGGCACCACCATAGGTCGGAAGTGACTATCTACCCCTTGTGGTTGGGCTCGTTCCTGAACTACGGGCACACCATCAACATACCTCAAGTGTGGACCCCTTGGATTATTGAAGTGGGGTACCCCTCGTGGTACTTGATTTCTATCATTCACCGGCGTTCGATTTTGACGGTCTTGAGCTCTTTCTCGATTGACCGGTGCCCGGTGCACCGGCTCCCTAGCAAAATCATACTCTAGTTCTTCCTCCTGATCGTCAGAATCGCTGTCTTGTTGTTCAGCAAATTCAAACACGGGTTCAACCTCTTCATCTCCTGGATACACCGGATATTTACCATAATTCCCAAATTCTCCAACCCTTACGTTCTGTCTACCTTGAGTTCTATCTTGAGTTGCATGTTGAAACTTGGTTGCTTGTGGTTTAGGGACTGCATCCGGTTTTCTGTCTTTAATAATCGGTTCTTTCCTCTGAGGCTTCCCTTGAAAGAAAGGGCCGCCAAACATAGTCGACTGTTGTTGAGAAGATGACGTGTAAGGATGTACCCCGGCGTTGGTTTTTTCGGCTCCTTCGTGTAGTGGTGAGAATGGATTGGTTTCATCATCATACCCAGTCGGTATTTTCTCTTTACTCGAATCATTAACATCCTGATTACTCATTTTTATTTCTATCTTTGTATGTGCACGGATTTGATTATTCCTTCTTGCAGTCTTCTCAATTTCCGGATCGAATTTCAATGGCGATGTTCTGCCTGATCTTCGTGTATGCATGCACAAGATCTGTCACCTACACACAAAGAACAAAATACCCGGTAAATCTGGAAAATAAAATGAAATAAACTAAAATGCAATAAACAAGAAACAAAATTTAAACTTATACTAAGCGCAATTGTTCCCCGGCAACAGCGCCATTTTGATAGCGGTGTCAAGGTCTACCAAAAACATTTGTAATAACCCTAATCTAACACTTAATTGTAGTATAAAGAAGAGGGGTCGAACACAGGGAACAATGGTTGATATCAGTTTAAAAAGTAAACGTAAATGAAAGGTGGCTTGCGTTGCCTACGCAAAAATGAGTTATAGATTGACGTAGTTAACAATTAAGATGAAAATAACCAACTCCAGGATCCTAGTCTATCAACATGTGCAAACCAATTAACAATTTAGATGAAAATAATGTCAAACACTATTCAGCATATAATTAGTCGAAGTGATATTCAATTCGTTGTTGTTGAATCAATGACTATATGAATACCTAAATATGAATACTACACTATGCATCAAGATCGATCAATAGGTCACACAATAGATAATCTATTCAATTGATGAAATCAACACAAGTCATAATTCAATAAATATTTTAATTCGATTAATTGCAAGAAATCAGATTACATAAAATGAGTCCTTCATCACAGTTCAAAATCAATCATAAGCACATGTCAATAGACTATTCACCCAAAGTCAGTTACAAGAGATTTAGCTACTCATGACTAAAAACAAAACTAAATCATAAGAATGAACCATGATTCGATTACACGATTTTTGATGTTGGAATGATGATCGGATGGTGCTGGAGATCTCGCAATCCTCTCTTTTGTTCCAAAGCTGCCGTTAGAAAAAAAAAATCCTCTGCGAAGCTTTGCTTCCGTCCAAAAAAACTAGGGCTGTCGAATCCCCCTCCAAACCTACGTGTGTCTTCTTTATATAACTCTTTCTTTTCTTTTGTCTTGTGTATTCCAGCCCAACTACGAAGCCCAAATAAGTTAGCACTTTAGTAGCTCAATTCTCCTTGTCTTCCACGTGACCTCATATACTTGGCAATTTGTGATGATCCACATAAATTCATTTATTCCAAAGGCAAATTTCATCTGCCATATGAAGTCCACGTAACCTACATCATAATTATAAAATGTATTTGAGCTTTTTAGAAAATTCACTAACTAATAAAAGAAAACATACCTAATAATTAATAATAACAAATAAGGATAAATAGGCTGCTCCATTCGTTCATGTGTTATTACTCAGACTCAACCTAATTACACTATTTACGCTCATTCACTCTAAAACATAGTAATTATAAAACCGAGCAAAATAATATACTTTTATACCCAACTTGGTGTGTTTAGGGGATGATTAATATAGAATAAAATGCACTTTTAAGCCGCTCATCATATATATTATAACTTAATGCGATTAAATATTCACTCGATCGAACGAACTTAAAAATAATAATAAATATTATTATTTAAAACAATATTCAAGACTTGATTGAACTGGCCTTCATGATACGTGATCACATGTTCAATTCTTGTATTCAAATTACATAAATGCTTTCATACGTGAACATTAGCATTTACTGATTTTAAACTGATTAACTGACGGGTTTTCAAACGCTACAAACGGGATTATACGTCAAGACTTGACCGGTATCATTTGGGTAACGTTCGTTACTCACATGATTAAGTGGACCCTTATGCATGTTGTCTTATGTTTTATTAGGACGTTACTTGCTAGTTGCCACTCGGCAATCCATCATCATCACTGAATCAAGTGAGTTTCACGGCCCCTTTTCTTTAAAACTGTTTTACACTTATGGGGGAGAAATCATGAACTGATAAAATGCATTTTACTTAATGTTATGGTTTACCTGTTAGCCGTATGACTACATGTTCCATTCCGTATCCCAAACTATGGTACAGAGACGTTATAAACGTTTGTACAACTGAATCCCACTATTAACTGAATTCGATTAGTTCTGCTCGAAACGATAACTAGTGAATAGATCTACTTGGGTTGAAAACTCTGTCCAGGTTGGTAGCTCCAATCCTGACTTCGTACATTGTCAAGGGGTACACGTCAGTTATTCTTACCTGTTCGGTATTCTTGGGATAGAATGCTATGAGTGGGTAATCCGTCAGTATTCGAATTTGAGGTTCATGGTAGGATCTTACAACCATGACAGTAAACCAACGTAACATTTAAGTATGCTGTAAACTGTTATTCCAACATACAGTAAACTGTTATTCCAACATACTGTAAACTGTTTTTACAAACTTACCATAGAATCATAAACCTGTAAACCCCACCAACTTTATGTTGACCTTTTTAAACTCATGATTTCTCAGGTATCTAAGCTTATCATGGAAGACGTGCAAATGGGGCTTCACTGTAACTTTCGACCCTGCTTCACTGGAGTCGTAGTCCCGACCTATCTTAAATAAACTGATTTATGATTTCAATATCAATCCAAGACTTTTATTCAAATGTAAGACATTATCATTTCACCACAACTTTCCGCTGCAACATAAATGGTGTTATGTTTTAAATGACGTTTGAATTTAGTAGAAGTTGTTCTGTATATCTGCGACTATGGTTCCGTCTCGCTCACACCCAAATCCGTTGAACGGGGTGTGACAGATTGGTATCAGAGCCGTGGTTATAGCGAACTAGGTTAAACAAATAAACAAAAACCAAACCTGTACTATAACCCGCTCCGAAGCTACCGTTTGCACGCAAGACTAGTTCCTTATCATATTGGTTACGTTAACTTATGCTTTACATATACGAGTTATTATTACTGCAACTGGTACATTTATATCTTTATTCTAGATACTGTTATCGTGTTACCAGCTATGTTCTCTCATGGAATATTATCGCAGAGATGACTTCCGAAGAGGTCATCTGCATATCTGTTTCCTCTGGAAAAGACACAGTCGTGTCTGAGTACACACCTTCCCCCGAGGACCATGAACTGTCCAGCCAAGTGCAGGACATTCTCACAGTTGGTACTATCCGACAGTCCTCATTACCATCGAGTTTTCTGAGACTATTGTGACCCTGTCTCTCAGACGACTCCTAGAACCACCCGACTTCCACCACTGCCGTTGGCGATGCGACCACTGCTACTGGTGACATGCCTGAGATGTCACGAGCAAGCCTTTGGAGTGATCGACGATGTGATCACTAGACTCCCCACCTGGACCGATCTGGCGACACTAGAGACCCGTCCAACCGCCATGGAGCATCACCAGGCTTCCACACTAGGTACTATGGAGTCACTACACGCTCACATGAGTTGTGTCAACATGGCCAACACCGATCTGCGGTTGGCCAACGAACCCCTCTAGGCGAGAGTCGCTTGCCTAGAGGAATTCCCTGGGCGAGTGTTCAGTTACATGAACCTCACCGCTCAGATCATCACAACCTTAACCATGCCCTCAAGATCACCACCACTCTAGATAGCTTGACTTAGAATCTAGACTTTTAAATCCCCCATTTTAGCGATAAGATATATTTATATATTTTGTCGCGATGTTATTAATGGGACTGCAAGCCAGGACAAAGACTTATCCTCTTTTGACTATCGTATATTCTATCAGTTAGTATGGTGGTAATGGAAACTAGTATCATGATTATTATTATGATTTTCATGTTTAGTATGGATGTTACTACTGTTGCTGTCATTAATCATGATACATATTTGCATATGTTGTTCCCGTCTGCTTCCTGTTTCTTGGTTATGCTTGCGCGCATCATGTTTTGGGTATCATGGATGTATGACGTGACAATTATTATCGCGCATGTAATAACTCCATCCACATATAATCTAGACTTTCCTTTATGTTGACATTAATAACTTAAAGCGAAAGTATGCCGCCTATACGCCGAGCCACCAGAAACGCTTCACCTCCTCCGCCCTTGAGCGCTACTTAAATCGAGGAACTGATTGCTCAACGCGTTGCTAAAACTGTCGCTGCTACTGCAACCCAACGCCACACAGACGATCGGGTGCACGGTAAGAACGAATTAACCAAGGTTAGAAAACACTAGACTACAATTGCACCAAATTGTGTTCAATGTTTTAACCTAATATTGTAAGCCCACGTGAATGTTCATAAAAGGACTTTATGAATTAAAGCCTACACCTTTTAGAGGTTCCGTGAGCTATTCACCCTGTCCAAAGGACCAGTTACACCGGTACAGCACCCCTATGCTCCTAATGCAACCTACACCACAATCTCGATTGTGGTAATGTCTACTGTAACACCTACAAGGTTAAAATACATGTAGCACGCGATTGCCCAAATCGCACTTGCTACGGTTGCGGGGAAATTGGCCATTACAAAGGAATGCCCGAAGGCGAAGAATCAAGATGCTAACCATACTAGAGGAAGAGCTTTCGTGATCAACGCCGAAGACGCCCATCGTGACCCCAACACGGTGATGGATACGTTTCTGCTAAATAGCAATTTTACCTCTGTTTTTGTTCGGTACTGGTGCCGACAAAAGCCTTGTGTCTATCGATTCTAGCCAATTACGTGAAATCGCCCCTGTTGCCTTAGACACTAAGTTTGCAATTGAATTAGCAATTGGAGATTTGATTAATCTACCCAGACTAACCACTGACCATTCTTTCAGCATCGACATAGTACCCATTGATTGAGGAAGTTTCAATGTAGTCATTGGAATGGAATGGTTCGTAAAGAACCATGCAGAAATTGTGTGTCATGAGAAAATGGTTGGAGTGCCGTTAGCATATGGCAACACTCTGGACGTACAAGGCGAAAAGAGTGGAGCCGAACTAGATATCCTGTCTTGTAGGAAAGCACAAAAATTCCTCCGCAAGGGATGCCATACCATCCTAGCTCATGTTACTGAGAAGAAACTGAAGGAGAAGTGTATCGAAGACGTTCCTGATGTCTGCAAACACCCGGAAGTCTTTACAGAAGACTTTCCAGGATTACCTCCAGCATGATAGGTATAGTCTTGCATCAACCTGACATCCGGAGCTGCCCCGTTTCCAGGTCCCCTTACCGACTGGCACCGTCTAAAATGCAAGAGTTATCTAGCCAACTGCAAGAGTTGCTAGATAAGGACTCCATTTGTCAAAGCCACTCCCCGTGGGGCGCTCCCGTTTTATTCGTGAAGAAGAAAGATGGAACGTTCAGGATGTGTATGGACTACCGAGAGTCGAACAAACAGACTGTGAAGAACCGTTACCCGCTTCCAAGGATCGATGACTTATTTAATCAACTTCAAGGATCATACTTCTATTCCAAGATCGATCTGAGGTCGGGGTACCACCAACTTTGAGTTAGAGATGAAGATGTCTCAAAGACTGCGTTTAGAAAATGCTATAAGCATTACGAGTTCCTCGTTATGCCATTTGGTTTAACTAACGCACCGACCGTATTCATGGACTTAATGAATCGCGTGTGCAAACCATACTTGGATGAATCTGTTATCGTGTTCATCGACGATATTCTTATCTACTCACGTAGTAAGAAAGAACACGAGGAACACTTAAGACTTATCTTAGAACTGCCGAAGAAAGAAGAGCTGTACGCGAAATTCTCCAAATGTGATTTTTGGATTCGCGAAGTACACCTTCTGGGTCATGTGATCAACGACCACGATATTCATGTTGATCCGTCTAAGATTGAAGCAATCAAAGATGGGAGTACTTCCACGACCCCAACTGAGATTCGTTAATCCTTAGGTCTCGCTGGCTATTATCGCCGATTCATTGAGAATTTTTCCAAGATAGCCCAGCCACTCACCACCCTGATCCAGAAAGATAAGAAGTACATCTGGGATGATAAAACTGAAACTGCTTTCGAGTTGTTGAAGCAAAAACTTTACAACGCCCCAACCATATCCTTACTTGACGGAATCGATGATTTCGTAGTATACTGTGATGCTTTGCATTAAGGTTTGGGTTGCGTACTAATGCAGCATGAGAAATTCATCGCTTACGCCTCTCGAAAACTGAAGATTCATGAGAAGAATTACACAACTCACGACTTAGAACTTAGAGCCCTTGGCTTTGCCCTCCAAATCTGGAGGCACTACCTCTGTGGGACTCGATGCGTCGTATTCACCGATCACAAGAGCCTCCAGCACATCCTTAACCAGAAAGAGCTAAACATGAGACAACGATGATGGTTGATCTGCTTAACGATTACGAATGTGAGATTCGTCATCACCTGGGCAAGGCTAACGTTGTATCCGATGCATTAAGCAGGGAGGAACATACCAAACCGTGTCGTGTTCAAGCATTAAGAATGACCATACACTCGAACCTCACGTCACAAGTTCGTGACGCTTAAATCGAAGATCTTAAGCCGGAGAATCTGGAAAATGAATGCCTGCATGACATGGAGAAACAACTGATTGAAAAGCCTAATGGAACCATGAACTATTTGGATAGACTATGGGTACCTAGCCTCAAAGACTTGAGAAGGCTAGTGTTTGATGAAGCCACAAATCAAGATATTCCATCCACCCAGGGATCCAACAAAATGTATGTATGAAGGAGTTATACTGATGACCAAATCAAAAGGAAAAATCCAGACCTTAAAAAGGTACGCTGCGTAGTTATGTGATAGATCGTCATCACGCAAGACAAACCTAGGCAATGGTTGAGACAACCATTTTCCACTCGCCAAGTTTCCTCATAATAATAGATATCGCTCGAATATTCAAGCCGCCCCTTTTCGAAGACTTGTATGGAAGAAAGTTTCATTCGCCCCTTCGCTGGACCGAAGCCGGTAACAGTCAACTGACTGGTCCAGCGATAGTTCATGAAACGACTAAGGAGACCTTTCAATTTCTGAAAGCCATAGGTAATCTCTAGGAGAACTACGTTAACACTCGACGCGAACCATTAGAATCTATAAGGGGGTTCAAAACCTTATAATGGATTCTGTCCCAGACGGAGGTAACTAGGCCTGGAAAGCTAGGTATGCTTAAACCTCATCGGTCCCTTGAAATCCTGGAACGGATTGGACCAATGGCCTACACACCCATCTTGTATATAACCTATTAAGATCTTAGACTGCGAGACCAATAGACTGGAGCCAAACCGCATTTCCATTATTGTTATCATTAGATCCCATCCGGTAGCGAATTAATCTAAGCTTTTTCATAAGCCATGTTGTTCCCGATACATTGCATATTCCAACGAAAACTGAAAACTCAAGTATGAGCAAAGCTTAGGCCGATCATGTAAGGCAAATCACAATTGTGGGTGCACACATAATTGTAATTTGAACTACATGAAAATCCTGGTAGAGCCCATTCATGAGAAATCCTGACTTGTCCAGAAACCTTCATACTCAAAAACCTCGTTCATCAGTGTGTCAATCCTCGTTCTTTTATCAGAATATTGAGATTTATCTGCCGACAATCGTCGCAAACCCTTATCCTTTAAAGGGTGACCGCGTCATGTTAAAAGTGTCACCTTGGAAAGGTGTCATCCGGTTTGGCAAACGAGGAAAACTTAACCCTCGTTACATTGGTCCGTTCGAAATCACTAAGACAATCGGACCAGTAGCTTACCGACTACGCCTTCCCGTATAGCTAAGCAGTTTGCATGATGTCTTTCACGTTAGTGATCTTAAGAAATGCTTATCTAATGAAACGCTTGTCGTCCCACTTAACGAAGTTGAAGTTGACAAAACGCCCCACTTTATTGAGGAACCTGTCAAGATACTTGACCGAGACCTTAAGAGAACGAAGCATAGCCGCATTCCCATTGTCAAAGTGTGCTGGAACTCACGGCGAGGTCAAGAGTATACTTTGGAGCGCGAGGACCAAATGCGTCTGAAATACCCTCGTCTTTTCGGAAACGTCACAAACAACCAGTGATCAAGAACTGAATTTCGGGACGAAATTCTTCTAACTGGGGGAGAATGTGACACCTCGTCCGAAAACCTAGGTCAAACCTCTTTACTTTGACTTTTTCATTAAGTATTAATGTGCATTAACTGATCTGATTACTATTTAAACTATTAATTACTGTGCCTAACTGTTAACTGATGACGTAAACCTAATCCCGCGTTTGTACTTGAAGCGTATACCCATAAATTTCATAAAGATTTCATGGATTTATTATGGAATTTCATTAACAAGAAAATAAATACAAAATGTATTTTTATATTTTATCTAGAACCGGTGTCGTACACTTACGACACAGCAAACTGTTAAGCGATCGTATGTTTAAAACAAATCGGTTTTAAACAATCTGGACGGTCGAGCCTAAAACTGTCATGAAGTGACAAAACTGAAAACGTAAACCGTAAAACGTGTGAAAAACTGAAAACTGTATCTGATTTCTGAAAAATTGATGTAACCGACTCGAACAATTGTTTTTACGAAATAAAAACATCTCAAACTGAAATCGTTGACAAGACTTAAGCCAAACTCCAACCGAACACCCAATTGGGCCTGACTTGGCCCAATAGGCCCAATAAGCCAAAAACAATTAAACCGAGTCCGAAACCTTAACCCGTTGCATAAACTCGATAAACCGAATGATCTTGGCGATCCGTAAACCGAACCGTTACACAACGGGCCCGGGCCTCGAACCGGCGCCCCGTTCTGACCCATACGGCCCATAACCGACGAACCGGACCGATCCACTTTTCCTCTAAATGTTTATGCCCAATATAAATCCCAAGCCCAATGGATTATTTTAAATAATATTGGCCCATCAACTTTACATTTTTATAAAAGTTGACATCACCTCTAATTTTTATAAAAATTGTTATAAACTTGTAAAGTTTTTATACATTATTCATGTATAAAAACTAAGGATTAATTCCTCCCAAATCCTTATATATTTTATAGAATTTACACATTTTGTATTATGCCTTATACATTTTATAAAAGATGACAAACTTTTATAAAATAAAGTCACCTACATGTTTGTTGTTTTTCTAAAAGAGTTGGGAGATTTTTATAAGAATTGTGAAGATGATTTAGCCACATCAACCTACATCTAGCCTATCATGGTTCACTAGTTGTAGGTGACATTACACCTCAACATCAAGAAAATCTTACCAACTACCTACTCTCACTCTCCATCTCCATTTTCTTTCTTTTTGTGGTGAAACAAGACCCAACACCCATTTTCTTCTTTCTCTTTTTCTGCCACAAACACCACCTTCTCTTCTTTCCTTTCTTTTCATTTTTGAGAGAAACAACAAACAAGCAAGCACCCTCCTCTCTTCTTTCTTTTACCCGGTCGCACAACACCACCACCATCACCCTCAACCAACGCCATCACCATCATCCTTCCTCTCTCTCTTTTTTTCTTTTCCGGTGAAGAAAACCCAGCCACCACCACTGCTGGGCACCACCGCCAACCGTAACCACCGTGACACCCTTCCCCCTCCCGTGTTCCTTTCTCGGCAGCCCAAACAACCACCGCCAACCTTCCGCCTTCCTTGTTTCTTCTCGGTAGCCAACACCACCACCACAACTCCATCTCTCTCTTTCTTTCTGTCGTGAGTAACAAACACGCACCGCCACCGATGGACTGTTACTGCCGGCGGCGGCTGCTGCTGTGCGACCTAGCTGCCGCCGCTGAGTGCTGCTGCACTGCGGTGGGCAGCCGTGAACCACCACCATCGAACGCAGCCACCTTTTTCCTTACTCTTTTCTCTTTCTCGATAATGCTACCAACACCACCACCACTGCCGTAAGCCACCACCACCACCGCCTTGCTACTGATCGGAACTGCTGCTGGACCGCCACTTGCCGCAGAGCTGCGCCGCTGCTGAGTCACAGCCGTGAGCCGTCGTGGACCACCGAGCCGAGCTACCGTCACCTTTCTCCTTTCTCGATCGGTTGAACTCCTCTCCGTTGTGAGTCTTTTAACCATTCCCGTTTACGTTTTTAATACGTTATAAACGACCCAAATGAACAACCGAGTCTTGACAACTACCCGATAAAACGTGAAGTTTTTCTAACGTTCGAAAACACCTAAAACCGATTTCTATCTTTTTCTTCTTAAACCTTAAGATTGTAAGGTTTGAAAATGGGTTTAAGTTATGTTTTTTGTAATCTATGGGTTAACTTACAAACTTAATGGTTAATTAAATCTTTTAGTGATCTTATGATGTTTATCTATGTTTGTATGGATATATGTTGATATTATCATATGTTGATATGTTATAAATGACTAGAATGTTTAATTGTGATTTTAGTTGCTAATCATCTTGGTTATGGATTAATGTATGCTAATGACAATTACCATGGACTAAAAATAGTGTTTAGTGACACATTTGGACTAGTTGGCATAAAATGATAACATAAAACCATTTAAATGGATTTTATGGAAAAATATTAATGTTAGTACTTTTATATAAATTACTTGGATATTTAAACTATAAAAATGTCACCATGAAAGTTGTTATATAAAATGGTCACATTTTATAAAAATATAATTTCTAAAAGACAAGATTTAAAAGACTTGTTTAGATTTTATAAAAAAATAAAATGGATAAAATATATATAGATATATTTTATGTTCAAAAATGGTAAAATATCATATTTTTTAGACAATCGACAAAAAGTATAAAATCTTGGAATTTATACAAAAAGTGGAAAATGTTTTATGTTGAGAATTTTCTATAAAAAGTCTTTAATTTAAAACTCTAACTTTATTTGATAAATAAAGTTATTTAGAAATGATTTTATAAAAATAAAATCAAAGGACTTATAGAAACTATGAAAAACATATTTTTGGTTATTTTAAATAAATCAAAATAATCAAAACGTTTTAACCGGATCAAATGTTTATTTTTAAACGTTTGGAATTGAAGCGAAATCTTTAAACGATTTAAAAATGTTTTACGACGTAAT